>JANAVB010042820.1:1417664-1575164 GCA_029216955.1 Iris pallida
TGTACCTGACTTGACTTGACTTGACTTGTAACTTGTAACTTGTAACTTGTAATCCTGACTTGACTTGATGCTGTTGCGACGGCTAACTTGACTTGTATAATCAACTTGACACCGTGGGTGTTCCTGCTTGCTTGCTTGTACAATCCACTTGTCTTGTCTTGCATCATGTCTAGGACGTGACTCCCTGGTTCCTACGGTCAGGGATTCACACTGAATATGTATCAGGCTAATGACTAGATCAAAGTGTAGTTTCATGGAGAATTTCCAGTCACAGGCAATCTCGTTATCTGGGCGCTTTAATTGGACTTGTAGCTTGCCGACGAGTAGAGCACATTTCCAGCACACCGTCGTGTGTTGCACCCTCTAAGTCACCTAAGGGTACATTTGTCTCCCGGGCGATGTACCCACCTATACTCTCAACCCGCGGAAGGATAACTGGATAGTCTGCAGGGCTTGGGACTGAGAAATTCTCACTTGCATCTTGTTAGTAATTAGGCTTGTGATAACCCTAGTTAGTTAAGTAGTAAGCCGTAGTACTTGCTTGGCCGTGATTGATTGGATGGAGTCTAGTCCCGCTTGTCCTGTCCTGATCCTGTACAAGGTTATGACATGACATGACTACTCGTGCTTTACCTTAATCATGATTAATTGCAGGTCCTGATTTCTTGTATTTTATCTTGCCGATAAATGGTGGAAGAAACCAAGTTCCATTCAGACGAAGGGTTACAACCCCGGTCCTTGTTTGGTTTACGGGTTGTAACCTGGTTATCTGAAGAGTTCCATGGTTATCTCATCGTATATCCCCTGCCAGGTTTCTCCTTAATAATTGTCTTTATTATGTAATTAGTTTCTTATGATCTGATATGCTGGCTTTTGTTCTTATTTCGTGGCCTCCTTTGTTGCACTTGCTCTTTCTGGGGTTTGACCCAGCTGGTTTTGTGTGGCCAGATTTCGGAGCAGCACCCGAGGATCTACCGAACCTCCAGCCCGATGGTGGCAACTAGAAGGAACCCGGGCTACGAGTGGGTTTTCTATTTTATTTCGCTCACTCTATTGTAAATTATTCTTTTGAGGCGTTTAGCCGACGAACACCTGTTAGCTCGATGCACTTTTACTTACTGTCTACCTACGGGCTGTAAACATGATTGACAAATCCTAGGGTTGATCATGTATGACTTAACTCTTGCTAGTCCTAGCATTTTGTACGACTAGCTTCATGATCAGCTGATATGTAATATTTGGGATGCCTTTTATTGTATATTTGGTGGTCAAACATCTTGTGATTATATTAGTTGGTTGAGATTGAGACAATAGGATAATTTATGACCTTAAAAGACTGTTGGCTTGTAGTAAACCATCATATCTAGACAGCCGTGACCGTATAGCGAGGTGGATGCCATTTCGATATACGTAGCTGGCTATGTGCACCCCCGCTCTTCAGTATTCTTGTTCTGGGGCGTGACACTCGGCCTTTCCTACCATGGCTAATACACTAGTCAAAGCACGCCACTGCACTATCCGTGCCATGATTTCTAGTCACCTTGTACTCCAATTCCTAACTATGGCTAAAATTATCTACCGTAATAATTAACTAAATAATTATTTACAAAAATCTAAAAATCACCATTTAAATCAAATAAATAATAAAATAAATATTTTAAAATTTCTGGGATGAGGAGCTACATGGACCGCAAGGAGGGCTATTATCACTGTAGCAAAAGGGCATATCAAGAGGAACGACATGAAGCTCAAAGCTGAGAAGGCCAAAGGTAAGGATGATCAGGAGGATCTCACGGCATTTAGAGATATCATCATTACAACGCCGACACAGAGGAACCTTATAGCATGTGTCATAATAGCGATTGGATCATGGACAAGGGGGCGTCGTATCAGGCTACTTCACATAGGAGGATCTTCAGTAATACCTCAGCGGTAGGTTTAGATGTAAGAAGATGGACGATAAGAGGACATCTACAAATGCAGGCATCGATTGTGTGCACTTAACGTTAGAGTTTGGAGAGAAGCTCCTCCTCAGGGGTGTTCGACATATACCGAGTTTACGCTATAACTTGGTTTTAATAGAGAGGCTGGCAGATGATGGTTGTCGCAGTCTGTTTGGAGACAAAGATTGGATGCTATCAAAGGGTTCCCAACAACTGGCTCAGAAAGATTTGTGTTGTGGCATGTAAAGGCTGAAGTCACTGAGTTTTACATACAGACCACAAATACCGGATAGAGGATCGAGGGGTGTTCGACAAGAGATGGATTATCGATAACTTGCTGAGGAGGGACTTCTAGATGCTTTGAGGGATACGGAGGATTAGGTTCATTGAGATAAAGCGACGGATGGTAATGAGTTAAAGATTGAGGGTCAGCCTGTCGGTCCCATGACAATTGGTCGGTCTCCAGGTGGGGATTGCTCTACGAATCCAATTTTGGCGGTAGGTGGTTTGCCAAAGCTTCATGGAACAATATCATTTTTAGCAGTTCGAAGTCAGGAAGGAGATCAAGGTTTGTAATAAACTCAATCTGAGGCAAAAGCATCATCATTCATATAGTTTAGGGGGGCATGTGGGTCATCGAAGGCATGCACAGTAAGTGATGTTCTGTTCGAGGAAGAATGTGTATAGGGGAGCTTCAAGTTCAATCACGAGGTGGACATGTTTAGGAGTTCAAATCTCGTGAGAACCGCCCCGTCCGTTTGGTTAGTCCAGCCGAGGGTGAAGAAGTTCGTCGAAACGTTAACACTTTTCGCTGGAAAAAAAAGTCAGGGACAGGCAGCCGAGACTTAGGTGAGGCTGATTATCAAGGACTTCGGCCTTGGGCGTGTCATTGATATCGATAGGATACCAGTGGTGCAGGAGGTGCTACGCACGGCAGCTAGCGTCGAAGTGACAGTCGAGAAGCTAAAGAAAAAAGAAGATACAAAGCATCTAGAAGGATCGGAGATCGGTAGAATGGGAAGAAGGAACTCTATTGCTGGATGACAGACACGGAGTCCAGTTGAGGAGTCATGAGGACAACACCCTATCATCGGACTGGAGGGAAAGATTATTGGAGTCTAGTCTGGATTTGGTAGGAGCAAATTTTGAAGCCCAAATATGGTAAAAGATTTAATTTGATATGATTTGGAAATCTACATTAAATATATGATTTAATTAGATTTACAAATTTGTATCATATATTTAATTTGACCATATTTGGATATCCATAATTGGTTATAGGCTCATGGCAAGTCAGACATGGTCGGGAACATAGATGGCTAGTCTGACTCAGCGACGAGTTTGGTATACGAAAACCATGGCATCAATAAAATCGATTTGGACGAATGATATGAGTATTGTTCCACCTAATGGATCGGCTACTGCTGTAATAAGTCCTAGATGCAGTGGAATGTGTCTTGGCGAATGAACTCTAAAGAGAGCGACACAACCAATCTGTTGTTGGTTTTGTTAGTTTTCTTGGCTTTCTGAATGATTTGTTGCTTGGGTTTGATAAGTATGCTTTCGCGTCGATTTCTGAATACGTCTTTGGAAATTTCGAAGGAAGGATTGAAGGAGGGATTCTAATTCGATGCTCGTGCTATTGTAGGAGTTCATGTAACTGATGCTTGATCGTCGCAAAGCGATCTCCTACTCTCGGTGTAATCTTTTTAGTGGGTGGTTCTTCGGCCCCTTCTTTTCTACTCCTTCTCGCCAAAAAATCTTAAAGTTCAACGTTCAAATCGATGATGCTAACTGGATGTATGCTTTGCCACTAAGATCAAGAACTTGGGATAATTATATCAATTTAGAGAAATTAACTCCGAATTTATAAGTTTCATACCATGTAATGCCTGTGGTTCGTATTACGTATTTCTGGAATACGTGTACGTATTTATTCTTATATTGCATGATTTTCTTGCTTAATTTCTTCCCTGGGCTTGGTTTATTCTTGGTTTGGGTTGGCTTGGTTCGGTTTGGGATTTGCTATTGGTTCATGATGAACCGATGGATGAACCCCCTACCTACCACCACCATTCATATTTATTACCCCCCCTTCTCCTCTCTCTCTCTTCATTTATCATCTTCTTCTTCCTCATTTACTTCCTTATCTACCAGAGAGAGAAGAGAGAGGTCTAGGCAAGTGCAATTTGCTTCATGGAGGAACTCCAATTTTATTACTTCATTCTCTTCCTTACTACATTCTAAAGCACTTTAGTACTTGGCATTTCTCATTTCCATGGCTAGATTCTTGTAGATCTAAGTTTATTTTATTTTTTGAATTTCTTGGGTTTTTATCTACTTAATCTTGTTATTTCTATGTTTTGATGGTTCCATGTTGTAGAGAATTTCGTTCTACCCCATTTTGACCTATGGAAGTTCGGATTTGGGCTCCGGATGATGGAGTTGTGGAGCTCGAGAACTTTGCTCTCATTGTGTTCTTCCTCTTAGAAATTTAGAGAAGATGAACTGTGCTTAGACTTGACTTGACCGCATGACAATTCATGCGGCAAGTGATTCGGCCGCATGAGACTCTCAGCCGCATAGGCTGGATTTCACTTCCTGAGCCGCATGGGCTCATTCCCCATCGGCCGTATATGTGCCCATCTCCTTGAGCCGCATGAACTCTACCACTTGCGGACCGCATAGGTCCTGATCTTCGAGCCGCATGAGAACCCCCAGACCCAGCCGCATGGACTTCTTAATCCGGGCCGCATGATCCTGATTAATCCCAGCCGCATATGCATCCTTTATTTCCTGAGCCGCATCGGCTTCTACAGAACCGCATGCGCCCTCGTCCTCCTGAGCCGCATGCACCCCTCTTGTCTTGGCCGCATGCGTTCCAGTGACCCGGGCCGCATGCGCTCACCTAATTGAGCCGCATGTGTCTTGCCCTTCTCTTGGCCGCATGAGGTTGAGTCCCTTATCAGTCGCATATGTACCCTTCACTCCCTGCCGCATAAGCAGCCATGTTGACCCAGCCGCATGGGCTTCTATAAGCCGTATGCGCCTCCTTCTATACCCAGCCGCATGATACTACACTTCCCAGCCGCATGGACCTGAACTCCTTCTTAGCCGCATGGCTCTTCTATAGCCCTGTATATTGATATTTTATTAGATATTTAACGTCCATTTTATATCCTTACGCCTTTTGTCCTGAACTTGAAATCATGAATTCATTTGATATATTTGGAATTGATAATTGAGCATGACGTGATAGTGACCCGTAGTGGTGCACTCCTGACATAATAACCTGACATGACCTGACAGTGGCCCGTCGTGACACATTCCTGACTAGTACACTTGATATGATAAACCTGACATGATATATTTGATAAGCTGTTGCGATGGCTACCTGATATGATATGACTTGTATAATTACCTGGACACCGTGGGCGATTGTGCTTGTACAAATAATCCAATCCTGTCTTGCATCATGTCTAGGAGGGGACTCCTGAGTACCACGGTCAGGAGTACCCATTGAAATGGACTAAGGCTAATAACTAGATTAATACATTAGTCATGAAGAGATCTTCCAGCTACAGGCAATCCCGTTACCTGGGCACGCCTTGGGATCTGTAGCCTGCCGTCGAGTAAGGCACATTTCCAGCACACTGTCATGTGTTGCACCCTTCAAGCTACCTAAGGGTACATTCGTTTCCTGGACGATGTACCCACCTGAAGTCAACTATAATTCTTTCAACCCGGGTAACCAGGATGGACTGCAGGGCTTGTGGCTGTGGAAGATTCTCACTGCATCTTGTTAGTAATTAGGCTTATGACAACCCTAGTTAGTTAAAGTATCAAGCCGTAGTTCTTGCTTGGCCGTGAAATGATTGGATGGAGTCTAACCAGTCTAGTCTTGCCCTGATCCTGTTCTAGATTACTGCATGACCAGAATGCTTGTATTTATTTTACTGATAAATGGTGAGAATTCTAAGTTCTGTTCAGACGAAGGGTTACAACCCCGGTCCTTGTTTGGTTTACGGGTTGTAACCTGGTTATCTGAATAGTTCCATGGTTATCTCGTCGTATATCATCCTGATGTACTTTCTTTATTTCCAGTTCTTACTTTTATTTATATCTTGTGCTGATTGCTGGTTTTAGTTCCTAAGTGAAGCTTCATTTGTGGTACTTGCTCTTTCTGGGGTCTGACCCAGCTGGTTTTGTATGGCCAGATTTCGGAGCAGCTCCCGAGGATCTACCGACCTTCCAGCCAGATGGTGGCCACTAGACGGAACCCTGGCAACGAGTGGGTTTATTTTTGATCTCCCACTTTATTGTAAAAAATATTCTTTTGAGGCGTTTAGCCGACGAGCACCTGTTTAGCTCGATTGCACTTTACTTACTGTTTGCCTACGGGCTGTAACATGATTGACAGATCCTAGGGTTGATCATGTATGACTAAACTCTTGCAAGTCCTAACATTTTGTAACGACTAGCTTCATGATCAGCTGAATATGTAATGTTTGGGATGCCTTACTATTGTATATTTAATGATCATACATCTTGTAACTTTTACTTACTTGCTTGTGATTGAGACACTAGGCTTGTTCACGACCTTAAGAGACTGTTGGCTTGTAGTTAAACCCTCATGTATCTAGACAGCCGTGACCGTATAGCGAGATAGATTTCATTTTATATACGTAGCTGGCTATGTCTGCCCCCGCTCTCCAGTATTCTGGTTCTGGGGCGTGACATGGTTTAAGTGGTGGCCCATGCAGGTCTTGTAAATCAAGATATGTGAGGGTTTACCGAATAGATGTCTCAATCAGTATTCGTCCTTGATCTCTGCTCGTATCTTCTGAATCCCTGGATTCTTGTCTTGATCATATGCTTGTATCGTTGATCTGTCCTGGTCCTTCCTTATTGTTCTCTATGTCGTCTTCTTCAGCGACATTGTTCCTGGACCTGCCGGTCAGCGAGGCGAAGCACCTCCCGCGGACCAGCAGCAACCCGGAGATCAAGTCCAGCACTCCGAAGTAGCCTCCAGAGTCGAGCCTATTGGAGAAGAGCCCCCAGTTCAGCCAGTTCAACCTATAGAACCTGATGATGGCAGTTTAGTAGGACTCGTCAGGACCTTGATAGCTTCTCAAGATCGTCGAGGAGATGCCTTGCACCAGGCAGTGACGGATGCTCTGACCAGAGGAGGTCATCAGGGTAACAGCGCGGCCAACAGCTTCAAGCGCTTGAACCCTCCATTCTTCGACGGTAGTGAAGATGCTATCGCAGCAGATGCTTGGCTTCAGGACACTAAGGTAATTCTCGAGGCAGCTAGGACCCCAGAGAACGAGAAGGTGGCAGTTGTGCGCCTGTAGTTGTTAGATCTTGCCCGCAGCTGGTGGGCAGCTCAGGCCGTTGGATTAGCAGCACCTATTGCTTGGACGGTATTCAGAGAGAGATTCCAGACCAAGTATTTCGATGTCGTGGCTCGGTATGATCTGCAGACGAGGTTTACCAATCTGAAGCAAGGAGGCAGGACGGTCGATGGATATGCGGCCGAGTTTTCTAGACTCAGTCGGTTTGCTCCCACTTTGGTGGCAACCGAGTATGATAGAGCCCAGCGATTCCAGCAGGGACTTCACCTGGAGATCTTGTTGGCGGTCGAACAGTTTGAACATCAGACTTTTGATGCAGTCTTGAGAGCAGCTAGGAGGCATGAGTATACCTCCCAGAGAATTGTGGATAGGGCCGGAGGTCGGAAGAGATCTCACGGCCAGATGAATCAGTCTTCAGCACCAGCCCCGGTAGCCAGGGCCTTGACTATTGGAGCTCCGAGGCGGGCGGCCTCAGTAACGTCGGTTCAGCATTCCACCCCGACGTACCCGCAGCAGCAGAAGCAGAAGCAGTCTTCCGCAGTGGGATGTTCTCATTGTGGAAAGCCAGGCCATGTAGTGGCAGAGTGTCGCAGGGCACAGGGATTGTGTCTGGCTTGTGGAGCACCAGACCATAAGGTTGGATCCTGCCCGAATAGGGGTGGTTCATCATCGTCTAACCTTTCTAGCTCTTCGGTGAGAGGACCAGCACCGGTCCAGCAGCAGCAACAGTACCCATTGTCGAGGCCCTTGCCGCCTCAGACCCAAGTATTCCAGCAGCAGAACCCCCAGCAGTATGCACAAGTCCAAGCCCAGAGTCAGAGCAGGCAGCGAGGATTTCAGCAGAGGGGACCAGCACCCCGAGGGCACGGTCAGGCTATGGTGATGACCGCAGAGGAAGGATTGGCACCAGGAGAGGTAGTAGCAGGTACTATTCTCGTCAACTCATTTCCAACTTCAGCTTTATTTGATTCTGGTGCATCGTATTCTTTTATGTCTGCACGATTCGCGACACGGGTAGGATTGGAGCCCGAGTCATTATCAGTAAGGCTCAATATACTTATTGGTAATGGACTTGTAGGAGTAGATAGAGTATTTTTCTCGTGTCGGATCGTAGTTAGCGGTAGAGAGTTCCCCGCTAGATTGATAGAGTTCCCGATGGCCGATTATGATGTGGTCTTAGGGATGGATTGGTTGAGGAACCAGTATGCTAGAATAGACTGCCACATTGGTAGGATTGTTTTTAGCATTCCAGGCGAGCCAGAGTTTTCCTTTTCCAGAGGAGCGGTTGAGCCTTCTCCTCCAGTATTGCGGATGGCAGTAGCGGCAGTTCAGTTGCCCAGGATAGTGGATGAGTTTCCAGATGTTTTTCCAGAAGAACTTCCAGGTATGCCTCCAGAGCGGGAGATCGAGTTCACTATAGACTTAATTCCCGGGACAGTCCCAGTGTCAGAGAGAGTCTACAGGATGGCGCCGTCAGAGTTGGAGATATTATACAAGATGATTGAAGAACTCAGAACCAAGGGATTCATTCGTGCTAGTGGATCGTCTTGGGGAGCCCCGATGCTTCTTGTGAAAAAGAAGGATGGTACGTCCAGGTTATGTGTTGATTATCGTACCTTGAACTCAGTGACAATCAAGAACAGATACCCTCTTCCGAGGATAGATGACTTGTTTGATCAACTCAAGGGGGCTTCAGTATTCTCGAAGATTGATTTGCGCTCAGGTTATCATCAGATCAGAGTCAGAGAGCAGGACATCCCGAAGACAGCTTTTAGATCGAGATATGGGCATTGGGAGTTCCTTGTTATGCCTTTTGGAGCGACCAATGCGCCGGCAGTATTCATGGATCTCATGAATCGTATTTTCATGCCCTACTTGGATCAGTTTGTGATTGTGTTCTTGGATGACATCCTGGTCTACAGCAAGAGTGAGGCGGAGCATGAGCAGCATCTCCGTGTGGTTCTTCAGATTCTCAGGGAGCACCAGTTATATGTCAAGTTTAGTAAATGCGAGTTCTGGCTCGATCGCATTTCGTACTTGGGTCATATCATCACCAGAGGAGGAGTAGAAGTGGATCCCCAGAAGATTGTGGCTATTGAGTCATGGCCAGTGCCTAGCACCGTTGCAGAGGTTCGCAGTTTTCTTGGATTGGCCGGCTACTACCGACGGTTTGTTTCGGATTTTGTTCGAATTTCAGCACCATTGACGCAGTTGACCCGCAAGGATGCACAGTTTGCTTGGACAGCAGAGTGTCAGAGTTCATTTGAGCAGTTGAAGCGAGGTTTGATGACGGCTCCCATTCTCGTGCTTCCAGATGGGACCGGAGGATTCTCAGTGTACTGTGATACTTCAGGCAGAGGTTTAGGATGTGTTCTGATGCAGCATGGGAAGGTAATAGCTTATGCGTCACAACAACTTCGTGATCATGAGAGGAATTACCCAACCCATGACTTAGAGCTGGCAGCAGTGGTGTTTGTACTTAAGTTGTGGAGGCACTACTTGTATGGAGACAAGGTGGAGATTTTCACCGACCACAAGAGCCTGAAGTATGTTTTCACCCAGAAGGATCTTAACATGCGTCAGAGAAGGTGGCTGAAGCTTCTTGTGGATTATGATGTCAACTTGTAGTATCATCTCAGGAATGCCAACGTCGTTGCAGATGCATTGAGCAGGAGAGCCAGAGTTTATTTTCTAACAGCGTAACCAGAGCTGTTAGCAGATCTTCAGAAGATGGGAATAGAAGTTATTCTCCCTTCCAGTGTGGCATTGATGGCTAGTATGCAAGTTCAGTCCACTATAGTCGAGAGGATCCGGATGGCGCAGTCGGCAGATTCCAAGCTTCAGCGGCTCAGAGCAGAGTGTGAGGCAGGACGAAGACCAGAGTTATGCATTCATGAGGATGGTACACTTCTACATGGTAAGCGTCTTTGTGTACCCAGCAGAGATATCCTGCAGGAGATCATGTCAGAAGCACACAGTTCGCAGTATTCCATCCATTCTGGCAGTACGAAGATGTACCGTGATATCCGTCAGCACTTCTGGTGGAATGGCATGAATCGGGAGATAGCTCGGTTTGTCTCTCGGTGTTTGGTTTGCCAACAAGTTAAAGCTGAACATCAGAGACCGGCTGGACTTCTTCAGCCCTTGCCAATTCTAGAATAGAAATGGGAGCATGTGACCATGGATTTTGTGACTGGATTACCTAGATCCCCAGCTGGTAGAGATGCTATCTGGGTTATAGTTGATCGGCTCACCAAGGTGGCTCATTTTTTTTTATTTAGGGTTGGCCAGTCGACGGCTCAGCTAGCAGAGATGTACCTCAGGCAGATTGTCAGATTGCACGGTGTGCCAGTCAGTATCACCTCGGACCGAGATTCCAGATTTATGTCGCACTTTTGGCGTAGCTTGCAAGAGAGCTTGGGAACTCATCTCCAGTTCAGTTCAGCATATCACCCGCAGACAGATGGACAGTCGGAGCACACGATCCAGACTCTTGAAGACATGTTGCGGTCCTGTACACTTGACTTCGGTAGTTCATGGGAAGATCACTTGCACCTGGTAGAATTCTCGTACAACAACAGTTTCCAGGCCAGTATCCAGATGGCACCGTTCGAGGCACTGTATGGTAGGAAGTGCAGATCCCCGCTAGCCTGGGATGATGTTGGAGAGAGACAGATGCTCGATCCAGAAATGATTGCCCAGACAGTTGAAGTGGTCAGGAGGGTCAGAGATCATCTTCGAGTTGCCCAAGATCGCTAGTGCCACTGGGTCAATTCTCATCGGCGCCCTCTCGAGTTTTCGGTCGGCGATCATGTATTTCTGAGGATTTCGTCTAACCGTGGCGTCATTCGTTTTGGCGTACGGGGCAAGCTTAGTCCTAGGTATATAGGACCGTTTGACATTCTGGAGCGAGTAGAAGATGTATCCTATCGTTTCGCTCTTTCGTCGTCGCTAAGCGAGGTGCATAACATGTTCCATGTATCCCAATTACGACGGTATATCCCAGACCCGAGCCACATCCTGGATCATTAGGAATTGGTTGTTGGTACCAACCTTTCGTATGAGGAGAGGCCCGTGTCTATATTGGACCGGAGAGAGAAGATCCTCAAGAACAAGACAATCAAGTTAGTCCGAGTTGCTTGGGGTCATCACTCTTTGGGTGAGTCAACGTGGGAGCGTGAGGATGATATCCGATCGCGATATCCCGACTTGTTTGACTCGTGAGGTATAATGTCTTTCTTATGCCTCATGCCTTCGATTCCTTACTTGAATAAGTGATTGTCTGCCTAGTTATAGCTTGCATGTGATTAATGTAGCTTGTCATTGCTCCTCTAGCCTCTTGATTAAATTTCGAGGACGGAATTCTTTAAGGTGGGTAGAGTTGTAATGCCTGTGGTTCGTATTACGTATTCCTGGAATACGTGTACGTATTTATTCTTGTATTGCATGATTTTCTTGCTTAATTTCCTCCCTGGGCTTGGTTTATTCTTGGTTTGGGTTGGCTTGGTTCGGTTTGGGATTTGCTATTGGTTCATGATGAACCCATGGATAAACCCCCTACCTACCACCACCATTCATATTTATTACCCCCCTTCTCCTCTCTCTCTCTTCATTTATCATCTTCTTCTTCCTCATTTACTTCCTTACCTACCAGAGAGAGAAGAGAGAGGTCTAGGCAAGTGCAACTTGCTTCATGGAGGAACTCCAATTTTATTACTTCATTCTCTTCCTTACTACATTCTAAAGCACTTTAGTACTTGGCATTTCTTATTTCCATGGCTAGATACTTGTAGATCTAAGTTTATTTTATTTTTCGAATTTCTTGGGTTTGGATCTACTTAACCTTGTTATTTCTATGTTTTGATGGTTCCATGTTGTAGAGAATTTCGTTCTACCCCATTTTGACCTATGGAAGTTCGGATTTGGGCTCCGGATGATGGAGTTGTGGAGCTCGAGAACTTGGCTCTCATTGTGTTCTTCCTCTCAGAAATTTAGAGAAGATGAACTGTGCTTAGACTTGACTTGACCGCATGACAATTCATGCGGCAAATGATTCGGCCGCATGAGACTCTCAGCCGCATAGGCTGGATTTCACTTCCTGAGCCGCATGGGCTCATTCCCCATCGGCCGCATATGTGCCCATCTCCTTGAGCCGCATGAACTCTACCACTTGCGGACCGCATAGGCCCTGATCTTCGAGCCGCATGAGAACCCCCAGACCCAGCCGCATGGACTTCTTAATCCGGGCCGCATGACCCTGATTAATCCCAGCCGCATATGCATCCTTTATTTCCTGAGCCGCATGGGCTTCTACTGAACCGCATGCGCCCTCGTCCCCCTGAGCCGCATGCATCCCTCTTGTCTTCGCCGCATGGGTTCCAGTGACCCGGGCCGCATGCGCTCACCTAATTGAGCCGCATGTGTCTTGCCCTTCTCTTGGCCGCATGAGGTTGAGTCCCTTATCAGCCGCATACGCACCCTTCACTCCCTGCCGCATAAGCAGCCATGTTGACCCAGCCGCATGGGCTTCTATAAGCCGCATGCGCCTCCTTCTATACCCAGCCGCATGATACTACACTTTCCAGCCGCATGGACCTGAACTCCTTCTTAGCCGCATGGCTCTTCTATAGCCCTGTATATTGATATTTTATTAGATATTTAACGTCCATTTTATATCCTTACGCCTTTTGTCCTGAACTTGAAATCATGAATTCATTTGATATGTTTGGAATTGATAATTGAGCATGACGTGATAGTGACCCGTAGTGGTGCACTCCTGACATAATAACCTGACATGACCTGATAGTGGCCCGTCGTGGCGCACTCCTGACTAGTACACTTGATATGATAAACCTGACATGATATATCTGATAAGCTGTTGCGACGGCTACCTGATATGACATGACTTGTATAATTACCTGGACACCATGGGCGATTGTGCTTGTACAAATAATCCAGTCCTGTCTTGCATCATGTCTAGGAGGGGACTCCTGAGTACTACGGTCAGGAGTACCCATTGAAATGGACTAAGGCTAATAACTAGATTAATACATTAGTCATGAAGAGATCTCCCAGCTACAGGCAATCCCGTTACCTAGGCACGCCTTGGGATCTGTAGCCTGCCGTCGAGTAGGGCACATTTCCAGCACACTGTCATGTGTTGCACCCTTCAAGCTACCTAAGGGTACATTCGTTTCCTGGACGATGTACCCACCTGAATTCAACTGTAATTCTTTCAACCCGGGTAACCTGGATGGACTGCAGGGCTTGCGGCTGTGGAAGATTCTCACTGCATCTTGTTAGTAATTAGGCTTGTGACAACCCTAGTTAGTTAAAGTATCAAGCCGTAGTTCTTGCTTGGCCGTGAAATGATTGGATGGAGTCTAACCAGTCTAGTCTTGCCCTGATCCTGTTCTAGATTACTGCATGACCAGAATGCTTGTATTTATTTTACTGATAAATGGTAAGAATTCCAAGTTCTGTTCAGACGAAGGGTTACAACCCCGGTCCTTATTTGGTTTACGGGTTGTAACCTGGTTATCTGAATAGTTCCATGGTTATCTCGTCGTATATCATCCTGATGTATTTTCTTTATTTCCAGTTCTTACTTTTATTTATATCTTGTGCTGATTGCTGGTTTTAGTTCCTAAGTGAAGCTTCCTTTGTGGTACTTGCTCTTTCTGGGGTCTGATCCAGCTGGTTTTGTATGGCCAGATTTCGGAGCAGCTTCCGAGGATCTACCGACCTTCTAGCCAGATGGTGGCCACTAGACGGAACCCTGGCAACGAGTGGGTTTATTTTTGATCTTCCACTATATTGTAAAAAATATTCTTTTGAGGCG
This sequence comes from Iris pallida, assembly GCA_029216955.1. Lineage (NCBI taxonomy): Eukaryota > Viridiplantae > Streptophyta > Magnoliopsida > Asparagales > Iridaceae > Iris > Iris pallida. The sequence continues at coordinate 1,431,806 of JANAVB010042820.1, forward strand.
TTTAGCCGACGAGCACCTGTTTAGCTCGATTGCACTTTACTTACTGTTTGCCTACGGGCTGTAACATGATTGACAGATCCTAGGGTTGATCATGTATGACTAAACTCTTGCTAGTCCTAACATTTTGTAACGACTAGCTTCATGATCAGCTGAATATATAATATTTGGGACGCCTTACTATTGTATATTTAATGATCATACATCTTGTAACTTTTACTTACTTGCTTGTGATTGAGATACTAGGCTTGTTCATGACCTTAAGAGACTGTTGGCTTGTAGTTAAACCCTCATGTATCTAGACAGTCGTGACCGTATAGCGAGATGGATTTCATTTCATATACGTAGCTGGCTATGTCTGCCCCTGCTCTCCAGTATTCTGGTTCTGGGGCGTGACACACCAAAAGGAGAAAAGATAAAGTTCTAGGAAATAGATAGAATTAATTCATGTTCTGCAAACCATAATGAAGAAACATTGGTTGCGGTAAGTTACGCCTCGGAGAATTTGGTGCCCATGGGATACTAAATCAGAACGTATGGCTTCGGGAAAAAGAACTCTTGTACGAGTAGAAATGATTATGTTGTTTAATACTGTCTACACTATACAAATTACATCATACATATTAAAGTACTCATACAATTACATGGTCATGGATGACTTGTGCACAAGGTAAGCTTTCTTCGAAACGGTACCCGGGGTGCTGGGACCGAATCTGCCGAGGAGAAAATTATGGAATCGTACTTCAGCGCGAGGCATTACGAGACCTCCAGTTAGGCTCACCACATGGACTGGTAGGGCGCGTCACAATGTTACATAATCATCCTTCATGGTATCGATATCACCAATGCCCGCATATAAGATAGATTGCATGCTCACCTATTGTCTTTTGCAGATGGTAAGTATTATATCTATTTTGTACAGAAAAAGAGCATGGCCATGGTAAGATAAGTTGAGATTGGTTATATTGTTTACTTTTAAAATGTGCCCTCGATATGAATTGCAAATCATATAGTTCTAAATAGAAAGATCACTTCGTATGCTAGAATCCTTAATAAGCAGTGTCAGTTTAGATGAGTGGGTTTGTCCTATCCCCTAGCAAGTGTGCTAACCCCCAACTCCCCAAGTGACGAGCGCGCCGCGGGAGCTCGAGACTAGACTGAAGATGAAGAATGGGAGGCGGCTCGAAGCTCTCATATTTTGAAGTATTTTGAAGCCCAATTCAGATCGAAGGCTTTTGTTCAAATGTATAAAGGGGCATGAATGTATGGAACGACAAGGATTATTTTCTGGCAGTTTGTCGAGAGTTTTTCTTTTATGTTTTCAAAGATGTAGCCGCAACGACATATATAATATAAAAATGGCCTTGCACCTACTTTACAAGTTTATGAATGAAAAGCTAAATTCTTCCTATTCTGCATCTTCAAATCTTTGTAATGTTTAATTTTAACTCGTCGTATCAAAAGAATTTTCAAGTGCATGTTTTTACCTTGTACAAGTCCAATAAAGACTTGTACGGTATCACGCCCCGGCTTTATGGATCGATGTAACTCGAGTCAAGACGAGGACGACCAATTTGGTGAATCGGGGAGTAACAAGTTAGTATCAGAGCACGGTTCAAACCTCGGACCTTTCGAAAACTTTTTTTTTAGATGTTGTTGCAATTTTTCAAAAATTATGCTTTTTGACATATGCGGCATAAAATAATCGTTATACAGATAAGCCCGTAGATATTCTGAGAATACTAACGAGTTTGCTCAATTTTATAGGAATGACGAAGAGAGTGGGTGTCCTCGCTGTCAATGCCACATTGATTAGCACGGATAGCACCGAGGATGCGACACCTAGCAAATCTGCCATAGAGCGATTATTGTGCCTCATGGAAGTCCAACAGTGCCAGGCAGAGATGCAGCAACGACAGCTGCAAGCACAAATCTAGGCCCAAATTAGTACCCAACAAAAGCAGATAGAGGTACTGATCCGGATCGTAAGCACCATAACGACCCAACAAAATTTGACGACCGTCGCATCAGAAGAAGAAGTGCAACCAGTAATGATATAACATATATTTGCCTCTTCTCTATTCAAGGCGACCGAATTCAAGAAGATGAACCCACCTAACTTTAACGGTCGAGCAGAGCCTGACGAAGTCATGGGGTGGCTAGTGAAGATTGAAAGTCTGTTCAATCTCCTAAACATCAAGGGGTCCAAGAGAGTTGGGTGTGCAGACTTGCAACTAAACTTGAGGGCCTACGACTGGTGGAAGGTCAAGAAACAAGAGCTCCATGAAACCTACCCCAACACCAAGATCTCATAGGAGACATTCAAACTGGCCTTCCTCGAGTAGTACATTCCCCGTGCTGTTAGTCGACAAAAGGAAGATGAATTCATGTCCTTGAAGCAAGAAAATATGTTAGTCGAAGATTACGATACGAAGTTCGTAAAACTTATGAAGTTTGTCGGGACCTTTCTGCCGAACAAGAAAGCGTGGTATGAGCGCTTTCAACAAGGCCTGAATGACGATTTGCGTTGGGATGTCATGAACCAAAGATGTCAGACCTACAGAGAGTCATACAATGTTGCCCTTGATAGCAAACGAATCTTTGGTCGAGCTTCGCAAAGGAGCGGGTTAGGTGTCCGTAACAACTTCAACAAGTGTCCTCACGATACAAAAGGATCTGGTGTGCCAAAGTGCCAGAATACGTCTAAGTATCGGGGGCCTCACCTTGGATTACGGGGCTATCGATGTGACAAGATGGGACATCTGGCGGTCGATTGCCAAGGGGGATGCTTCAAGTGTGGCCAGCTAGGCCACAAGGTGGCAGATTGTCGAATGGCGAGGGCAAACCAATATCCACCAAGGAACGTCCAAAATCAGAACAATGCGCCTCCCGCCCATGGCACAAATGCAGTGCCCATGAACCCACAAAATCGCCAGGGGGCGTAAGGCCGAGTCTATGCACTGACTCGGGATGAAGTGTTCACGTCCTACACCATTGTGACAGGTATAATACTCTATAAAAATATGTCTGCTAGAGTACTGTTCAATTCGGGTGCTACGTATAGTTTTATATCTGCCAACTTTGTAGAAGAAAATAAATTATCCATGCAATTATTAGATATGAATCTTAGTGTTATCACTCCATTGGAAGAAGATATGCCTACCACTCAAATTTGTAGGGACGATTACATCTGCATCAGAGGAGAAATCTATCCTTGAAAGTTATCATCCTCGACATCAAGGAGTACAATATAATCCTCGACATTGATTGGTTGGGTGCATGCCACGTAACTATCGAGTACACGGAGAAAAGAGTTGTGTTCTGCCTTCCTGGTGAAATTGAGTTCTCCTATTCGTGTGGAGCAGTATCAAAGATGGCACTGGTAATATCGGCGATTTCGGCAAGGCACATGTTGCATTCTGGTTGCAGCGGGTACCTAGCATCAGTCCGAGACACAAGAAAAGAGACTGCAGGCACGGTGCAGACTGAAGTCATGGTAGAGTTTCCAGATGTATTCTTAGATAAGTTTCCAGGGATGTCGTCGAATCGAGAGACAGAATTTAGCATTGACACCTTTTCAGATACTCGACCGATATTTAAAGTAACTTATCGAATGGCACCGGTGGAGCTGAAGGAACTGAAAGCACAACTATAAGAGTTGCTAGATCGCAGATATATTCGCCCTAGTGTCTCCCCGTGGGGTGCTCCAGTTTTATTTATAAGGAAGAAGGATAGATCGACACGGCTGTGCATTAACTATCGGGAACTTAACAAAGCTATGGTACGAAACAAGTACCCGTTACCGAGGATAGACGATTTGTTTGACCAGTTGCAAGGGGCAACAGTATTTTTCAAGATTGATCTTCGCTCAGGCTACCATCAATTGAAGATCAAGTCCAAGGGCATACCGAAGTCCGCTTTTCGAACTCGATATGGTCACTACGAATTCCTAGTCTACCTTTCGGCTTGACAAACGCTCATGCCGTTTTCATGGATCTGATGAACACGGTGTTCCGACCATTCAAAAACAAATTTGTCGTCGTATTCATTGACAACATTCTCATATATTTGAAAAGCAAGGAAGAACACGTAGAGCATTTGAAGACAATACTACAGACTCTGTATGAACATCAACTTTATGTCAAATTGAGTAAATATGAGTTCTGGATGAGCAGTGTGATGTTCCTCGGACACGTTATTTCAGCTGAAGGCATCACGGTGGACCCAAAGAAAATTGAAGTGATAGTTGAGTGGAAGCGGCCTACCTCGACAGGCGACATCCGAAGTTTTCTCGGCTTGGCAGGCTACTACCGAAGATTTGTGAAAGATTTTGCTAAGATTGTGTCGCCTCTGACTTTCCTCACCCAGAAGGGAGTCGTATTTGAGTGAAACGACGACTGTGAAACTAGCTTTCAGGAGTTAAAAAAATGGCACATCTCAGCTCCAATCCTTGTGCTTTCGGATGGACCAGAACGGTTTTAGATATTTAACGATGCATTAAGAACTGGCTTGGGATGTGTGCTCATGCAACGAGATAAGGTGATTTCGTTTGCTTCGAGACAATTAAAGTAACACGAGAAGAATTACCCTACGCATGATCTTGAGTTAGCGGCGATTGTGTTCGTATTGAAGATATGGCGGCACTATCTTTATGGTGTGGCTTACAGCATCTATACGGATCAAAAAAGCCTCAAATATATCTTTACCCAATAGAACTTGAACTTACGGCAATGACGTTGGCTCGAACTCATCAAATAATATGAACTAACTATCGAGTACACGTCGGGTAAGGGAAACGTTGTAGCGAATGCTCTGAGCATAATGTTCGTAGGGTACCTGGCTATCATCCGTGACATACAGCGAGACTTGGTAGAAATGGGCATCGAACTCCGAATTTGATACCGTGGAGCACAATTGGCCCAATTGTACCTTGAGTTGAACTTATACAACAAGATAAAGACCGCATAGGAGGACGACCCATTCCTAAATAAGATGCCAAAGCTAATTTCGACAGCAAAGGCAGCCGACTTTGTAGTGGACGAGAGCGGAATGATACGTATGAAGGGGAGAATATGCGTACCGGACCATACTGAACTTAGAAAAAAAAAATCTGACAGAGGCCTACTATACGAAGTAATCGTTACATCCTGGAAGCACCAAAATGTACAAGGACTTGTGCACGACCTTTTGGTGGCACGGTATGAAGAAAGACGTAGCAAGTTTTGTGTTACAGTGCATGGCATGTCAACAGTTGAAGGCCAAGCACCAAAGACCATGTGGAGAGCTACAGAACCTCGACATTCCAGTATGGAAGTGGAACGACATCTCTATAGATTTTATCGTGGGCCTTCCGAAGACGTCGCGGGGACATGACACGATTTGGGTCGTTGTCTATTGATTGACCAAATCCACTCATTTCATCGATATCAAAGTATCATGGAGCATCGATCGGTTAGCTCAGATCTATATCGATGAGATTGTCCGACTCTACGGGGTACCTGCCATAATCATTTCGGACAGAGATGGGCAATTCTTGTCACATTTCTGGACGAGTATGCAAGCGGCGATGGGCACTAAGCTGAACTTTAGCTCCATGTACAACCCGCAAACCGATGGCCAGACAGAAATTGTGAATTAGATCCTAGAAGATATGTTACGTCTGTATGCAATAGATTTACAGACTAGTTGGGACACACATTTGCTGCTTACGAAGTTTGCATACAACAATAATTATGAATCAAGCATCATATGGCTACCTACGAAGCGCTTTACGGGAGGATATGACGATCTCCGATTTGTTGGGATGAAGTTGGAAAACGACAGGTGCTCGGGCCAGAACTAGTCGAACAAGCTGTTAAGAAAGTTTGCATAATTCGAGATAGGCTCCGTATTGCTCAGAGTCAGCAGAAAAGTTATGCCGATACTCGTCGATGACCGTTAGAGTTCTTGGATGGGACCATGTATTTCTGAAGGTGACGCCGATGTGGGGCGTCATGCGATTCGGCGTAAAGGGCAAACTCAGTCCGAGATTTGTAGGCCCCTTCGAGATTCTCGAAAGAGTGGCGGTAGTTGCTTACCGGGTTACGCTACCTCCTGCCCTGGCTGAAGTGCCCAACGTCTTCTATATCTCCCAACTCCGAAAGTACGTGTATGACCCAAGTCATGTGTCTAGCTTTAATTAGTTGGAGCTGTGCGCCGATCTATCATACTCGAAGGAGCCCGTACAAATTTTGGACCGTAAAGAAAAGATCATGTAGAGCTGATCGATGCCCTTGGTTCGCGTACTCTAGTGCAACCATTCAGTTGAGGAGTCGACGTAGGAACTAGAGGCAGAAATAAAGGAGAAGTACCCTTCACTTTTCGTCGACGAAGGTCAGACCCTTGTTCTTAAGTTTCGGGGCAAAACTTTTTCTTAGTGGTATATTTTGTAGTGCCCTGCTCCCGTTGGGGCGAAGCACTATGTAATAGGCTCACGACAAGTCAGACATGGTCGAGAGTTTTTATTTTGTGTTTACAAAGATGTAGCCGCAACATCATATATAATATAAAAATGACCTTGTACCTACTTTACAAGTTTTATGAATAAAAAGCTAAATTTCTTCCTATTCTGCATCTTCAACTTTCTGCACTATTTAATTTCAACTCGTCGTCTTAAATGAATTTTTAAGTGTACGTTCTTGCCTTGTACAAGTCCAATAAACACTTGTACGACATCACGCCCAGGCTTTATGGATCGATGTATCTCGAGTCAAGACGAGAACGACCGATTTGACGAGTCGAGGCATGACACAGGTGACGTATGTCTTTGCCATATACTTGTCTTCATCTTGTGCTTGGTGTCCGTTAGATGGGGGTTCGTTTTGATCAGGTGGTTTGGCAAACACTTTCGCACGCGTCTAACAGCAATGGCATCCCAGAATTTGTCTATAGGAGACTTGAGATCCACTTCCACTCTTAATTGTAGACATTATTAGTTATTTATGAAGAAAATAAGAGTATAGGAAGAAGTTTGATGAGTAGGTACAATAGTATTTACTAAACATGTATGAATATGAATACTAATACGAATATGGCCACAATACATACACTACTTTTTATTGACTATGTTACCTAGATTGTAGCCCTCTGGAGTTCAAATCCTTGGATATTATTCCATTGCAAATATTAGGAGAGAATAATGTGCCACAGGTAAAGTTCAAATTCGGTCATAAAATATTTAGAGGCTATTTTTTTGGCCCAACCTAGCCCTAGCTTTAAAAAAACCAACGCTCTAGTTTGGACCTTTGGGTTTTAGGTCAGCCGTCCACGGACTTTTCGATCCGGCTCAACTACGTTAAATATTTTTTTTTATGTAATCACTAGTTATTCAATCAAAGCAACAACATACAAATAAATTGACCAATATTTATATAGATAATATGATCAAAATGTATCAATATCCCTCGCTATTGCTTGGGGATTGCTTGACGATGATGCTAGTTTTAGGGCAGTACCAACTATCTTTTCAAATATATTTTTGGAAGTCAACCCATCATTTTGTATATAATTGGATAAAGAACTTACAATTGTTCGTGTTTTGGGCCAAGTTCGGATTAGGCTGGCTGCAATGACCTGCTTTACGGGGAGCATTATGATGGTTTATTGACTCGAATGTTTGGTTGGACTTGGATTCATGCAGAGGAATCAACTAGTGACCTATGTGTTCAGTGTTGTGTCTCAGTTGGCATGAAGGTAATGTGTTGGCTTCTTTGGTTTGTGTTTGGCATATGAGTTGATATATGCTTATTTGGATTTGTGTTATACAAGGTATCATGGGATTTGAGCAGTAATACAGGGTTTTTAACTAGGTTGAATTGGAAAGAATTATGGAGCTTGACTAGCATATATAAGTATACCGATTGAGAAGTTCGTTCATTATATCAGCTCGTCTGTCTAAGGCATGGTTTGACATCTTTTTGGTCTAAATAGATGGGTTTCTTCATGGTGGATGGTTTCGATGAACCAGTGATCCTTTTTCCTTCGTTGTTAACAAATTGATGTGTTTGTGTAGTCTTTTATGCTTATGTTGCATGTTAATAAAATGAACCAAGATAAGGAGACTAATAGGATTTGCTGCTAGATATAGTCACATGAAATATGGAAAGGTTGCGTATGTTGCTAAGTGAATCATAGTCCTGTGATGTATCAGGTTAGTATATTATGTTGCTTCTGTAGGGAAATAGAAAACGTAAGGATGTGTGGCACGGTACCACGACAAGTATGAAGGTATTGCATGGTGCCACGACAGGTATATGTATAGGTATAGTACAGTGAAATGACAGTTTTGATATAGAAGGGGCATGGTGCCACGGTATATTCTGAACCTACGGGTCACAGATTGGAACATAGAAAGAGTGGGGCATGGTGCTAAGGTATGTTTGGGGCCTACGGGTGGCTAATCGAAACATGGAAATGAATGTATGGAAGATGATTTTGATATGTGGTTTTTTGTATTTGGATTTTAGACCATGCGTATGTTTTATAATTGCTTAACTGTTCATGCATATCGCATAGTCATGGACAACTTGTGTACAAGGTAATACTTTCCCTCGAACGGTATCCGATGGCTACCAGAACCGTTCGACCTAGTGGAAATTATGTAGATGTGCTCAGTTACGTGGTATTACAGGACCTATAGTAGGGCTTGCTACCGACTGGAAAGACACGTCGCAATACGGGTATCACGGGACCTTCGATGGGGCTAGCTACCTACACGTGAAGGACCACCGTCATATTGAAATGAATTGCACAATATGGCTTATTATGCTAATGACCACATATAGTTAGGCTGTATGCTAATGTCATTTACTACTAGACTTAGCTCTTTGGTCTTGAGAACGAACACACACTTATGTACATATATTTTATGAAGGCTAATAAATGTCTAGTGCAGGAACACACATCGTGACATATGTTATAAATGTTATCTTTAACATGACATGAAAGGATGTTAAGTATTGAGTAATATATGTTAAACTGATAAGGAAGGATGACAGTAAGTTTTGGTTGAGAATGAACTGTTGTTTGTGCGACATGAGTATGTTTATAAGACACAATATGTTAGGCCATAAAATTTATCATAAGGCAATATAATTAAAAGGACCACATATCTGTGTTTACTCACTTATTTAACTGTGTTGGTTTTTAGCTGAGTCGGTGAAGGACCACTTACTAGTACATGACAATATACTGACATCCAACCCCCCCCCCCCCCGGTACAAAGCTACTTTGACGTATTGAGTTGTTAGAGTATCGACCGGTGCTTGATGATGTTTGGCGGGATTGTCGCTCGGCTTATAGAGGAAGTAATGTATGCAACAATTTATATTTAGTGGTTCTTGAGTTGTAAGACTTATGGCATATTCTTTTTGTATTTAGAAAGGTAAAGAAGGAGTGTTTGTAATTTGAGTTGTTCCTTTGTTTCATGTCGTTATATTCTGCTGCAATATTATCAATATATAGAATCATGTTTCACTATATCTTGTGTCTATGAATCTTTTACTTAAATTTTGTTGCTATGACTTGTATTGGTGATATTCTATTGACTTTGTTTTGTTCCACCTTGTACAAGCACAAATTTAGGTTTGTAGACAACACGTCCAGTGGCGACTTTCGGTCTTGCAGGATCGGGACGTACGTGACATAATAGTATCAAAGTTGTTTTTTTCCTTAGACCTCAGATGATTCTCTTAGACTCTGAGTTGCTTCTGCGATTGAATTCTTTGGGCTCTCTCGATGTTTTGCTAAGTATTCCATACAATAAGTCTATATATATGTTACGATTTCTGATGCAGGTATTTCATTATGTGGCGATGCCTCGATTTGGGCAGTGTTTGGTTTGAGCAGTTGATTTTGGTTTGACAAGTTTACTAGGCAGAATTTTGGAATAGGAACAAATTAGTTTTAGTTATGTTGCATGTTGGATGAGTAACAATGTATCAGTATAGATGCTACAGTCAGCTACAAGCATTGTTGTTGCGAGTATCAATAGATGTATGCTCGGAATGGCATAGTTATGGTTTGAGTTGCTTGTGATTGCCTAGAGTGGCATTGGAATTGGATAAGTATGTTTGTGGTCATCGTAACCACCATGATATGGATTGTCTGTAATGGACGTTGGCTCAGTGGATAGAACATGAATGTTTGTGTGCAGAGTAGCTAGATCCTTGAGTGGTGTATCGAGTAACCCTAGGGATGTACGTTGGATATTTGTGATGTTGGTATTGATGAGTTTGTTGGTTATGGATGGACAATGCATTGTCTTAGTCTAGTATTTGATTCGGATGAGGTGATTGTGATTATGCCTCGATGAGGTGATTGTGATTATTTTTTTTGTTGGATTTGATTCGGATGATCGAGAACAATTTTGAAGCAAACTAAGATTTGTATCGGATGGGGATTCGAGAATTGTGAAATCGATGGCTTTCCTGAGAATGTTTATTAATCATGTATTGAATTGTGGTTTGAATCGATCAGATTGAATTGTGAGTTAAGTGCGAAGACTTGGTAATACGATCGAAAATTTTGTTTGGAGGATATGAAAATGGCTCTAAGGATTTGGAATTTGTATTTCTCGGGGATGGGTGGTAGCCATAATTTATTTGATCTTGAGCATGGAGAAGCTGATTTGATATTCGGTTCGAATGATAGCATTGATTAAACCAAATGGAAATTTTGTGAAAAGAAGATTTTTTGGATATGTATATCATTGATAGTATTAAGGCATGTCAAAGATCGATATACGGTAACTCGAGGATAGTTTGAATTAGATGAACGATAATTGTGTTAAATATTGCTGTTTTGATGGATTCTAGTTTATGGATGGTTGATGGATTTAATGAAAGTATTGATGTTTCTTTGTACTAGAATGAATGATCATGAGTATAGAATGAATGGATGTTGTTTTACTCGGCTTGGCAAGTGTTTGAAACTCGATTCAAAGTGATAAACTTGCTGGATTTGAGAAATGTTGATTCGATGTAGATTTGAATGGAATAAGATTGGTATGTTTGAAGGATTGGCAACTACAAGCATTATCTGGATGTGATGATTGTTTAAGTTGACTCTGATAATACGAGCGAATGGTATGCAAAGCGATTGAGTACGAATTTGATTTGAATCGGAAGTAAGTTATGATAAGTGGACTAGAAAATTTGCGAATATACGGGTTGGGCTGGATTTATGGTTCTGGTTTATGACTTATGGTTTGGTGAATGAGATATGTGAATTCGGATTGGTAAAATTATCAAAACCGATTTGAGGATCTGGATTATGAGAATTGCTTGGATTGATATTGTTGATCATGTTATTTATCAAGGATAATCACTGGATGGATTGACCCTAGGTGGAAACTTTGCAAGATAGACTTCGACCTTTGGATTTGGTGACGATGATGTTTAATGAGTTGGTCTGCATTGATTTTCTAGATGTTTTAAGTTATATGTTTTGCCCTAAGTCTGGGTAGAATTTCTTAGATTGTTTAATAAAGTTTGAACCTAGGATTGAGTTAGGTTCCTTGGTCCTTGGTTAGTTGTCAAAGATGTGGTACCTCGGTGCTTGAGTGTAGCTTGTGAGTTGATAACCTAGAGGTTAGGCAAACATCCCAACATTGAGTGCTAGCAATCGATAGGATGACTCTGAGAATAGTTTTCTAGGTAGATTGCCTTAGTAAAGCATAAATAGTGAGTTTGAGATGTATGGCTTGGAAGTGTTTTTTAGAGTATTGATGGATTACTTATGGTTGGAAGGAACAAGATGTGTTTGAGTTATGTCGGAATTGTCTCTTGTTGCAGTATTAGCTTTGAGGATGATACTCAAGCAGATATGATGGATAAGATTTTTTGGAAAGATCGAAGTGTGGTTTAGATTATGTGCATGAATAAGTGATTGAGTGATAGTATAATTTTTGGATTTGAGTTGGCTCCGAATTAAATTGATCTTTGGTGAAGCACTATTTGGTTGTGCGTATGCGAGAATACTTGGAGTATCGATTGCATCGTGTATGGAATATGTTGAGGTTTGAGTTTTAGCTAATGGAATAAATTTATTTTTGGGTGTCCAGAACCAAAGTCAAAATGGTGCCCCTCCTACACACACACACACACACACACATACACACACACACACACACACACACACACACACATATATATATATATATATATATATATATATATATATATATATATATATATATATAGAGAGAGAGAGAGCATTTTGTTAGTATTTTAAATATAGTGCTCATACAACATAATGTAATGGCTTACTTAGCAAGATTAGTTTTACATTTTACTTAGCCTATTGGCCTTTTTTCGTTCTTAAAAAAGGCCACTAGGTTAAGTAAAATGTAAAACTAATCTTGCTAAGTAAGCCATTACATTATGTTGTATGAGCACTATATTTAAAAATGCTAACAAAATGCTATATATATATATATATATATATCCCAAATATCCCATATTTTCACATCTGTTGGATCTTTTTTAAGTCATCTAATCTTAACGTACGTTGATTTTTCAATGGTTAAGATTAGATGACTTAAACAAGATCCAAGATTTTTTTATTTTTGGCATGTTTGGTGATGCAAAAACGGGAGGATGTGGATCCCTCCTTATATATATATATATATATATATATATATATATATATATATATATATATATATATATATATATATAAACCCAAAGGTTTTTGAATCCTAGGGCTGACTGTGCCAAGATAAAGAGTGGTTGGGATTTAATCTTGGTGAATCAACGGTTGTGGGGTTTTATGGGGAATCCAAAGAGTGGGGTTTGCACTCATAATGGTTGTGGATGAGCATTATTGAGAGTGAGATTTTATGGGGAATGAGCATTATTGAGAGTGGAGTTTTATGGGGAATCCAAAGAGTGGGGTTTGCACTCATAATGGTTGTGGATGAGCATTATTGAGAGTGGGGTTTTATGGGGAATCCAAAGAAAATTCACATCCAGCAGTGGTTGGGATTTAATATTTTGATGGGGGCCTCATAATTATTATTGTTCGTTTAAAATTGGGGGTCCAAGATTTTGAGGGGGAATACCTTAAATGAACCATGCCCTATGGGCACGGGTTATGACTAGTATATATATATATATATATATGAGGAAGGATTATATATATATATATATATATATATATATATATATATATATATATATATATTTTTTTTTTTTTTTACCCTCCAACTTTATTCATAAGAAGGCGCAAAATACCGAATCCTTTACAAATAAGCGCAAAATAAAGACAAAAGAAGACAGGCAAAGAGGCTGTCTCCCACTCCTTAGAAGTCAGGAGATTAATGACTGCCAGAAATCCTGGAGGCCGTGATTGCAGTGTCTACTGACTTTGTGAGTTTGGCGGAGAGCCTCCTGGATTAGTTGGTTGGACGAATATTGGTGTCCCTCGTATCTAAATTTGTTACAATTTTTCCAGATAACCCATGTGATGGAAGCTACAACAATCTGGTGGCCGTGTGAGGCGTTAGCCCAAGTGGCCAGGAGATCGTTGAAGCTTCCACCGACCTGGTCCTGTCTGTACTTGTGAGAAAGGGTTGTCCATATCCTTGTAGATAAGTCTCCGGAGTGGAAAATATGGTCAACCATTTTTGATTGTCTCACCGTGCATAAATGACACGCGGATGCTAAGCTAAAGCTGATGGTGTTGAGAGTGTCTTCAGTGGAGAGTTTCTTGCGGAAAGCTCTCCACATCAGAAAAGACCATTTTTTGGGAATGCAAGACTGTCCGAAAGAGCCAATGATGGGAGAAGGCATCTCAATGCTACAAACAACACTCCTGGCTGAACCAACCGAAAAGGATCTGTTGGCCGCACGAGACTACTACAGAACGTCCGGATCTGTTCTTATCTTCAGCCCACCGGTGAGGAGCTTAGTAGTGGCCTCTTCTCTAACCCATTCTTGAACCTTTTCCATTTCCAGTCGCTCGAGTCATCCCACAACTCTCTGATCGTACCGTGGGTGGGGGTAGCCGGTAACTGGGGGAGGAGATATTCTCCGACCCAATGTTTGAAGAATACGGATGATTCGTCCGAGCCCAGCTGCAGACGGATTAGAGGTTCTGCGAGGCTTCAACCATGGAGGATTCTTCGCCATGACGCGGAGGATATGCAGTTGAAAACAGCGTCGGATGGGTGAATGTGCCTGAAATATCTAGCCTTCATGAACCGCATCCAGAGATTGTGGCTCACTCTAAGCTTCCACCATAGCTTCATCGAGCAAGCATCAACGACATGCGACAGCCTGCAAAATTCGAGACCTCCTTCATCGGTAGGTCTGGCCATGGTGTTCCAACTCGTCCAATGATGCTTGTCCCTACCGTCATTGTGGCCCTATAAGAAGTTGGCGAAAAGGTTTTCAATTGATGTGAGCACCTTCTTAGGGGGGAGCAGGCGGCTAAGGTGTGTATGGGGATAAAGGAGAGCACGTGTCGGATCAGAATAATCTTCCCGCCAAGGCGAAAATGTAGCGTTGTGCCACCCCTCAAATTTTTTCCTGGTTTTGCCGACCAGCCCTTCAAAGATGCTTGCATTAGATCCCGTACACCAACGGCAACCTAAGTAGTAGAAGGGTGGGTATGCAACAGGGAGGGAAGTGATATTGGTAAGAGTGGAGGAGTGGTCTCTGTTGGTCTTACGGTGGACATAGATGACACTTTTGCTGGGGTTGACGCGCTGGCCAGAGCATTTGGCTTATCTCTGCAGCGTGTTGTGAACCACCTCCACTGTCCCGACGTCTCCAAAGGAGAATATGAGGATATCGTCAGTATACGCCAGGTGGTTGATGATCGAGCAACCGCTAGAAGTGTGAAAATGCTGGAAATTCAGTGAGCCTACCATTTTGTTCAGATTTCTGCTCAGAGCTTCCGCGACGATGATATATATATATATATATATATATATATATATATATATATATATAAATATAATGTGAAAAGTAGGCCTTAGCGGGAAAGTTTTTTATTTCAAACCTGCCCCCATCTATGTTTAGTAATTCAATATGTACATTAAATTTAATGTGTGTATTTATGTAATTATGTATAAAAGAAGGAAAAATTTAAGGAGACTGTTATTTTCTCTTTGAAATATTATAAAATATGTGCAAGACACGTGCATATATCCTAGTAGGTAATAAATAACCATAATCTGTAGCATCGAATAATTTTAAGTAACACCTGTGAAACTATATATTGTATATTTTGTTTATTGAAATATAAAAATGTATTAATTTAATTTTGATGAATTCATGATATTATGTTATATTTTTTTTACGTTGTATGAAGATTATTGGGTCTACTTTGATGGCAGTGGGTATCAATCATTTCGATCACTAATCGTAAACTTATAAAATTTATATGTTATTTTAAATAATTGGACAAATTATGTTAACCACCCATATGTTTAAACCATCCCTACTTTGAAAATAATTACACTGACCATCCCTATAGTTTATATTTTCTATAGAAACTTATAACACTCGCCACCAATATGTTTCTGTAAAATTTATAAAGGAGAGGGGTGGTTGGTGTAATTATTTTCGGAATTACAGTAGTACCCGTAATGCTTATGAAACATGGGGGATCAATGTATTTATTTCTTGATCATATTTATATCGTTATTTTCTGATTTTCTTTTTATAAATCTTATATTGTTATAATTAAGATTATTCTAAGAGGTTTAGTTCCTCTTAACCTAATTTTATTCTACACAATTATATTTAAGGTAGAATTAATATTAAAATAACAACTATTTTTAATCTATATTTATTTAGAATTTAGAATTTTAGTTTATAATCAATCTAACTTGTGATATATAAGTCTAACTTGTAATATATAATTATAGTACAGGTCCACGCGAAATGTGGGCATCTATAAAAAGTAAAGTGCATTTTATACTACCAAGAAAAAGTTTGGCAATTTATACATGTGTAAAGAAAGATTTGGAGAAAAATAGAGATGGAGTTATAATTTTATGGCATTTTGGTTGTTTTAGGAGGTGTATTATTTTCTTCGTTAAATAATGGAAAACTCCATAATTGAAACACTTGTCCTGATAGATATCCGTAATAAAAAACTTGAAGGATGGGGTGTTTAATAGGCCAATTAGTTCCCAACCTTGTAACCATTATAGATGGAGAAGTAGGACGATACAAAGGAAGAAATTTTTTGTGACGTTTCATAAGTGATATAGTTTCTACTTCTAGAGAAAGCTTCATAAGAGCAGCCACAATGAGAGATTTCAATGCTATATTTTGAGTTTAATTAAATTTTATAGCACTTGAAGGCTGCAGTAGACACTTGTCTATACTTGAAAATTGTTAGACAGGTAAAAGACACTCCAAATTTGGAGCGTGCCATAGCTCCGTTACATTAATTTTTGGGCCCGCTAGATTAACTGCTTTTACCAAACAAAAAAGAAAAATAAAAAGGGAAATGAGGGAGAAAAAAATCTTACCAAACATAGAAGAAAAAAGAGAGAAAAAAGATGAAGTATTTACTTTTGGAATATTTGTTTGGAGTGTACCATTGTGTGCCACTATCAAAGAGACACTCCAAAAAAATAATTTATACAATTTTTAATAATTTGAAGTATGTGTTTGGATTATATCCACTGTGGATGCTCTTAGTTTTTTCCCCTATATGAAGGATATCTATGTCTTTTACTAGCAGTTTAAAAATTGAGGATTCCACTAAAGCCTCATTTGGTTTGCGAAAGAAAGAGGAAATGGTTTCTCTCTTCTTTTTTTCTTTCAGAAAATTGTAATTACAATCTTTTTATTGTGTGTTTAGAAAAGTTTTTAAAAAATGAAGGGGAAAGGGGATCCAGGAGATTCCTCGTGATCAATATTTTCTTTCCTACTCATTTTGTTTGACAGCCAAAAAAGAAAACCAAAGACTTTCCTTTCCCTAAGCCGTTATTCTGGGAAACAAACATTGCCTAAATGAAAACAAGTGTAGGAGCTGGTACCAAATTTTCCCAAATAATTATTAGAAATACTATCACAACGGGTAATTGGTATGGCCAAAAAAAAAAAACAAATCTGAGCACGACTACAATGCACATACCATTAAAATGATCCTTCACTTATTATTGAATAATGTAGCGTAACAAACAAAATCAAGAAGGAGAAGTAGTAGGGCTCGTAACAAGAAGACCATCGTAGACATCTGATCTCAGCCGACATACATGCATGCACATACATATAATAGTAGATCTTGATCACATGATTATTACTACCATTATTCTTCAAATCACCACGACGCAACTGATCGATCTCAGCCTCCTTAGTTCTTGAGGAGGTACTCATCGAGGCCTTTAAAGGTCATGTTGATCATCTGCTCGATGATTTCGGGATCGGGAACCTCCTCCATGGCCTTCTCCATCTCAATTTTCACCTTCACAGCACAGGCATCGCCTTTGGGGACTACATGGTACGTGGCTTTGAAGTACTTGAGATAGGTCAGGAATTCCCCATCTATAACACTGTACCCCACCTTCTTGTTCTCCTCGTCGACAACATCGATCCTCTCTTTGGCAAAAGTGACGATAGGAAATCCTGCAAAAATTATACAAGTTTACATATGTCATACATACGTTTCAAGTGATACATAATTAACGTATCCTGATCATCAGTATTGAAGTGAAATCGACAGTTGGGCATGGCTAATTTTCCGGCGCCAAAAATCGGTCTCAGGGGATAGACAAACTACCTACATTTACCTAGAAATTGTAAGTCAAACATGGAGCTTACCTTCAGCATATTTCAGTAGCCGAACAGTACCGACACTTTTTCCGTCGCCTTCAATAATCTCAATGCTCTTGTAGTGATGAGGAAAGATCTTAGGGAAGAGAGCAGTGGAGTCGGCAATGGCATCCCAGAATTTGTCTATAGGAGACTGGACATCCACTTCCATCTCAATTGTAGACGCCATTGTTTCTGAAGAAAATTGGAGTTTACGTAGGAAAATTTTATTTGAGTGAATACAAATTGAGTGACAGGATTCGTGTATTTATAGTGTTTTCATTACATCTGTCGGACTGCTCATCTTACCTGTCTCATTAAGAGGTTACAACCAACTTCCATCTACTGAACCTTCTTCATTACTGAACCTACAATATCTTGGTGAGAGCAAATCAATATATTGTAACCTACGTTGCTCTACTGCCGGCCAAATACCTAAGGATATGCTTTGGATATGGAATGCGGACATTTTCAAGTAGGTACAATAGTATTTACTTATCTTGCATGACTACGATTATAGACACGATACATACACTATTTTTCATTGACGTTGCTATGTTGCCCGTAGCACTGGCCCGTAGTTTTGGCTGGCTTGTCCGCCACGTGTCTGTCATGTGGCAAAACGGTAACAGACCGCTGGCAAAATATTATTTATAATTTTTGATTTTTCATTGACCATATGTAACCTAGATTGTAACCCTCTGCGTAAACTCTAGAGTTAAAATCCTTGACTCTTATTCCAATGCAAATATTAAGAGATAATAATGTGCCAGATCGATCGGTCGCCCACGTAAAGTCCAAATTTGTTCCTAATCTATTTAGAGGCCAATTTTTTTGGCCCGGCCATGCCCTAGTTTTAAAAAAACAAGGCTCTAACTCGGACCTTTGGGTTTCGGACCAGCCGCCCATGGACTTTTCGGACCGGGCTGAAATACGTTAAATATTTTCTTATGTGATCACTAGTTATTCAATCAAAGCAACAAAATAAATTTGACCTATATTTTTTTTTTTTTTTTTTTTTTTTTTTTGACCTATATTTTTATAAATATTATGCTCAAAATGTATCGATGTCCCTTGCTACTGTTTGGGGATTGCTTGATGACGATTCTAGTAAAAAGGTTGACATAGAGTAGAGCTTAATTATAAAAAGTTTTAGTTTTAAGGCAGTACCAACTATCTTTTCAAATATATTTTTGAAAGTCATCCCGTCATTTTTAATATGATTGGATAAAGGATTTACAATTCTTCGAGTTTCGGACCAAGTTCGAATCAGGCTGATAGGACCCAAACCAAAATAAGTTGAGCCCAATTCTACGCTTTTCACAATTGGCTTCAGGTTGTAAGCACCCAAGAGGGGGGAGGGTGAATAGGGTTCAACAAAACTAAAGAATTTCAAGAAATACTAGAAATATGGCAAGAACACACACTAGCTAGATGTCTCGTGCTATTCTCTGCAAGGCTCTGTAGTCCTTGAACTCTCTCCTGCTTCAATACACTTGCGAGGTTTAATCTGACACACGAGCTTTGATTCGAGTGGCTTGATGACTTCTATACAAGCATTGATCCGAAGACTTTGTGGAATTCATCCTCTTCCAAAATGGATTGTTGATCTTCTTACTATAATTGAAGATCCAATTTTACAACTCAATTTTACTCTATCTTAAATAGATGATGACAAGTGAAAGATTTTGAATGTGGAGAGGTTTGGTATTTAGTTTTTCGAGTATTGGATCCAAGAAGTAAGTGATAAGAGAGGAGGGCAAACTCCTTATATATAACACACAAGTTATGCTTGCTTATAATATAATTGTTACTATAACATTAATATAATGTTGATATATTGACAATAACGACTAGAAAAATAGTCATTGTAATCTAGTCGTTGCTGGATTTACAGAAAGAATTTTAAGGCGATGTTATATTGACGGTATACGTATACTGCATGTATCGTGTCTGTATATTGATCAATAAAAAGTTTGGCCTCTGAAGTTTTGTATGAGAAAGTGGCGTGAGAACAGTATAGTTGGAAGTACACTCGTAGTGTAATGTCATTATCTTGTTGAGGATATTCTAAGTTAAAAATAGGATGACATTATACTAGCAGTATGTTGCCAGTGTACCACCCAAATGAAAAGTTGTCAATTATGACATTGGTTCTGAATGTGGAAAGAATTGAATGGTTAGATTAGAGCATATGTTAAATTCTATCATTTTCCTAAGGCTATGTTAGATCTTTCAATTTGTTTTACTTACTTGAATTATATCCTTTACCTAAAATTCAACTTACATTATAATTAAAAAAAGATACAAAATTAACTTGAGTATCTTGAAGTAAAACGTCAAATGGATTTGTTTCTTCAAGTTTGTTCATAGTTGATAGAGCTGTGACTTTTGGTCATAGCTCTTGCATGGTCACAGCTTGCCATCTCCAAATTGACTTTCGTATGGCTCGAGTCTGTATATTTCATTACTTACCATCTTTGAGTTAGCTTAGATGCAACTTGAGTTATTTTATCTTTGGCCCAACATGGTTTCTTTATTTGATAGAAGTCCATGAGTACTTTTACTTCAAAATTTGTACACTATTTTTCTATAAAATAAACGTTAAGCAAACAAAGTAACATACATAATAACAAGTTAGTGTCAGTGTCATACCCAATACTAATATAGATATCTTTAAATGCAAATATGGTTGATAGGAGTGATGTAGTATCCGACACTGATAAAGATATCGTGAGATACAATTGTGGATGATAATGATATTTGTATTCGACACTAATAAACTTTGGACAAACAAAGCAATATACATAATAGTGAAATATTTGGACTTAATTATTAACACTTAAGTGATTGCATAACCATTAGTGATTTCATAACAAAAACTTAATCGAGTAAACATAATAAAAATATTGATCAAGTATCATTGGGCTAACACGGGTTGGGTCAAACTCTTTTTTTGGGGCCGGCCTTAGCCCATTATAATCCATACAAATATTAATATAAACCCTTAATTCTTGTTACTATTTGGTGTAGTATTAAGAACTTTATGTCTATAACATGGTACTAGACTAAACTAGGTTTTGAAGTTAAGATACTTCACAGATTAAACTAAAGGAAGCCTTAAGGTGATTTACTTTCATCTGGGCTACTATATTATAGGTTGATGATGATTAAATAAAAAACGAAAAAAAAAAAAACGAAGAAGAAAAAACAGGTAGATGGAAATCTTACTATATGGAGGTGGGCAATAAACCTCACCACGACGATTATATCGATGACCTTCTTATTTATAAGAAATTTAGTAACAATAAAGATAGAATAAAACAATCTAAGATAACAATAATACAATCAAGAAATATCCTCTTTATCCATGATGATTGAGATGGATGAATTGGAGGTTTGAATTGTTAAGCTTAAATTTTGAACTTGTAATTTGTTTGATCCTCTAAAATATGATGATCATCATCATCATCATTATTATTAAATTCTTCTCACACATTAGATCAACTATGGAGCATAAGAAAACTCAACAAAGAATTGGCAATGTTTTTATGACTGTTTGCCTACCTAATGTCAACCCTCTTTATTGGTATCAATTTTTTGTCAATATAGCTAATGAGCATGAGAGGAACATATTAGAAAATCTAGTAGCTACATGGATGTAGGTAGACCTTCATTTTGAATATAAAGTTTAATCTCATGCAACCAATGAGCACCCTCCATGTTCCCCAAGGCAATAAAGAAAATATAACGAGAAGTTATGATGCAATACAATATGTTACTAAAAATACGATCGATAAGCGATGGATCTCAACTAAGACACATATAGCTAAGCAGCCATATAGTCCATCCATAAATTATGCGGGTAACCCATGGGAAGCTCAATAATGGAGGAACGACGAGCTAGTTGTCACTTACATTTGGATTAGCGATGGACTGGACACCGCCCATCTGTGGCCTAAGGCAGAACTTATGTTTGTACTATCCCTATTTTTGTTCATTAAAAATAAACCCCAAATTGGGATCTGAGTACCCTCCTTCGCTCCTCTTTGTCGTCCATCCTTCGCTCGTCACGGGAAGCCCCTTCTGCGGTACCCTCCTTCGATCCGCCTGCCCCCACCAAAAGCTCTCCTTCGATACTTATTCCCTCCTCCTCTCCTCTACGTAATGCTCTCCTCTCCACTCCGCAATGTTCTCCTTCTCTCCACTTTGTAGTGCCCTCCTCCGCTCATCTCTATTTATCCTCCTCTGCTTCTCTGTGGAGTTTTAATTCCCTCATTCGATCTAAGTGCCCCTTGACCGGAAGCCTTCAACCCACATGCCCTGCTCCTCTGCATGTGCCCACCTCCGCTCCTCCTCGATACGATCAAGGTATACCTTAACTATAACCTTAATGTTCCTACCACGGGTCTGTTTTCCCTTAAGCGTGTCTTGTGCCATTTTGCATATCCGTGTGAATTGCATAAGCCTCCACATTGTTAGGTTACTTTCCCTAATCATTGGGATTATGCAACCATTGGATTTTTTTTAGAAAGGTGGATCATTTTTATTATGTTCATAAATTCATGTTTGATTATGGGGAGTGATCTCATATATTTTTGAATTTTTTTTAATGGATTTAGCCCTATTTGTGTTGTGTAGTATCTGTGAGTAAAAGCCAACAAGTCCCCATTTGTTCAAGGAAAATGTCATGACCCGCTCCAGATTTCTGGACACGAGTCAGACACGTCCAGCCTATGTTGTGGACACAGCATAGTAAGCTGTATCTAAACCTCAGGAAACTCCAACATTTAACCTTGGCTCAATCACAGATCTAGTAAACGAAACAACCCAGCACATATCACACTATCACAGATCACTATATCTTTTTAGTACATCATACATGTCCTGTATCCGAAAACAAATTAGGTAATCCTCATCATCAATATTATACATTTGCTACACAAAATATCTGATACAATCTAAATGATATACCCTAATCTTCTATTGTCTTCCAGAAGCTTCCAGTAGTCATCCTCCAAACTAGTTGCATCCTCATCCTCTTGCCTTGATCTAATATGTCAATGATCCAGTCAGGAAAGAAGCAAAGTACAATCTATAACAATGAAACAAGTACAACACATGCACAAGTGAAGATGCACTGATCATGACTAACCTGAATCACCTGAGATGCAATAACCTACTAAAACATGAAACATGAAGATCATGACTCGTGATTTGAAATACATACGCAATATGTGACCGGCTGGGGAAAAATCATGAATAAGAACAATGCAATGGTACGGCTTAAATTCCACGTGCACAGGTGTGAGACTTAAGCTATCATGCAACACCTAATGTTGGCTTTGATCACATATCCATAGTATTTTTCCTCCCCAAGATATAAATAAATATCATGAACTAGAATATAGATCAAGTCGTGTAACAATGTGTCCAATATGAAAAGAACATGACATGAAGTAAATGAGTCAAAATCATAGAAGTACTTGCCTCTTTTCTCAGGAAATTGACAATGTCCTCTAAGTCACCTATAAATAGGAAAAATAGAATTAGAGACTTTCTAACTATCCCTTATCTCAACTAATGTCACTTCCTAACTAATCCTTTAACCACTAAAATAGTTCGTATAGTTATTCACACAAATCAGACCATCCCTACGTTTGTTAACAAAAGCCTTTAACTCAATATTTAACATATTAACTGGTCCTTACAATTGGCTCCTAAAACCACCCTATAGTTGAAAAACAACTTCTAGGACTAGAAGCTCATACTGGCCCAACTGCCTCAAAACAATTCTCCGTTAGTAAATGGGCCAGCCCAAAATTCAATTAAAATCTGAAGTCATGACTTCTGCTTACAAGCCTATACTTATATTTGAATTCAAATCCCATAACCCTACTCTAAAAGTCTACTTCCAGCAAATAACTCACTAAATCTCTGTAGTCTTAGTGCACAATAATTCAAGAGTTGCAAGTGAACTCAAAACTAGTCCAAGCTGCTAGACTCTCTTGCTAATGTCACAGTGCAATAACCCATTCTGATCATCTGGCCTATGGACCTGTAAATCTCTTTACTGATACTCTTCCTAAGGAAACTTTCATACTCACTTATAGAGTTTGAACCTCCACTCACCCAACAACAACCTATAACATCACTAAATCAACATAATGGCTAGTAACAGTACTAAGATTAATTTAGACCTCCTATCTATTCAACATTGCACAAGTCCATAGCTAACTCATTCAAACACTATACCTAATCTAACGGCTATGAACAGTAGTTTGTTTGAACCCGACACCTCTCTCGTGTCTCCTGGACACAAACCACCCAAAATACAATTCACTGAGTCATAATCTTGATCGTACTTATAACCTCAACTATCATCCCGCTATTACAGATTCCCTACTCTACCACAGTTCGTCGACTGAATTAACTAGACACCTAGAGCCTAGATTTTACAAAAAATAACAGAAGAGAAGTTAGTTTACCTGGAAATGCAATATCTAAGTCCACCCAGGGCAGTACCGGTGTCGGACACCACTGTTCGTGCAACCAAATGTGAAGGAGAAGTTGGTTCAGACAAACTATCGAACATGACTCAGGCATAAACAGATCCAAATTTATAAAAGTCTCGGAGTAATCGATTGCCTCAACTCAATTGTTGACTTACAGATCACTCGCGAATAAGAATAGCGTTTGTCCGATCCTCCACCATTCGAGATTGAGAAATTGATCAGAAATCGATCTGCAATGGAAAGAGAAGAATCAATCAAATGCGAAAGGGACTCAACTTACCGGTACTTATACCGATCCAACTGCTGCGCCACCAAGTAACGGTCCGTCTAGGCTCAATGAATTGGCAGTCACCGCCATGGCGAGGACCTCTGAAACCTTCGATCGCAGAGGAGGAAAGAAATTTGGGCAGTGCTTTCTTGCTAGACTGGAAATGAAGAATTGACAGTCAAGGATGTCCTATTTATAGGCTCGTCGTCGGGGATCGGCCGTTAGCAATCGACTGCGAGGATCATCGAATTTTAGTTCGGTGGAATCGACGGCCAGGATCGACAGATTGAGTCGGTGGATAGTAAGATTCTAGATAGTCGATGCGCCATGACATCTCGACAAGCGACGGTAGAACGCCGGTGTTGGGTTGACAAACGATCGGTCGAGATTGGAGAGGAGGAAGAAGAACAAGATTGGTTCTTGCTATTGAATATTTTAGGTATATAAGGAAGTTATGCTTTAGCTGCGGCTAAAAGTAGGAGGTAATCCATTGCTAGGCTGGCCCAATACATGAGGATGAAATTATCTAATAGACAAAAATAATGATTATAATAGTTTAAAAATATAATAAGTAATTTATTAAGAGATAATAAAAATAATAACTAAATATAGTAATTAACTATATATATATATATTAAAAAAATCCTTTATTTAGAGAAAGTGGAGTTACAGACAGTTGTGCCAAAAATGGTCAATTAATTCAGAATTTCGTTTTTGATTTTTTTTGAATGGATTTGGCCACAAATTGTCGACTGGTGCCACTCCCTGTAAATATCTATATTTTTATGGTATTTTAAATTCTATGTCATGTATCCTTGTACTTTTCATGTATCAAGTAGCAATATGATATCATTTACTTGTATTGCGGGTACCTGTATCCAATACTTGACCCATATATTTTATGTCACGAACCGTTCCTACTTTTTGGGATATGAGAACGTGGTCAAGTCTAGCATGTGCCACAACATCGCGGTAGGACGATGCTTAGACCTCAATTGCAAACTTCATTTCAACAAGTCATCAATATTTTATCACAAAGCACTAATTTTTCTTTATTCCTAATAATAACAAACTTAAAAAAACCCAATAACATTAG
Source organism: Iris pallida (assembly GCA_029216955.1). NCBI lineage: Eukaryota > Viridiplantae > Streptophyta > Magnoliopsida > Asparagales > Iridaceae > Iris > Iris pallida. The sequence continues at coordinate 1,457,495 of JANAVB010042820.1, forward strand.
AATCAAAATCCAGAACTAACCCGCTAAATATTAAAGAATTTATTTTAAAGTTCTACAAGATTCAACTAAGCTATCTAACAATCCGAACTTCCACATCTCACCATGGGTCCATAACACATTGTAGTCCTCATCAAAAGCTGAAAAATATGGTTTCTAGTCAGGAATGAAGTGTTATGTCTAAAGAACTGTCACGTCCTGATCTCGGAGGATCGAAATCTAGCCACTGGACGTGATGCCATACAAGTCTAGATTTCACTTGTACAAGGCAAAACTATTGTAGTTCCCGATATTTCTCAGAAAACAACGACATCATAGTAAACCAAGCAGATAAATTAAAGTCACAACAGAATATGAAGAAATATATCTCTTTATTGATAATTGTAATGGATTTACAAGACTTGCAGCTGAATACAGAGTTTACAACAGATTAAAAGACTATTGAATAGCCAACTGAATATACACTTGCCATTTAGGCTTTCACAACCGAACATGCCGACTTTGCTTATAATCTCACTGGTTCATTTGAGTTACACACTGTTCCATATATTATATTCCGTATAGCAGAAGACATCATCTTGCAAGAAGAGCTTCTGCACACCCATCCGATTCATCGATGCCAAGCATTGATCAAATGATTTCCCCTATGCACAAGCACCTGTAATAGTGCCGACAAATGTGGGTCAGTACATCATCTATGTACTGGCAAGCGGTGTCCGCCCAACTCACCTAATAAGAAAACACTAAGTAATCATGTTATAGAACATTATTAAAAGTGGTCTTTCTCGTTGCCTTAGGATCAATTAGCGGTTCATATCCGACTGAAATAAAGCATGCAAATCTCATAGCCAACATAATGTAAAGCATATAGTTTATATAGCATCATATGGTAAACGTATGTGATATCACCCTTTGGTGATTCCTACCCACGGTCGTGTAGCCATTCCTGTACATTTATAATACTTACTCAGCCTGCACAAGACATTGTTAGGAACAATATCATAATTCAATATAATTGTCACCGTTCAGGTGATTTCTTACCAACAACCGACATCCTTCCCTGTAATTGAGTAGTAACTTACTCTGCCTGCATAAGATATCATTAGCACTGGACCTATCTATATGAAGGTCACTATCGACACGCCATCTTGGACCGTCTTCCTGATATAACGGTGCCCCTTGCAGTGCGGGTAGCTAGCCCCACTAAAGGTCCCACATACCGTGCTACTACTTCAGCACTATGCTACTACTTCAGCACGAGGTTCCCTTTGGAAAAATTGGTTTCCAAGGCCTTAGAATACCGTTCGAGGAACCACCTTGTCTACAAGTTGTCCATGACCATGCAAGTATATGCAACTTATCTATAAAAAAATATATAATGCATGATAAGAAAATTTAAGTAAATAAGCCATCATTCTCAATAAGCCATTGTTCTCATTCGTATTGCCATCTTGCCATATTGCCATCTTGTCTAATCCAGGGTCTTAGTGTAATCAACATTCTACATCGGTAACAGGATAATAGAATGTGATTACCCAAGCCCTTTTCCACATCTTTGATACCATACGTCTTTCCAACCAAAACTCAATGTACTCACCGCCCAATTCTTGGGACATAGCATCTGTTTAGCATACGTTCATCGAGATGAGGCTCGACATACTCATCTCCCAAGTATTTGGGACTTTTTCTTCACCTGTCATGTATTTCATTGCAACAAGCATACAATTCATTAAAATAGTTTGCAACAGCTTTTGGGCCTTGTCATTAATTATCTTTTATTATCTTTCCGACTTCCATGTAAGGTGTTATTCAGTAACTCAACGAGCAACTTAGCATACAATCCCTTTATTAAGCGTGAAGCTAAAGGATCTTCGAAGGGTTCAACACTACTCACATTTATGAGACAATTCCTACCACGATCGCATAGCCTTCTGAACGATACTTCGCGTATTCCCAAGTCCAATAAGGCTTCATCGAACCAACCATCCATCATAAGATATCTTGCGGGTCGAAGCACTATAAGAACCCTTTGGGAGTTGAACACACAGATGGGAGAGAAAAAAAATCAACACAGACACACAAGGCTTACGTGGTTCGATAATAGCCTACGTCCATGGGGAGAAAAGGAGGTTGTTTTCTTCTGTGATGATCAACAAACAAACTGGAAATCCTAAAATCGAAATCTCTCAGTAATTGAAACTTATATAATGGGGTGGCCCAAGCAGGTCTAAATAAATTGTTTGGTTACTTTATCGTACCAAGCAAGCCTGCACATAGGATTAGAGTCTAGGATCTCATCCATATACTTGGTCGCCTTCTCGTTTGACTCCTCGAGTTGTATCTTACTTGATCCCTTCCATCGTGATTCGTGCCCTTTCTTTCGTGTTTGATAGAGATTAATAAGGTATTCCACACTAGATAGACATGTTACATTTGTCCCAAAACACCCTTAGTTTAACTCTTGTAAGTTGGGTAGAATGCCTTACGACCTAACCTTCCCTATGACCTTAACCAAGTCTTAGACAAGTAGACCGTAGGATAACCATATAGATACCTAAATTCTTAAGAAGTTTGAACTAGTTCCACTACTTTCAACATTAATCTCACGTGCCTATGTTTTTACTATTTTTGACTATCCTATGCTGTTAATTTAGCCTAAGTTTTACAAGCTTATTCCCTTATCGAGCTTGATCATGACATATTTTATTGGGTGCGCACCCACTAACATATTGTCTAATCAGAACCAGTGCATGATGGTCTGATCAACGTAGTGCACTTTGGTTCGCCTTTCATACGATTATTCTACGTGGTTGAGATGTAGATAAACTTACCCCTTAGAATCTCATCCACTATTGACTTGGCAATTCTTTTTGGAATTATTCGGTCTCCTTTGAACCACGTATTCGTATTCATATTCGATAATCTCTTCTTCAAACCCTTTGTTACTTTCGCCTTCATCTATTTTAGAAGGACAAAAGTGCTGTACTTGAATTTTCTCTAGCTGTCCTTTCACTCATGACCATTACCGTTCAATGTTACTATACCTTCGTCCTAAACTGCTCGTTCTTTTCCTTGGCCCTATATCTACTATCACGACCTCCTAATCACTTAAATTCGGAGTGAACCTAATCGTTCTCCTAATCGTGCCCTCAATCTACTCCCAAGAAATCATATCTTAAGCCTCTAAATTATTTATCTTAATCTACTTAAAACCCTTAATTTTTCCTTTTGCGTTTATTAGCCATGTCCGTAATTTATTATCTAAATCACGATTTTCTAAAGCTTGTTTATGTTGTTCCTTGCCTCGCCCAAGGACTCGTCGAATTGTCATTACCAATATACCCCTTGTGCTTTCTTACCCCCATACTTATTCTTAATTTCGAGGACGAAATTTTTATAAGTTGGGTAGGATGTAAAACTCCTAAATTTTACTATAATTTTTTTTGGGTATTAATTTACTATTTTGGTATTTTTACTTCAAGTGCGAATACATGTACGAGAAGTATATTTTGTATACTAAAGTTTACATTTTATAGATTTCTTTATCTAGAAAAAAATAAATATATTTATTTGAAATTACCCTTGTCTAAGTATAGAATATAGCAATACATATTTTGTCAAACTTTAATTATTTTTCTTACAATTGGTTTTTATTATTTATATAAGTATGAGTAATAATGATATTTTATAAAATACAAATTTATGGATGAATCTCATTTTCGATATTTATTATGCTATTTAATTAAAAATATAGTTTGAAACTATTTTCTATTAATACTTAAATATTTATGATGATTTTCGAAATTAATTAATTATTATTATAAAAAGATAATTTGAATTTAATTGTGATAATTTAAATGGTGATTTTATTTTATTTATTTATTTTAAATAGTTTAATTTAAATATGTAATTTATCTATATTGGATTTAGATTTAGATATAAATGTATTAATTTAAATTTAATAGTAAAATTATCTATTTGGGTTTAAATAAATCATAGTCTCTATCTACCAAGGATTCCTCAACCCTATAAATATGGGAGACTCCCCATTGTTTCCTCCACAATACTATTCCACAAATCCTCCACAAATGTGTCGTACAATCGTGTCAGTGTCCAAAAGCTTATTCCACTTTTTACACATACAAATTTTCTCCGTGTCGGACAAACCCCAACACAATCCACCCGACAACAAACCCTAAACCTAATCCAATTCCTGAGCACTGTCGCACCGTCTCGGCCGTCGACCCCAGCATGTCCTCGGCTATCTCAACACCAGCACCCCGCCTCGCCATTTCCTCGACATCCTGGCCAAGCCCCTGATATAGCTCAGCATCGGCCGCTTCGATTTCCCCAATCTTAGCCCCCTGTTTCGTCCACCGTCGTACCGTAGAACGCACACCATAGCAGACCCCCACGCACATCACCCGCTCAGCCCAGCCCGGCCAAACTCGTCGGAACCCCCTCCTCCACAGTCACCAGACTGCCCATTACCATCCTCAAAACCATCACTACCATCTTGTCGCCAGGCAATGTCACGACCCGCACCCGGTTTTCGGACGCGAGTTCGTGAGCAAGCCAGCTACATATCGAGCGGACTCCAGCCCGACTCGAGTACGTATAAGCTGTCAAGATCATGGTATCATGTCTAATCTAAACTATATCTCAATCCACATGAATCATATAAAGCAAGAATGAACAAGTATGGGTCATGGTCTGCAGTCCACTAGCATATATGTCCGATTAGACTCCAAGAATAATATGAGTCTATAAAGCTAAGCTGATAAGCAGATATATCATAAAAGTACGATGATGATAGTAAATCAATAACACTAACAAAATACCTGAATCATACAGATGAAGTCAACTACCACATGCTCAGCTAACTAACTCCGTGCAGTCAGCTACCTGAAGAGATCAACAGGTACTCTGAGGACTAGCAAGATACATAAAACATGCCTACTAATATGACAGTAAATACCATGTAAGAAGGATAAGAACACTGCAAGGAGAACATCTAAGGACGACGAGTCGTGTGGAAATATAATACTAGACTTGGCTACCAATCAATCGATTAACCCCTATAGCTTGTAGTACAATGCAAGATACTCCCAATCTATAGTAGATTTTGACTGTAATACAATGCAAGATACTTCCAGTCAAGATTAGCCAATTCTAGTATTGATCTCCTCTCCTAAAGGATACAAAGTCAAGTAGACTCCTATAAATCGTAGTACAATGCAAGATACTCCCAATTTATAGTGTCACAAGTCAAGTCAAGTCAATCAATCAATCAATATATGCTATAGGTCGTAGTACAATGTAAGATAATCCCAATCTATGGCATGTCTCAAGTCAAGTCAATCAAGTGATATCAAGGTAGAAGAATCTGTTGATCCATAATGAATCTCACTCTTTTATGAGTTAAAGTAATGCACATTGCATATACATGTCCGTTATTATATCCGGATTAAGAGTACAAGCATCCATAATAACAGAGGTGTTTGTTCTCTTATGTAGTCAGTACAAAGAGAACAACCTCAAGTGGTCCTGTTCAATACACACAAAGTGTACTAGTGTAAACCTATAGTCAAGATAGACTAATACCAGATTACACTACAACCTTTCCAATAGATTGTCCAAGTCCATCTAGGTTGTGAACTATTTATATACTCCATAGGAAAACTGATAATATGATCTTCTGTGTGACACCACACACCATATTATCTACAATATAGAATATCAGACATTTGCATTAATACTTGCAACAAATACAATATGTTGTTAGGGTTATATACTAAAATCATCACTTTTGTAGTAACCTTATTTCCTTAAATTTTGAATGAGAATCATATGGGCAAATGTTTGCATATTGTATTTGTTGCAAGTATTAATGCAAATGTTGATGATGGGCTGTTGATTATAAATGGAATCATATAAGAATCATATGGGTTATATTGTATTTTGAATGATAATATGATGGGCTGTTGATTATAAATGGAATCCATGTCCCGATACATCGGGTTGATGATATCCTCTTAAGGAGCTCATAAGGATTGTCATGTAAACCCTGCAGGTGGATTATATCCGACATGACAAATAAAGTTGAGCGGTACTACTTAAGGATAAAAGATGTCGAATCAATATAGTTGTCAGTAACTTAATTTGATTGACGGACATACGATATCTTAACATGGGGAGCCAAACGAGCATATAATAAAAGGAGCCCACAAACATAATTTGGGATTAGGAAGGTAGTGCAACAATAGCTCATTAGTGGACCGAGCTATTGTTAATGGGCCTGGATTTTGTGTTCGGGCTGAACACGGGATATCCAGATCCGTTAGGAGGCCTAACCCTAATTTCTCCTCATGGTCCCTGCCGTAGCCTATATATATCCTCTATTCTCTGGCCGCCAGATTACTGATCAGAAATCTAAAATTTTCTCTAAATTCTTGATTCACGTAAGGAGAGAAAGAGAGTGCTGCCAAGGAGAATAAAAAGTTGGGAGATCGTCGCCCACACGACGTCCAACTCGAGGAAGGAATAGATGCAGAAGATCTTGGGGTCGTCCGCTCGAGATTGCCAGAAAATACTTGTCTCCTTTCCGCCGCAGGTATAATTCGTGAACCCTAGTTTCCGCCTATGAAAGGTTAGAACACGTATTAGATCTGTTTAACTTTCTATCGATCAATACACACACCAAAGGAAGGGTCCTGGGAATCCCCAGTTCCATCAATTGGTATCAGAGCCACTTTGGATCTACGTATTGATTGATACGTCCATGTTGTCCAATAAAACTTGCGCTATGTAATAGTCGGTAGATGTAGATCTGTTCTAACTCGGTTTTGCAGGCATCTTAGATCCAACTATTATGGTCCAATGCATATTTTTTGATTGTGTTGTTTAAACCATGGACATGTCGTGGATGTTGTTGTTGCTGTGGATGTAATTAAAATTACGAGGGTTGATCGTGCTTATTAATTTAATTTTTCAATCTAGATTATGTGTGAACTCCTTCGGGAGGCATAGGATTGATGTAATTTTAATTATTTTTGATCAATCGTGATGGCGGTGGTGGCTGTTTCTGACGCTGGACGAGATACTGGTTTTGATTTCTCAGGCTCAACGTGTATACCTTTAGAGGTAATAACGAATCCAAGAAATTTGCCACTAGAGACTCCCAGGAATGACTTGGGGGAATTCATTTTGAGTTGATGCTGGCTTATTAGATCGAAGATAGTTCTCAAGTCTTGGTTGTGGAGTCTTCTTTAATACTTTATCGAAGCGGACAAGCTATTTTTCTTTGTCGGCCGTTGTCAGTTTGGGAGGAGTGGGTTCCACTGGAGGTGATAAAGCCGATGGAACATTAACAGCAGGAGAAGATGATGCTGGAGGAGCCTCCGAAGCTGGAGCAGGGTTCTCTTGACCTTCTGAATAGTCTCTCAGGTAAAGTCTCCCAGACCTGTCACACCCATTTTTCTATTTAAGGGTATTTTGGTAATTGTAAATTTTCTTTGATTATTTTAATATATTATATTATTGGTATTGTGATTTTGGCATATGACAGTATAGCCTTGGTGCAACCTAGCCTAGTGACTCACCATGATTTAGTGACATAGTAGCATGATTAGTTTGGGTTAGAAATCCTATTCTAGTTAGTTTCAGGTTAGGAGCTAATTAGCATGTTGATTAGAGGCTAGTTAGAAACCTTTTAAATTAACTATTCATTTTTATCACAGGAAGAAGCCCAAAGCACAACTGTTAAGGAAACCCTGGCCCATCCATGTTGTGGCCGGCCAAGCTAGGTCAAGGAGGGAGCCTATTTAATATCTCCTATTGAGAATTCTTCTCTTTTTTATTTCATTCTCTCCTAGCAAAACCCTTAGTAAGTATTCCTCCTATCTCCTTCATTTTTTATCCTTTTAAACCCTAGTCTTTTGCATTAGGTTCTGAACTTTGTATATGAATTATTGATGGTGAGAAAAATCAGAATTGAAGTGCATTGGAGTTTTGGAGCCACAATAAGGATTTTCATATTTGGAGCTTTCTATAGAAAATTCATCTCAATAGGTAATCTCTCCAAAACCCTTTAATTTTATGAATTTTTCTCGTAGATGCATCCATCTAGGTATCCCCTAGCTGTAGGATGAGTTTTGTAGAAATTGATAGTGGTTTGGTGTCCGTATCGGACACGTATCAATGTTTTTGTGTTTGTGTTTGATGAAATGCCCCAAAGGGATTTTCATTCAAAATTTTAAAAATTGTTTGAATAGGATTGTAGTCCTACATGTATTTTCTCATTTCCCTAGGCACTGAGCATTGTCTCAAGTTGTTTTTGCGTCCCAATTTGGACAGGACATGCCGTACGAGCCCTCGCACGCATGTCCTGCTACTCGATTGCAATTCCGGATACGACATGCGATGTGGACACGTGCCACTTGGCATGGAGGTAGGGAAACCTCTGTCAGCACACCCTCGAGTTTGACACGATCTTGTGTCGTGTCGAGGGAGCACGGACACGTGCACCAGTTTTTCACTGTGCGTGCAGAGTCGGTTTGGCGACCCTGTTACGGCCTTCTTGTCTCAACTAGACACGTCGTGGTGACGTATCGGGGACTCGAATGTGTAGCCTTAAACCTGGGCTAGGTGCGGGCATGAGCACATGACTCTCCGTGGCCTACGTCGTGTCCACGAGGATGAGACACGACCGCACGAGAAGACTGATACTGTGTTCACTGTTTCTGTGTTTTGAGAGTTTGGACACCTTCGTGTCCACTTGCTTGGACACGAACACACCCTCCTGACATGCACACATATGGAGAACACTTTGATCACCCTGATTTGGATTAATAATGGATTTTGAGTTTCGAATTTAGGGTTTACCCATATTACTGATACGTGTTTAGTTTTCATGGGATTTTCAGAGTTTTAATATCAATTTAAATTGTTAATTGTTGATTACTTTGTAATGTTAACATGTATATATATATCTGAGATGCATGTTTACACATTTGGGTTTTGATTTTGAAAGGAACTGCTTGTTTACTGATACACATATATAAAACCTGAGTTTGGGTTCGAATGGAAACAACGCGATTTGAGACTTGAGATTTTGATTTTTTATGTATTATCTGTTTAAGACAAACTGAGTTGGTTTAGTTGTATTTAAGTATGGGTTTTGGTTTTGTCGAGCTTCGATCACTTCACTGTACATTAATCCCCTATCCTCTTGTATATGCATGTATGATAATGTAAAAGGATTAATGCAAGCCTAGATGCCATGTTACCTGAACACAGACACTACCTACACATATATACAGGTATGCTTCACTAACATGTGCGCTTGGCACCATTTTTCACTTATTTTGATGCATAATGCCACATGATGACTGATATATGAAATAGGCATGGTTTTCATATTCCTGAACCTGAGATATGTGCCTAAAACCTGAGTTTAACCCTCACCTATACACTAGCTCACATTGACACTAAATGCCATTCATGTGACACTTCACCTTACATTGGTACTTACCTACCTATATATATAATGTGATATATATATATATATACAAAGTGTATATGATAATACTTATGTAGAGAAGACCTTACTTGAACAGGGCCTGTTTTTTAGGCTTGTACCATTGTATCCTTGAGTTCTAAGGAGACAGACAACACAGTTTGGAGAATGTAAATGAGTCATGTATGTTGTATATATATGTTATATATATTTTGATATTATATGTGATAGTGTGATGGCCTATAGGGTTCTATAGGGTAGTATAGCCTAGTATGACATTCCTATATGTTGTTGACATTACACACACATTTAAAACCATTGTTATGTTGGCATATATGATTGTCATTGCCAATCCCACATTACATAATATGTATATATATCCACTTGAGTGTGTGATTGCTTGGTTTGACATTGTACTTGTGTTTGTGTATAGTATAGGCTTGGTTAGGCCTAATGAGACTTGTTGGACTAGGATTTGGCTTAGTTAACCTAGCTTGACTTAATAAGTTGACCAGAGTTGACCAAGAGTTGACTTTAGTCTAGAATGACCTAAAAATCATGTAGAATGCATCGTAAAGTTCAATATTACCATTCTGGACATGTTGTGACCTGTGTTTCTCTAAATAGGACTCAGATACTTCATCTCAGACTCATATTCTCATCAGACAGCCAGGATATCAGGTGAGTACATTCTCTGACCGTTTCATACTTGTTAGGAATTATATTCTTGTCATAGTTTAATTTACTTGATGCTGAACGACATTATCACGGATTAGTACTATATGAATCTTTACATGAGATGTTATCCCCCTCGGGTGTATCGAATACATCGTGTCATGTTCTTTTCATGAACATCATGTATTATGTGGACACTTATTATTCATGTATACTCATGTGCTCTCATGTACTCTCATGATCTCATGAGCTTCATGTATAAACTATCATGTACAATAACATAACCTTTCTAGATCCTTGTGTATTGATTGGTGCATGGGAGAGTAGAAATAGTCATGTAACCAATTCCAAAGTAGTGTAATCATGTACAAACTCTTTAGTGTAATCATGTACAAATCAAGCCGTTCACATGTCTATCTTGTACTCTAAATCACATAGCCACTTATAGTTCTCTATTATCATATGTAGATAGCTCTGTTTATCAGTTTTTCTCTTCTTTTCATGCTTATTTCTTACAGTGTTTCATGTATCTTAACCTATCACATGCTTTATATTTCCTGTCAAGATATGAACTGCGTGAGATGTATTGTGCTCGCTCCCGTCCTGATTGGACTGTTGAAAATATTACTGGTGATGATAAGGAGTTCTGTCCTATATATTATGGCACATGCTTAGATGACACCGGTGACTTGGAACCTCAGGAGGATCCTCCAGTAGCTGAAGACTTGTCTATTGTCTAGATTAGATTTTTAGACTAGTTTTCCATTAGTTGTCTTATTCATGTACTTTCAGTTTCTGGATATTGATAGATGTTTGTATACTCAGATATTACTCTCATTTGTTGCTGGTTGGAGATTATTTCTTTTATCTTATCTTTATATCTTTTCTCTTTATTCTATCTTAGATGTTGTGATTGAATTGTACCTTATTTCCTTATTTCCTCAGGAGGGTTATATACTAAAAGCATCACTTTTGTAGTAACCTTATTTCCTTAAATTTTGAATGAGAATCATATGGGCAAATGTTTGCATATTGTGTTTATTGCAAGTGTTAATGCAAATGTCTGATATTCTATATTGTAGATAATATGGTGTGTGGTGTCACACAGAAGATCATATTATCAGTTTTCTGTGGAGTATATAAATAGTTCACAACCTAGATGGACTTGGACAATCTATTAGAAAGGTTGTAGTGTAATCTGATATTAGTCTATCTTGACTATAGGTTTACACTAGTACACTTTGTGTGTATTGAACATGACCACTTGAGGTTGTTCTCTTTGTACTGACTACATAAGAGAACAAACACCTCTGTTATTATGGATGCTTGTGCTCTTAATCCGGATATAATAATGGACATGTATATGCAGTGTGTATTACTTTGACTCATAAAAGAGTAAGATTCATTATGGATCAACAACCTCTATGAATTGGGTAATAACATTGTATGTATGATGGGCTGTTGATTATAAATGGAATCCATATCCCGACACATCGGGTTGATGATGTCCTCTTAAGGAGCTCATAAGGATTGTCATGTAAATCCTGCAGGTGGATTATATCCGATATGACAAATAAAGTTGAGCGGTACTACTTAAGGATAAAAGTTGTCGAATCAATATAGTTGTCAGTAACTTAATTTGATCGACGGACATACGATATCTTAACATGGGAAGCCAAACGAGCATATAATAAAAGGAGCCCACAAACATAATTTGGGATTAGGGAGGTAGTGCAACAATAGCTCATTAGTGGACCGAGCTATTGTTAATGGGCCTGGATTGTGTGTTCGGGCTGAACACGGGATATCTATATCCGTTAGGAGGCCTAACCCTAATTTCTCCTCATGGTCCTTGTCGTAGCCTATATATCCTCTATTCTCTGGCCGCCAGATTACTGATCAGAAATCTGAAATTTTCTCTAAATTCATGATTCACGTAAGGAGAGAAAGAGAGGGCTGCCAAGGAGAAGAAAAGGTTGGGAGATCGTCGCCCACACGACGTCCAACGCGAGGAAGGAATACGGGCAGAAGATCTTGGGGTCGTCCGCTTGAGATTGCCAGGAATTACTTGTCTCCTTTCTGCCGCAGGTATAATTCGTGAACCTTAGTTTCCGCCTATGAAGGGTTAGAACACGTATTAAATCTATTTAACTTTCTATCGATCAATACGCACACCAAAGGAAGGGTCCTGGGAATCTCGAGTTCCATCAATTGGTATCAGAGCCACTTTGGATCTACGTATTGATTGATACGTCCATGTTGTCCAATAAAATCTGTGCTGTGTAATAGTCGGTAGATGTAGATCTGTTCTAACTCGGTTTTGCAGGCATCTTAGATCCAACTATTATGGTCCAATGCATGTTTTTTGATTGTGTTGTTTAAACTACGGACATGTCGTGGATGTTGTTGTTGCTGTGGATGTAATTAAAATCATGAGGGTTGATCGTGCTTATTATTTTAATTTTTCAATCTAGATTATGTGTGAACTCCTTCGGGAGGCATAGGATTGATGTAATTTTAATTATTTTTGATCAATCGTGATGGCGGTGGTGGATGTTTCTGACGGCGGACGAGATGCTGGTTTTAAGCAGTCCAGAGGCAGACAAATGATTTTCGATGAAGGAATCGACAGCCAAAATATTTTAAAAAAAATCGGGGCGCTGCCCCCAACCCCGCGACCTGACCGGGCAGGTCGAACCCCGAATAGATCTGCGCAGCGCCAGATTTTGGATTCGGATAGTTGAGGACGGAGCAACAAAGATGACCATAATACTTGGATATTTTCTCTTATTTTTGTCATTTTGCTTTTTCTAATTATGCATGTTTATTATTGTGTGGTTGTTTTTTTTGAAAAACTAAGCCTACATTAATAATGGACAACATGGACATAATATCAACTAGTAGAAAAACCCTCATTGTTAAATAACTAAGTGGGAGAGGATTTTTATTTAGTATAAATCCTATGGTCTCCATTACTAGTTTGTAGGTGATGTAATTATACTTGCGTGTTGGCTTTAGTGCTTTCCTCCATATCGGATGAGTTTAATTATGGATCACCAGTACAAACTTCCTTAGGGATAATTGTAGAAAGTTACCTAGTATGTGTTCACTTCTCCATCTGAAGGAACTCATTACAAGGTAATGGACTTAGTATTAAGTAATGGTATACACTTAGATACAAATAATGGTATCCTCCCCATCGGAGTCACTGCTATTATTTGTATGACCAGAGCAAGACCAGCATATTAATTTTATTTATCATAAAGTTATATTGACATGATAGTAAAATTAATAAGAAAAATCTACTTGAACAAAGTTGAATTTGTATACGTCCACACTATCCTGGCATGCTAAATTCATGGTGTTCAAGGTGTTGGTGAATTTCTTATTATTGTTTTGAGGGAATCAATATTTAGTTAATTCAAATTTTTTTTTTGCCCTACATAATTTTATTTATGTGATTCTCAGGATTTCAAAAAATGGGTTCTTTTAGTCCACTTATGGTGATTCTTAAAGAAAACAAACTTACTGGACCTAATTATATTGACTGGAAACGTAATTTGGACATTGTTCTGACTGTTGAGGAGTACAAATATGTACTTGTTGAGGAATGCCCACCTAAGCCTAATGCTAACTCTGATGAAGAGGTCAAAGAGGCTTATAAGAAGTGGAAAAGGCAGATGAGATGGCGCGGTATTACATTCTGGCATCTATGTCAAATGTACTGCAACATCAGCATCAGGCCATGACCACAGCTTATGACATGATGTATAACCTCAAGGAACTCTTCGGACATCAGAGTAGAGCAGCTAGGCAGTTTGCTATGAAATGTTTGATGAATACAAAAATGGCTGAGGGGACACCAGTAAGGATCATGTTCTCAAGATGATGGGTCATCTAAATGAGATGGAGATTCTTGGTGCAGAAATGGATGGGAAAACCCAGGTCGATATCATTCTCGGGACTCTGCCAAAAAGTTTGACAATTTTTGCCTTAATTACAACATGAACAAAAGGTTGTATAGTTTGGCAGAACTTGCAAAAGAGCTACAGGATGCTGAATCTCTCTTTAGGCAGAGTGGTCATGTTTTTGTTTCTGAAAATGCTTCTACTTCTAAGCCAAAAGGCGTTAAGAAGAAAATAACATTCAGAAACAGGCAAACTTAGCAAAGAAGGGCATGGGACCTCAAGGCGCGGTGAAAAAGCCGAAAGGCAAATGTTTCAAGTGCAAAGGGTCAGGACATTGGAAGACTGATTGTCCACTTCTCAAATAAGGAAACAAAGAAGGTATATCTCATTTACTAGTAGTTGAAACATGTTTAGCGGTGTTATCTATCGGCACCTGGTGTGTAGATACAGGAGCCACTAATCATGTCTGCAATACATTGCAGGGGTTCCAGGAAACCAGACGGCTCAGTGATGGAGAGATATGCTTGTTCATGGGTGATGCTACAAAAGTATCGGTCGTTGCATTAGGAGATGTTACTTTATCTTTTGGTAGAAATAAGTCTTTGACATTAAGAGATTGTCTTTATGCACCTTCACTTAGAAGGAATTTAGTTTCTGTTTCTATGTTAGTTAAGGATGGATATTCAGTTTATTTTAATGACAATATTGTTATTAGAAAGAATAAACATTTTATCTGTTCTGGTGCATTGGTTGATAATTTGTATGTCATTAATCCTATTTCGCCCACAATGCAACTTATGGAAATGAAGAATATGTCATCTAACTTAAATAAGAGAAAAGAACCTTCTTGTATGAACCAAACATATCTTTGGCACTTACGATTGGGGCATATTAACCTAAGAAGGATTCAAAGACTGGTTGAAGATGGACCTTTGAGTTCATTGGAAGTGGAGGCACTACCAGTCTGTGAATCCTGCTTGGAAGGTAAAATGACCAAAAGGCCTTTTACGGTAAAGGGGTATAGGGCCAAAGATGTGTTGGAATTGGTTCACGCTGATTTGTGTGGACCCATGACTATCCAAGCTAGAGGTAGCTTTGAATATTTTGTCACATTTATTGACGATTATTCAAGGTATGGATACATTTATTTGATGCGCCGTAAGTCTGAGTGCTTTGAGAAATTCAAAGAGTACAAGGCTGAAACGGAGAAACGTCATGGAAATGTATCAAGTTATTACGATCAGATCGTGGTGGCGAGTACCTCTTTAGAGAGTTTAGGGATTATTTATCAGAGGCTGGGATTGTATCCCAATTGACTGCACCTGGAATGCCCCAACAGAATGGTGTAGCCGAAAGAAGGAATAGAACTCTTATGGAGATGGTTAGATCAATGATGAGTTATTCGGATTTGCCAGGTTCGTTTTGGGGATATGCCTTAGAGACTGCAGCTTATATTTTGAACTTGGTTCCTTCTAAGTCAGTACCTCTTACTCCCACAGAGCTGTGGATTGGGCATAAGCCTAGTCTGAAACATGTTCGCATTTGGGGTAGTCCAGCACATGTGCTGAATGGGAAAGCAGATAAGTTGGAATCTCGTACAGAAGTACGCTTGTTTGTAGGCTATCCAAGAGGAACGAAAGGAGGTTTATTTTATAGTCCTAAGGATCAGAAGGTCATTGTTAGCACCAATGCCCGATTCTTAGAGGAAGACTATGTGATGAACCATAAACCCACAAGTAGAGTTGTTCTAGAAGAACTGAGACGTGTGACACCAAGTACTTCAGTACCAACAGTACAAAGGATGAACCACAAATAACTGCACAACGTGTCATAAATGTTACACCACAATCGATAGTGCCTCGTCGTAGTGGGAGGGTTGTGATACAACCTGATAGATATATGTTCTTGGGAGAGTCATCAGACTTTGTCCCTGAGGAACAAGATTATGATCCATGTACCTACAATGAAGCACTCCAAGATAAAGATGCAGAGTCTTGGCAAAAAGCAATGATATCTGAAATAGAATCTATGGATTCTAATCAGGTCTGGGAGCTTGTAGAACCACCCGTTGGTGTAAAAGCCATTGGATGCAAGTGGGTCTATAAGAGAAAAAGAGGATCAGACGGTAAGGTTGAAACCTTTAAAGCTCGGCTTGTAGCAAAAAGTTTTACTCAAAGAGAGGGTATCGATTATGAGGAAACCTTTTCTCCTGTAGCCATGCTTAAGTCTATTCGGATTCTTTTATCTATTGCAGCTCATCTCGATTATGAGATTTGACAAATGGATGTCAAGACAGCTTTCCTTAATGGAAGTCTTGAGGAAGACATCTATATGAAGCAACCAGACGGGTTCATTGAAAAGGGCCAGGAGCATCTTGTTTGTAAGCTCAAAAAGTCCATTTATGGACTTAAGCAAGCTTCCAGATATTGGAACATCTATTTTGATCAGGTGATAAAATCCTATGGATTTGATCAATGTCAGGATGAATCATGTGTATACAGAAAGTGTGACAGAAATGTGGTGGTGTTCCTAGTACTTTATGTGGATGACATCTTGCTCATTGGAAACAATGTGAAGGTATTATCTGATGTAAGGGTATGGTTATCCAAACAGTTTGATATGAAGGACTTGGGAGAAGTAGGTCACATCCTTGGGATCAAAGTTCTATGAGATCGCAAGAAAAGGATGTTGGGCTTATCCCAAGCTTCCTATATCGATACTGTACTAACTCGTTTTAGTATGCAAAATTCTAAGAAAGGTTTCTTACCTTTTAGACATGGAATTGCTCTATCAAAGGAGTAGTGTTCGAGGACACCTAAAGAGATAGAGAACATAAAGGCAGTTCCTTATGCTTCAGTAGTAGGAAGCTTAATGTATGCAATGCTATATACGAGACCAGACATCTGTTTTACCGTAGGCATGGTCAGCAGATATCAGTCTAACCCAGGACAAGAGCACTGGACTGCCGTAAAGCATATTTTGAAGTACCTGAAAAGGACTAAAGAGTATATACTAGTTTACCAGGTAGATAGTTTAGTTCCCTTGGGGTATACAGACTCAGATTTTCAGTCAGATAGGGATTCCAGGAAATCTACCTCAGGTTATGTGTTTACTTTGGGAGGTGGAGCCATTGTGTGGAGGAGTATCAAGCAAAAATGTATTGCTGATTCCACCATGGAAGCCGAGTATGTGGCAGCCTCTGAGGCAGCCAAAGAAGCGGTTTGGCTTAGAAACTTTCTGTTGGACTTGGATGTGGTACCTAGTTTGCCTAAGTCTATTACACTTTATTGTGATAATAGTGGTGCAGTGGCAAACTCGAAGGAACCACGAGCCCATAAGACAGGCAAACACATTGAGCGTAAGTACCACCTGATACAAGATTTTGTAAAGAAAGGAAAAGTTGCTGTGATCAAGATAGCATCAGCCGACAACCTAGCTGATCCCTTTACAAAGAGCTTACCAGCTAAGGCTTTTGACAGTCATGTTGAGGGAATGGGAGTCAGATGTGTAGCAGCATGGCTTTAAGTATAAGTGGAAGATTTGTAACAGTATACTGAAAAGCAATGCTTTGAGTATAAGTGGGAGATTGTTAGGGTTATATACTAAAAGCATCACTTTTGTAGTAACCTTATTTCCTTAAATTTTGAATGAGAATCATATGGGCAAATGTTTGCATATTGTATTTGTTGCAAGTATTAATGCAAATGTCTGATATTCTATATTGTAGATAATATGGTGTGTGGTGTCACATAGAAGATCATATTATCAGTTTCCTATGGAGTATATAAATAGTTCACAACCTAGATGGACTTGGACAATCTATTGGAAAGGTTGTAGTGTAATCTGGTATTAGTCTATCTTGACTATAGGTTTACACTAGTACACTTTGTGTGTATTGAACATGACCACTTGAGGTTGTTCTCTTTGTACTGACTACATAAGAGAACAAACACCTCTGTTATTATGGATGCTTGTACTCTTAATCCGGATATAATAACGGACATGTATATGCAATGTGCATTACTTTGACTCATAAAAGAGTGAGATTCATTATGGATCAACAACCTCTATGAATTGGGTAATAACATTGTATGTATGATGGGCTGTTGATTATAAATGGAATCCATGTCCCGATACATCGGGTTGATGATGTCCTCTTAAGGAGCTCATAAGGATTGTCATGTAAACCCTGCAGGTGGATTATATTCGACATGACAAATAAAGTTGAGCGGTACTACTTAAGGATAAAAGATGTCGAATCAATATAGTTGTCAGTAACTTAATTTGATTGACGGACATACGATATCTTAACATGGGGAGCCAAACGAGCATATAATAAAAGGAGCACACAAACATAATTTGGGATTAGGAAGGTAGTGCAACAATAGCTCATTAGTGGACCGAGCTATTGTTAATGGGCCTGGATTGTGTGTTCGGGCTGAACACGGGATATCCAGATCCGTTAGGAGGCCTAACCCTAATTTCTCCTCATGGTCCCTGCCGTAGCCTATATATATCCTCTATTCTCTGGCCGCCAGATTACTGATAAAAAATCTGAAATTTTCTCTAAATTCTTGATTCACGTAAGGAGAGAAAGAGAGTGCTGCCAAGGAGAAGAAAAAGTTGGGAGATCGTCGCCCATACGACGTCCAACTCGAGGAAGGAATACGTGCAGAAGATCTTGGGGTCGTCCGCTCAAGATTGCCAGGAAATACTTGTCTCCTTTCTGCCGCAGGTATAATTCGTGAACCCTAGTTTCCGTCTATGAAAGGTTAGAACACGTATTAGATCTATTTAACTTTCTATCGATCAATACGCACACCAAAGGAAGGGTCCTGGGAATCCCCAGTTCCATCAGAATCGACTATAGGTCGTAGTACAATGTAAGATACTCCCAATCTATAGTATGTCTCAACTGTAGTACAATGCAAGATACTCACAGTCAAGATTAGTCAAGTCAAGAACAGATACAGGAACTGACAGCTCAATCGCAAGGCAAAGTAACATGATAAAACCAATAATCTAGCAATGTCAAATACCCTATACGTGCACGTAATCTAGAACACGGCAATCAAGGACGAATCAATCACAATGTGGAATCATGTGACAATATGAAAAGAAATACAATAAAGGGAGAGAAAACCATGTAAATACTGTATATGTTCGACAAGGTATACTTGCCTGGGGGTTGCACGGAGAACCAACAATGTATCGCTAATCAACAAGTCAGAAAGTCCAAGTCATCACAACTGTCTCCGAAAGCTGAAATAAACATTACCAATGTTCTCAGAATAGTCAAATTATCTAGGATTGCCTGTCCTTAAGTCCAATTCTAGACACAGGGGCAAAACGATAATTTCGGACAAAAACGGTGTCCGCCGTTGGACCCGCTTTGCACCGAAAAGTGTGCCAAAGTCTACGGTCTCTAAGGTCATCAAACTATATGTCTACGAATTTGTTTTGATGATACGAACCCAACGATATGCCCAATTTTGGATTCCGGTAGGCGGTGCACAAAATCACCCGTTGAGTCGAATCGTGGGTCCCGCGAAATGACGATCCGATCAACTGTCTCAGAATCGGACCAAACTTGGCATACAGGACCAGAAAAACAACACAGTCCTGTTGGTGCAAGTTTCGTCTCGATCTGACGAGCGTGCACAAAGTTATTAGAAAACTTGCAAAGAGGCCGATACGGTAAATTTTGACGGATACGTATCAAATTCGTCGCGTACACGCGACCAATTTGAATTCCGTTAAAGCCCACACGACCACGAAGCCGTTACGCATCTTTCGATGCCTTCTATTCTCGACCACGTCGCCCGAAATGGCGGGACGCACATCGTATCGAGGGATTTTCATTATTTTTAATATTTTTGAAAAAGGGTTTTTCTCTAACTTTGAGATCTATTTTCTGATCGGTCATTCGATGATTTCAAATTCTGCAAGATGGATTATAATCTCCTATAAGTCGTCTATAAATCTCTTTAAACACAAATTCAAAACTGGTGATGGTTTGGCGAGAAATTCGATGCCAAGTTGGGTGTTTGAACTGTTCTTGGCTCTGTTTAGAACGGGTTTTTCGTCGAACTTCCGACTTAACTTCTGGGAAATCCAGAGCACCTAGGGTTGAACTATTTGTCAGGCCTCCTAGCCGTATATATAGTGATTACAACGAACCAATCGGTTCGTCGATTGACTACGAGATGAAGGAGTAATGAAACGACGAACCTGGGTACTTGATGTCGCTGTGTTCGCGGTTGCTGCTCCTCAGTTCCTCAGTTTTGCGCGTGCACGACGGCCTGCGATTGACGGCCAGTGGCGGTGTCCCCCGACGGCGCACGACCGCGCTGGCTGTCCAGGGGTGTAGGTGCTGCAACTTAATCGTTAGGGTTTTCGTGCTCTGTTCTCGATCCCTCTCTCTCTGTTTTATATATACAACCGCAGCTGTGGGGCAGCCAGGCTCGGGTTCGAGCATGGGCTGGTATCTCTTTTAGACTTGCTGCTGGTGAGTTTTGTGTGGGTTGCACGCTGGGTTGGCTTTTATTCCTTGATAGTAATAATAATAATAATAATAATAATAATAATAATAATAATAATAATAATAATAATAATAATAATAATAATAATAATAATAATAATAATAATAATAATAATAATAATAATCTTAGTTCTTATATAAATTAAATCCCTATATAATAAAGTAATTGTACACACACACACACACACACACACACGCACACACACACACACACATATATATATATATATATATATATATATATATATATATATATATATATATATATATATATATATATATATATATTCCATTAATACAATTTAAGTAGATATATACATATGTATATATGTACATATATATACATATATGTAAAATGATATACACACATATACCATAGATACAAATATAAGCAATAAAATATTCTAACCAAAATTTACACTATAAAATTTCTTAGTTTCATATACTAAAATTTATACAAATAAAATAAAATTATATTGTTACAAATATAAGCCTAATTTTTCATATACTATAAATATATTTCTATATATATATACTCCTGTATAAATAATCTATATAAATCCAAAAATCCAACATATTTGTTAAAGAAATTATTTACTAAATTATCAATAAAATATTATTTAATATCAAGAACTCATAATATATATATTTAACTACATTTTGTGAAAATTGTCTACTAGGTTACTAAATTGAAATACTACTACCCAATGCATGTCTACAAGGACGTCTTGGGATGCTACATGACTACCTGGGCTTGGGCTTGGTTTGGGTCCAGTCTGGGCCAATTTGGTACAACCGGGTCACTCAAACGTCAAATATTGTTAATAATAAATACTTAAATTATTTATAATGGTCATGTCGTAACTTGGCCTGGTTTTTCTAGTTAGGACACACTTATGGCTGCGTCTTTCTTGGCATGGCTAATACACTAGTCAAGGCACGTCACTGCTCTATCCGTGCCATGATTTCCAGTCGTCTGGTACTTCCAAACTTAACCAGGGCCAAAATCATCTACCGTAATAATTAACTAAATAAACATTTATAAAATTCTAAAATCATTATTTAAATCAAATAAATAGTAAAAATTATTTTGAAAAAAAATTCTCCGGGAAGGGAAGCTAGAAATCTATCCACCTTAACAATAATTTTATCCTCGAAATTCCAATTCATGACTATTCCTTAAAATTTAAAATCTACTATTACCTTAATCTCCTCAATTTTAATTTCTCAAAAATAGTTTATATCCTTCTCCTAATCATTTTGCAACTACGAAGCCTCGAGGACTTTTACCCACCTTTGGTCATACTACTCCTCAAAACATGGTCACTAAAGTCTTATGGTCTTCTAACTAATTGCTAACAATTCTACCGGCAGATATCTAGGCATATGGAATCTATAATCCCTCATATCTATAAACAACCAAACATTCAATAGTCAAGCAGTATTATACTATAATTTAAGAATTTCTAATAAATCCTAGATAGCATGATCATTCGTCACCTCGAAATAGGAAGGGACGAGAATCAATGGTATAAGAAGGCAAGGGAGAATAATCGAGAACGAATATGAAGTTTCAAAGATGGTAGAGAAATTTCTAAGAGAATTTTCAAAGCAGAGTGGATTAAGATTTCTAAGGGTTTAGTCAGTTGTCGCAGGCTCATACCGGTACAATTACGTAACCGATATGATATGCTCTGACCTGCATGGGCCACCAAAAAACTTGTCAGGACCCGCACCCGGTTTTCGGACACGAGTTCGTGAGCAAGCCAGCTACGTATCGAGCGGACTCCAGCCCAACTCGAGTACGTATAAGCTGTCAAGATCATGGTATCATGTCTAATCTAAACTATATCTCAATCCACATGAATCATATAAAGCAAGAATGAACAAGTATGGGTCATGGTCTGCAGCCCACTAGCATATATATCCAATTAGACTCCAAGAATAATATGAGTCTATAAAGCTAAGCTGATAAGCGGATATATCATAAAAGTATGATGATGATAGTAAATCAATAAAACTAACAAAATACCTGAATCATGTAGATGAAGTCAACTACCACATGCTGAGCAAACTAACTCCGTGCAATCAGCTACCTGAAGAGATCATTAGGTCCTCAGAGGACTAGCAAGATACATAAAACATGCCTACTAATATGACAGTAAATACCATGTAAGAAGGATAAGAACACTGCAAGGAGAACATCTAAGGACGACGAGTAGTGTGGAAATGTAATACTAGACTTGGCTACCAATCAATCGATTAACCCCTATAGCTTGTAGTACAATGCAAGATACTCCCAATCTATAGTAGATTTTGACTAATACAATGCAAGATACTCCCAGTCAAGATTAGCCAATTCTAGTATCGATCTCTTCTCCTAAAGGATACAAAGTCAAGTAGACTCCTATAAATCGTAGTACAATGCAAGATACTTCCAATTTATAGTGTCGCAAGTCAAGTCAAGTCAATCAATCAATCAATATATGCTATAGGTCATAGTACAATGTAAGATAATTCCAATCTATAGCATGTCTCAAGTCAAGTCAATCAAGTGATATCAAGGTAGAAGAATCGGCTATAGGTCGTAGTACAATGTAAGATACTCCCAATCTATAGTATGTCTCAACTGTAGTACAATGCAAGATACTCCCAGTCAAGATTAGTCAAGTCAAGAACAGATACAGGAACTGACAGCTCAATCGCAAGGCAAAGTAACATGATAAAACCAATAATCTAGCAATGTCAAATACCCTATACGTGCACGTAATCTAGAACAAGGCAATCAAGGACGAATCAATCACAATGTGGAATCATGTGACAATATAAAAAGGAATACAATAAAGGGAGAGAAAACCATGTAAATACTGTATATGTTCGACAAGGTATACTTGCCTGGGGGTTGCACGGAGAACCAACAATGTATCGCCAATCAACAAGTCAGAAAGTCCAAGTCATCACAACTGTCTCCGAAAGCTGAAATAAATATTACCAATGTTCCCAGAATAGTCAAATTATCTAGGATTGCCTGTCCTTAAGTCTAATTCTAGACACAGGGGCAAAACGATAATTTCGGGCAAAAACGGTAGTCCGTCGTTGGACCCGCTTTGCACCGAAAAGCGTGCCAAAGTCTACGGTCTCTAAAGTCGTCAAACTATATGTCTACGAATTTGTTTTGATGATACGAACCCAACGATATGCCCAATTTTGGATTCTGGTGGGCGGTGCACAAAATCACCCGTTGAGTCGAATCGTGGGGCCCGCGAAACGACGATCCGATCAACTGTCTCAGAATCGGACCAGAAAATAACACAGTCCTATTGGTGCAAGTTTCGTCTCGATTTGACTAGCATGCACAAAGTAATTAGAAAACTTGCAAAGAGGCCGATACGGTGAATTTTGACGGATACGTATCAAATTCGTCGCGCACACGCGACCAATTTGAATTCCGTCAAAGCCCACATGACCACGAAGCCGTTACATACCTTTCGATGCCTTCGGTTCCCGACCACGTCGCCCGAAATGGCGGGACGCACGTCGTATCGAGGGATTTTATTATTCTAATATTTTTGAAAAAGGGTTTTTCTCTAACTTTGAGATCTATTTTCTGATCGATCATTCGATGATTTCAAATTCTGCAAGATGGATTATAATCTCCTATAAGTCGTCTATAAATCTCTTTAAACACAAATTCAAAACTGGTGATTGTTTGGCGGGAAATTCGATGCCAAGTTGGGTGTTTGAACTGTTCTTGGCTCTGTTTAGAACGAGTTTTTCGTCGAACTTTCGACTTAACTTCTGGGAAATCCAGAGCACCTAGGGTTGAACTATTTGTCAGGCCTCCTAGCCGTATATATTGTGATTACAACGAACCAATCGGTTCGTCGATTGACTACGAGATGAAGGAGTAATGAAACGACGAACCTGGGTACTTGATGTCCCTGTGTTCGCGGTTGCTGCTCCTCAGTTCCTCAGTTTCGTGCGTGCGCGATGGCCTGCAATTGACGACCAGTGGAGGTATCCCCCGACGGCGCACGACCGCGCTGGCTGTCCAGGGGTGTAGGTGCTGCGACTTAATCGTTAGGGTTTTCGTGCTCTGTTCTCGATCCCTGTCTCTCTGTTTTATATATACAACCGCAGCTGTAGGGCGGCCAGGCTCGGGTTCGAGCATGGGCTGGGATCTCCTTTAGACTTGCTGCTGGTGAGTTTTGTGTAGGTTGCACGCTGGATTGGCTTTTATTCCTTGATAGTAATACTAATAAATTAATAACAACAATAATAATAATAATACTGATAATAATAACAACAACAATAATAATAATAATAATAATAATAATAATAACAACAATAATAATAATAATAATAATAATAATGGTAATGATAATAATATTAATAATAATAATAATAATCTTAGTTCTTATATAAATTAAATCCCGATATAATAAAGTAATTGTACATATATATATATATATATATATATATATATATATATATATATATATATATATATATATATATATATTTTTATATATATATATATATATATATATATATATATATATATATTCCATTAATACAATTATATATATATATATATATATATATATATATATATATATATATATATATATATTCCATTAATACAATTTAAGTAGATATATACATATGTATATATATATATATATATATATAAAATATATATATATATATATATATATATATATATATATATATATATATATTTTATATATATATATATATATATATATATATATATATATATATATATATATTTATACATATATAAAAAATGTAAAATGATATACATATAAAAAATATAAAAATATAAAATGTAAAATAGATACATACATATGTATATATATGTACATATATATACATATATGTAAAATGATATACACACATATACCATAGATACAAATATAAGCAATAAAATTTTCTAACCAAAATTTACACTATAGAATTTCTTAGTTTCATATACTAAAATTTATACAAATAAAATAAAATTATATTGTTACAAATATATGCCTAATTTTTCATATACTATAAATATATTTCTATATATATATATATATATATATATATATATATATATATATATATACTCCTGTATATATAATCTATATAAATCCAAAAATCCAACATATTTGTTAAAGAAATTATTTACTAAATTATCAATAAAATATTATTTAATATCAAGAACTCATAATATATATATTTAACTACATTTTGTGAAAATTGTCTACTAGGTTACTAAATTGAAATACTACTACCCAATGCATGTCTACAAGGACGTCTTGGGATGCCCTACATGACTACCTGGGCTTGGGCTTTGTTTGGGTCCAGTCTGGGCCAATTTGGTACAATCGGGTCATTGAAACGTCAAATATTATTAATAATAAATAATTAAACTATTTATAATGGTCATGTCGCAACTTGGCCTGATTTTTCTAGTTAGGACACACTTATGGCTGTGTCTTCCTTGATATGGCTAACGTACTAGTCAAGGCACGTCACTGCACTATCCGTACCATGATTCCCAGTCGTCTGGTACTTCCAAACTTAACCAGGGCCAAAATCATCTACCGTAATAATTAACTAAATAAACATTTATAAAATTCTAAAATCACTATTTAAATCAAATAAATAGTAAAAAATATTTTGAAAAAAAATTCTCCGGGAAGGAAAGCTACAGGCAACCTCCCTTACGCTGCCACAACCCGACACACTACCTACGCACAGGGCCACCACCTGCTCCCGACCTCCCCGACGCCGCAGGCACCATCCTCCTCTTTTCCTTCCTGTACAGCCCCGGCCACACTCCCGATAGTCACCATCCTCCCGCCATAATTACCACCATGTAAGAAGAAAACGAAGCACTAACCCCAACTCCTCGCGGCGACCCCAACTTGGTGGTCGGATGGACCACTGTCCTCACGTTCGCCGACTCTTTCAGCCTCCAGCAGCGCCATCCACTGCCTAGACTTGCCTACCGACCTCACCGCGCGCTCCTCCCGCCAGCTCGCGACCGGAGCCGTTCGCCGTCCTCCGCGCCTACCACCACCGTGAGCCACCGTGCCTTGCTGCGACCCTCCGAGCTTCCACATCAGCGCCTCTCGATCCACCTCTCAGATCTGAGGCGCCCAACCGCTCCGGAGCCTCCGTGCGCCCAAGCGCCGGCTTGTGAGCCCACTCCCCTTCGATCTTCTCCCTCACTCTCCTGGCGACCGGAGCCCGAGCCGGCGACTCTACTCCTGCTTCCCGCTCTCTCACTCACTCTCTCTCTCCCCACTCCTCCTTTTCTCCTCTCTCTCTTCTCTGTTCTTTCCTCTCTCTCTCACTGTTAAGGGAAGAATGATTCTTCTTGTATTTAATATTATTAATATTTTTATTATTTTTATTATCATTATCATTGTTAATTTTATTATAATATAATTCTTATTGTTACCTTTTATTATATTGGTATATTTAGAAAACTAGTTATATATAGGGTTTGCATGGTGTATAATAATTATAATGATTGTTATCATTTTTGTGATATATTTATTAGTAATTTGGTTTTAATATTATCAGTGTTATTGTTAACACTATTATTTTTTTTGAAGAGTCATATATATATATATATATATATATATATATATATATAATAATATAATAATATAATATATATATATATATATATATATATATATATATATATATATATATATATATATATATATATATATATATATATATAGTTCTTAAACAAAAAGGGTAAATTTTCAAGTTGTTACATATAAATTATTTTAAGTATGTACGTAAAGATATTTTGACTAATGAAATAAATAGTTTTATATATTTACTAATAAAACTATTTCCAAGTAAGATTTTAGCACAAATAATTTTCTAGACTTCCAAAATATTTATGTAAAATATTTGGATTTATAAAAATGTGAGTAGTCTAAGTTTATTTTCAAAATAAGTTTAAAAATCCTAAATAGTTATTGGATTATTTTATGTATTTAAAAATATAGATTTCTATCTCAAAACTATATATTTTTCAAATATTTATTTAGAAAAGATAATTACTAATAATCTATATATTTTTAATAATTTTCTGAAAATGTATATACAATTAACTATTTCCTTTTGATCATCCTCCTATCAGTGACCAAGACCATCATTCCTATTCCCTCGCCAATCATGTACTTTGTTATGTCAACCCTAACTAATTTGACCGTTCTGGACCCGATGGACCAGTCCGTGCCACCATCGGAAGCTCCTTTGTGTAGTTGTAACACCAAAGTCGATCTTGTGTCACCTTTATTGTACCACATTAGGTAGCTCACCAGACATCCTACCAGGCAAGTATACCTTGCTAATTTACTGTCATATTATTTATTTTTAGCATTATTTACTTTGTTTCATATTTGTTAGTTTCCTTTGTTATAAACTGCATGTGCAAGCCATACTTAGGGTGCAAGCGACTTTATTAGTCGTTACTTTATTTTATGCATGTTAACTTAGTTTTAGTAGACTACCTTCTTGTTGTGGGATATTCTTATATTTTCCTTGGCCATGACACACACTACATGGTTTGAGACAGTTTGCTAGGGGCACGACTTATGGACTGGCCATCTCTATTGTCGTGCGACGGATAGATCGTAACTGCTACGGTTAAGGTATAGAGACTCGAGCAGTTACAAAACTGGACGGGTCATGGACATGACTTGGTAAGTGTAGGAAATATTGGGGGAGGACAGTCGCTAGTGCGTATGGAAAGCCAAACAGGTAAACCATAGTTTTCGAAAGGAACTATGGCGATATATATTTGTAGATACCCTCTGACATTTTGGACGTTACGGACGGATACGGATGACTGGATGCCAGTTACGTACATGTAGCCTAAATTCCACCCATGTGCATGAAAGTTGTCCTCTAAATTGCACAATAGATGGTTAGCATTCCCTTTTGCATATTGGTGTCTAGGAGAGTCTTGCATATTATTATTATTTTGACAGTTCATATTAGCTTATTTTTCCTGTATCTTGCTACATCCCTCTGAGGACCTATTTATTCCCCAGGTGTGTGTTTATGTCATCTGCAGGTATCCTAGCCGGAATTGTGGTCTTCTCCATTTATTCGAAGATGATATGACTTGGTTCCTCCTTGCTACTTCCACTTAGTCCTTTTATATATCATGTATTTCTTCCTTTTTATTTTGGTTGGTAGTGGATGTGTCTCCACCCAACATATTGTATCAGAACAATTCATTATATGATATCTTTTATTTTCTTATTTTGTAGATGAGATTAATTAGTTATGGTTTACTATATTTTACAGCTTATGTATACATACAAGGCCCCTGTACTTTGTATATATACAGCTGGCATATTTACGTACTTAGTTCTACGTATTTTAGGACTGGACGTTACATATAATGTCTCTACAAAAGATACAATTCAATCTGCAAAGATATAATCCAATCTGCTACAGAAAACTCAGAAGATATAATCCAATCTGCAGTAGAAAACCCAAAAGATATAAACAATTTCTTATTCAAACAAATATGCAGTTTTTAATCACATCTGCAGATTTACTTCTTCTGTAGTGTTTGAAAGACCCTATAATCTCTACCTCGTCGAAACTCCAACAAAGTTGAGATGAACACATCACCAATACTAATAAGCAACCCCCAGCACTATCACTGTCCCAAAGGACCATCAACATGAGCCTCCAAGGACTCATCACTAGCTGCACCACTCAGAGGCCAGAAGTAGCTGCCAACGTACCCCTCCCAAAGGGATCAAGCCATCGTAGTTATTTCTAATAATCTCGATCAACCTAAATGACGAACATGGACCAAGGCCATTGTCACGCTCCAGATCCAGAATACTGGAGAGCGGGGGTAGACACAGCCAGCTACGTATATAAAAATGTAAACTACCTCGATATACGGTCACGGCTGTCTAGATGTATGAGGGTTTATCTACAAGCCATCAGTCTCTTATAGTCGAGAACAAGCCTAGTGCCTCCATCTCAAGCAAGTAATAATAGTTAAAAGATATTAGACCATCAGATATTCAATAGTAAGACATCCCATACATTTTATATACAGATGATCATGAAGCTAGTCGTATAAAATGTGAGGACTAGCAAGAGTTTCAGTCATACATGATCAACCCTAGGATTTGTCAATCATGTTACAGCCCTTAGGCAGACAGGAATCATAAGTATTCAATACGAGCTAACACTTGCTCGGCGGCTAAACGTCTCAAAAGAATAATTTATAATAGAGTGAGAGAACAAAATAAAACCCATTCGTTGCTAGGGTTGCGTCTAGTGTTCACCATCTGGCTAGGAAGGCAGGAAGATCCTCGGGTGCTACTCCGAAATCTGGCCATACAAAAGCAGCTGGGTTAGACCCCAGAAAGAGCAAGTGCCACAAGGGAGGCTTCACTTAGGAACTAAAACCAGCAAGTTAGAACACAAAGCACAATAATAACAAGAAAACTGGAAATATAAAAGTGGGGTGATAAACGATAAGATAACTAAGAAACTATTCTGGTAACCAAGTTACAACCCGTAAACCAAATAAGGACCAGGGTTGTAACCCTTTGCTTGAACAGAACTTAGTCTCTAACCAATTATCGACAAGTAAAGCATAAACTGAAAAATGTTCCGAAGTAACCTTGTACTGGCATTGGCTAGACAAGACTAGACTCCATTCATCAATCACGGCCAAGCAAAGAGTACGGCTTGATACTTTAACTAACTAGGGTTATCATAAGCCTAGTTACTAGCAAGATGTAATGAGATGTTCTTACAGTCACAAGCCCTGCAGCTATCTAGGTTATCTAGACGCTAGTTACAAGAATTTATAGTGGATACATCGCCTAGGAGACAAATGTATAATAGTGGGTACATCGCCCAGGAGACAAATGTACCCTAAGAGAGTTATTAGGTGACTTGGGGGTGCAATACATAACAGTGTGCATATTACTTATTTCAAGAAGTGCCCCACATGACAGTGGGCTGGAAATGTGCCCTACTCGACGGCAGGCTACAAGTCCATTCAAGGCGTCTAGATAACGGGATCGCCTGTAACTGAAAACATCTCTCTAAATGAGCTACTTTGATCAATCTAGTAATTAACCTAGTCAGATTCAGCATGAATCCCTGACCGTGGTAATCAGGGATGCAAGTCCTAGACATGATGCTAGACAAGACTGGTAGCTTATACAAGCACATTCAAGAACAATCATCCATGGTGACAAGACGATTTATTATTCAGCATGTCAAGATAGCCGTCGCAACAGCATTCAAGATTATATGTTAGACTTACTTATCAAGATTACTTGTCAAGAGTGCGCCACGACGGGCCACTATCAATATTACTTATCACGTCAAGAGTGCATCATGATGGACCACCATCAAGAATTATTATGTCAAGGTTGCTTGTCAAGAGTGCACCACAATGGGTCACTATTTAAGAGTTATCATGTCAAGTTACTAGTTACTTGTTAAGAGTGCGCCATAACAGGCCACTATCGTGTGCTATCCTTACATTATCATGAATAAGAGAAACTTGCATAAAATAGCTAGTAACATATTCTTGAAGCCATGGAAAAGATCCACAACTTTCATGTTGGGAGTTGGGAGAAATTTTGGTCACAATTTAGCCAAATTGGACATAAAACAGCCAAAATGGGCACTATGCGGCCAAGGTTAGATGGGTCCCCATCTTCTCATGCGGCCAGAGTCGATGGGTGCCCATGTGACAAGAATCGATGGGTACCATACTGTAAGAGTCGATGGGGTGCCATGCGGCAAGAGTCCCATGCGGCCAGAGTAGATGGGTGCCCATGCGGCAAGAGTCGATGGGGTGCCATGTGACAAGAGTCCCATGTGGCCAGAGTCGATGGGTGCCCATGAGACAAGAGTCCCATACGGCCAGAGTAGATGGGTGCCCATGCGGCAAGAGTCGATGGGTGCCATACGGCAAGAGTAAATGGGGTGCCATGCGGCAAGAGTCCCATGCGGCCAGAGTCGATGGGTGCCCATGCAGCTGTTTTACTTAACGAAATGCCCTTAAAAGGCTTTTAAAAGAAAACGAGAAAAAGTACAAAAGTACAAATAAAATTTGGGAAGTATTGCTTTGGAAGTCTGATCTGAGAGCGATCACTTTGTTCCTTGGACCACACGATGATGATGAAGAGAACTGATTGAAGAAGAACAATCGGAAGAACTAAGTCACAAGAAAGGTATCGACACAATTGGCACTGATGGCACAGTCGAATGCTTTCCTGCTTTGCTTCACTCTGTTCTTGAGAAAAAGTTGAAGAGAAACATTCTGGAAAAACACTTTGCTCTGAAAGTCTCTGTGCTCTAATCTTGTACCTTCTGTTTAAAAAAATAAGTTTATTTATAGACTAAAACCTTTGTGCGTAAAAAGCAACATAATTGGGTCTCTATGCAAGTAACTGCCACCCACGATTGAAAATCGATCTCTACGCGTGATGACACGTGTCCCATGTAGAGTTGTAGTCTCTACGCATGGTGACATGTGTCCCACAACTTCAACAATATAGGGAGAGCACATACACACGTTCCTCGATAAGTGTGGCATAAAAGCCACGTATGCAGACCACGTTTCTCATATAGCCAGAAAAAATTGAGCGTAAAATAACCCAAAACAAACTTCCTGCGTAAAACGGCTAAAAAGTAGCCTTGAGCATATAGCTAGTTCAAATAAACTCTACGCACACAAAAGTAGCTGAGATAGCCTTGAGCGTAAGAAACTCAAATAACTCTCATGCGTAAAGGAAGCAGTCTCTTGAGTGTAAAGTAGCCCATCTGCACACTAAACTATAAGCGTTGGGTTTGGTACGAAAATCTTCTTGGCTTCTGTGCAATATTCTGTCAGAAAATTATTCTGTCAGAGCAGTATCACGCGTATTAAATACGGTCTGGACAGCCTGTCTCTCGCGTAAAGTCTGAGAATGCTCTCGCGTAAAGGAGCTCGCGTAGAGTTAGACTCTGTTTGATCTCTGCGTAGAGCTTGAATCTGACTCAGTAGAGTCTTTAAATGGGCCTTGCGTAGAGTCTGACTTTGCGTAAAGTTCTCGACTTCTTTGACTTTGTCTATGAAGTTTATTTTATGCTTCTACAAGACCCCCTTCAAAGTTTTCAAATTTTTCTAAGATTTGAAATACTTTGAACAGAAGCATAAAATTTGGGATATCCAACAGTCATCCGCGTAGAGTTCGGGATACCTAACAGTCATCTCAGAATTTGAACCGATTTCAAAATTCTCTATAAATAGAGCTTCGCTAGTAGAGAGAGAACTTTACTCATATCTCGTAATCTCAATATCCTTTACTCTTGTCTTCGAAATCCCCATTTAAACCAATGGCACCAAAGAGCTAGACCACCTCGGCGCTAAGGGCAAGAAGCCCGTTGTTGCTGCTTCGTCGACGGCTGAACGTACGGAGACCACCATTCCATCATCGGTGGCGACCCCGAAGACTAATCTCGTTGTGGCTCCGGCCATGATAGGTAAAACCCTATCTAGTTCGGCCGTGGGTTCGTCGGAGAAGAAGAAGAGCCGAACAAAAAACCCTAAATTTATGCCCACGTTTATACGTGTCAATATAGAATAAAAACCACCAATTACGCCCACGTCTATACGTGTCAGCGTAAAATAGAAACAAAAAAATATGCCCACGTCTATACGTGTCAGCATAAAATAGAAACAACAAAATATGCCCACGTCTATATGTGCCAGCGTATGGTTAAAAATACGCAAGTCACCCACGTTCATACGTGTTAGCGTAAAGCAATTCAAAAGACTATGTTTTCATGCGTACAACTTTTACTCTTTTGAACAGAGAAAAGTATGCGTAAAAAACTTTTAGTCATACACTGCATTAACTTAGAATATTTTTGAAACGCACAAATCATCACTTGCGTAAAGGAGCTCTTGCGTAGAGATGAACCAACTTAGGATATTCTTCAATCTTTTTAAGACAAAGAATGAAAAATATAAAATCCTTACGTACAAACATTTACTTGCGTAGAAGCATTTGCGTAGAGATGTATAGAAATCAATTCTGAATTTTATTAACTTGATTTCCTTTTTTTCTTGATCTTCTTTTTGCAGTGGACTTGCAGATTCATTCTCTCTCTAAAGTCTTTGGTTCCCCAACTGGTATCTTGGGTTCCAACTATTTGGAGAATCTGTCTCATGTTAAGTTCCCACAAATTGACAAACAGTATCCTGAAGAGAGATAACAACTAATAGCTGCTCAAGGAGACAGAATGCTGCTGTCATTGGTGGATGGAGAATTGCTGGTGTCGCTAGATGGCCAGTAATTTTTAAAGCCGGTGTAGTGCCCCGTCCCTATATCGTGCCCCGTTCTCCGTCCACGGGGTGCACGAGAAAGGAATATTGTCGCTATCGACTCGGTTGGGACCGACAGGTCGGGATCGATCGAATCGATCAAACGGGAACGGTTGAATTATGATCCATTCCACGTTATGGAATGGCTTCTTCGGAACCAAGTACCATATTCAGCGGGTAGCGCCTCGAGGATTGACTCTACGGCTGAGTCGGAAGAGACCTCCCGTTGCTGTCTTTTACGCCGCTTGCGTTGGTTTTGGCTTTAGTTTTCTGAATGTATTTTCGTGGATATTTTCGATGGTTTTCATGGCTTACATTTCGAACTCGCATTTCCTATCGAACTTCTTCCCTAATACAGTATTCTAATCGGTTGCTTGTGCGATTTCAGGTAATCGCGTAGGCGACGTCTAGCGCGACCAACTAGTCTCTCGCCTCAAGCAAAAAAAAAACTCAAGGTGAGTGGCTGACCTCCTTCGTCTCGATCCTCTATTTCAAAAATGAGAACTCGGTTAACGATATCGAATTTGAATGATTTGCTTGAAGAATACAAGTCCTATGTGCTAGAAGACAAAAATGATGAGTTGAGTAGAAAAGAGAGAATTATTTTAGGCCTGCAAAACAACCAAGTAAATGAATCGTTTATGTAACAAGCCTCAACGGTACCCTAAAATATACCTTATTAACCTACCACGGTCATGGACAACTTGTCGACAATGGCGATGGTTTCTTCGAGCGGTAACCCGGGTCCACGGGACCGACTCGGCCTAGGAAGAAACAGGTTATAGCCGAGCTGGGTAATAGGCAATCGGTAATACGGGGACTTGCATCGGAGCTCGCTACTTGTGTTGTAAGGGTCCCATTTACCAGGCTATATCCTGGATGGCTAGTTAATGCCAGTGACCTCCACATCAAACACTTGATATAAATTGTTATCAACTAACAGGGAAGGTGATGGTAAGTTTTATGTCGCACGGCGCGCTCTGCCGAGGGAGATTCTGGTGTAACTTGCTTGGTTTATGTTTCGTCAAAATGCTTCGTATGAAAATGTCTAGGATGGCTAGAAAGATCACTAAAAGAAAGTCATATGATTTTATCTAAATTCTTGAACCAAATAAGAGCCTGGAAATTAATTAGTCACTCGCCAGTATATGTTGATTGTACTTATCCTTGCTCTTTCTACAGGTATGATAAATCGGGAGGAGCGTGCCACGTGAAGGGAGGCGACGCTCGTGTGTTTTGAAGCTTCGTCTGTACGGTCGAAGCTTGGATCCAATCTCTTTTGAAGACTCCGCTGTTGAAGGCCAGAAGACAGATAGAGCGACTTCTCTCCATCCTAGGTGGTTTAGTAATGCTGGTTGTAATCAAGTGATGGAATGTACGAAATGGCTATCTCATCGACGTTCATTTTATAATGGAGTCAGTTTATAAAAAGCCCGCACGGCACCCTTGTATCGAGTCTGTAAAATGATGTTCATTATCCATAAAGCTTAAGTTTCCTTCTTTATAATGTGTGTTCAATTTTACTCTGCGTATTCTCTTATTGTTGTGTTTTGGATAACCTTATAACCATGCCTTGTGCGAGCGCAATTTAGGTTCGCACGACATCACACCCAGGGGACGACTATCGATTCTACAGAATCAGGGTGTGACATAATGATATCAGAGCACGGCTTTACGTCCTTGGCCTCTAGTATCGAAACCGTTGGTTTCATGTCGATAAGATATGTTTTTCCATAGGAGTGAGTCCGTAATAAGTTTTGTGACTAATGTATTTTGCCTTCAAAATCCCAGAAGGTGCGGCGGTGAACGTGGCGGCGAACAAAGAAAGTGCTTCGAGCGGCTCGAGTAGCTCAAGGCCCGGACCCTCTAACGATGCCATGGAAAGGATGTTGCGTATGTTAGAAGCGCAACAACAACAAGATCAGGAGAGTCAATGCCTGAATGAGCAACATCGACGGCAGACGGAGGCACGCCATACTCAGTTCGAGGCCCGATTCGATGCACAATTCAAGTTACAGCAGAAGCAGCTTGATACTCTTCAGCAGATTGTTCAGACAGTTGTGACCAACAACAACAACTCCGTGACAACCCATGATGTAATCGAGCCTGCAGCCAGACAAAGTAAAGTTGAACCAGAGGTACCCGAGCCTACACCTGCAGCACCGAAAAGTTCCAACTTCGACGTGTCAAAATTTACGAAAAGCTGCCGCACTTCCTTCAACGGCATAGAAGATTCTTCCATGGCGATCGACTGGTTGGAGGAGTTGGAAGATAAATTCAAACTTCTGGGTGTCGAAGAGTCCAAGAAAGTCGCATGCACTCAACTTTTACTCTGATTGAACGCGTACGATGTTTGCAAAAACAAAATCTTATTTTATTCCAAACTTGTAAAAGAGTACAAAGTACAATGAATTCTGGGGAAGTACAACTTTAGAAATCTGATCAGAAGGCGATCACATTATCCCTTGGACTATGTGAACTTGAAGACTATAGCCTTTGGAGAATGCAGCAGCAATTTTACAAGAGTTCTTGATCTCTGTCTGTGTATATTTGATCTCTATGCCAATGTCTCTGATGATTTCACAATGATTGGAAGCTCTATTTACAGAGTTCAGAAAATAACTGTTTTAGCAGTTATTCTGATGTGTATGAGGCTTGGTTGTGCCATATTGAGTTGCGCTATCCTCCTGTTGTGCCAACTTTTATTCAGTTGTCAATCGTGTACTAATTGTATTTAGATGCGTGGCATCATAAGATTAAGATGCGCGTGGTCGTGTACAAGATAGTAGACACGTCTTGAGAGATTAGTGGCATGTGCGCCATGTCATCCTGCTTTAGAATGTAAGTTGTCTCAACTTTATCAGGTTGTACGAGCTTCAGTCAACAAGTCAAACTGTGCTTGATTTGGGGTACGCCTACACACGTGGCAGCTTCTGAGCAGATGTCATCAGATTGTGCCTAAGCGCAACTAAGGATTTTGTTTAGATTGTGCCTGGGCGCAACTCACAAAGTGTACAGGACAGCTGTCCACCAACTTTCCTTGAGCGGCACAATTCACGAGATTCGAAGAAATTTTCCTCGTTCATTGTTGTGTCAGTCGTCAGTGTTGACAGGTAATAATGACCATCAAGTATCAGATGCTACGTAGGTTTTGGCATAAAAAGACTAGGCGCAGTCTGATATCAGGCGCAACCTGATCAATGGCACAGTCTGTTCTCTGAGCTTCATATCAGTGGCACAACCTGATCTTTGGGGCGCAACTTGATCACTGATTAGTATGTTCAGGGCGCAACTTGATTTTTAGGCTCTACAAGACCCCCTTAAAAGTTTTTAAAACTTAAAAATATTACAAAGTTTTGGAATACTTTGAATTTATAAAAGTTTTGACTAAGTCAAGTTGCGCTGAACTCGTGCTCGGTCATCACAATTAAATACTTTTCTCGAAAATACTCAATCCTCTCTTCGTCTTCCGGAGTTTCATTGATTACTTTCAATTTCCCATGAAGAAGAAGAATACGAAGAGTCAATTTGTTGATATATATGTAGTAGTTGATCTTTGTGCTTTGTTCTTCACTTCTATTCTTCAAGGACCCCCAAGAAGAAAGAGATGGAGACCAATGCTGACACCACAACTAAGTTTCCTGAAGCGGGACATGATGTTGTGCCTACAAATTTTTTGTTGGAGGCTGACCCAGCTTTGAAGGCATTGGACTTTTTGAATTATTTCGGCTTAACCCCGTCAGTCTTCAATCGCTCGAGTGGCAGATCATCCTCCGAGGAACACGTCAATTCGGAGAGATTTTTTAACCTGATACGTCGCTCGGGGATCTGCACCATGCGAGAATTGGACGCCATCCTTCGTCAGATCGATGAAGGCAAGGAAAAAAAATAATGTTCTAGGCAGAACAAATTTTTATTTTTATGTCCTTGACTGTAGGGGTCCACCCGTCTTTATGCAATAAAACCTAGAATTTCTGATTTTGTGTGGCTGTGATTTCGAATGGTGCTCATGGACATATTCTTTTAGCTAATTCTTCGTTTTACTGTTTCTTCTGAAGAACACGTGGCAGTCATTACACGGTTTCAGATACCCATTTTTAGTTCTTTCCTAAAATAGGATCCTAGAACGACGCACCCACCTCATCTTTAACCTCTTTAAAAAGGATATCTAGAAATAAAAGGACCATTCATACTCCCTCAAAATAAATGTCTTCCCATAAGGTTTCGCTTGCGCCAGTTCATCCTGATGTTATTTGCCTGCATGTTGTGTCTTCAAAAACTGGTAAGTCTCGACAAAGAATGAATGGCATGAATATTCTTCTTTCACACCACTTTTGGAGATAAGTATCGGTCTGCATGGTGTAGATACTTATTGATATGCGCTAACTATTTCTGAGAATAGGCGCACATCGTGGTCAAGTATTTAGCCCCGATCAGAGGCATGTATTGCTGACATACACTTGTTTGATCAGTACTTAGTGCTGATATGTGCCTGTTTGTAGGCATAATGCTGATGTACGCCTGTTTGTAGGCACAATACTGATGTACGCTTGTTTGTAGGTGCATACTGATGTGTGCCTGTTTGTAGGTGCAATGCTGATGTGTGCCTGTTTATAGGCGCATACTGATGTGCGCCTATTTGTAGGCGCAATGCTGATGTGCGCTTGTTTATAGGCACATACTGATGCGTGCCTGTTTGTAGGCGTAATGCTGATGTGCGCCTGTTTGTAGGCGCATACTGATGTGTGCCTGTTTGTAGGCGCAATGCTGATGTGCACCTGTTTGTAGGCACAATACTGATGTGCGCCTGTTTGTAGGCGTATACTGCTGATAGATTCTGCTAACTTCTCCTGTTTTATTAATATTTGTAGGGACTTGGTTAGCGAGCTTCTTCAGAACTGGCATTGGTGATTTGGATGTTGTAGAGAGCATTCTTCTGACACTCACATCAGACAGCTCATGTGGTTCTGACACTCAAATCAGACAGCTCAAGACTCTTCATGTTAAGAAAGATCTTCCTCAGATGGTAGGAAGAGCCTTTATACATAAGAGTTGGATGGTGAAGACGCAGAACTAGGAATCGTATCACAAGGGTGATCTCGTTCCTAGTTCCCCTGGCGGGTTGTCTTCTCTCCACCAGTTGTATTGACAGTAGCTCATCTTTGGGCTGCTGCACTCTGGGGTTCTCCTCTAGTCTTTCTCAGAGAGAAGATCAGAGTTAATTCCATTGTCTGGCTCGTTGCTTCAGGTCGAGACGACAAGGAATTGCCACCAACAAATAAGAAGATCCAAAGATGTAATAGACCTTCATTATCGATGAGAAGATCCAAAGATGTAATAGACCTTCATTTAGAATAAAAATCCAAGATGTAATAGATTTTCATCAAGATGTATCTATGCTTTTAAAGAAGGAATAAAGAAATAATTGTCTCATTATTCTCTTTCTTTCTTTTCTTTTTTTTTACAATTTAATTTTGCTATGCTGTCATAGATAACAGAATCCAGAGAGGATCACGAATGTGGCAAGTTGTTTTGATATGAATATTTAGAATTCAAGTTCGTAAAAGACATGACCTCTCACTATGATGAATGAATGGAGATCATTCACTTCAATTTTTGAGAAAGAAATATTGAATGAATGAATGGCCGTTTAAATTTTTGAAGAAGAAAGCGAATGAATCAAGCACGTCGCTTTCGAAGAAGGAAAGATGAAGAGTCGGTTATGAATGAACCATTAGAAATGAACAAACAGTTGTGCCTCTTTCCAAAAGTCGCATCAGTTCTCAAGGCTGATTACTTAGTTGTTCTGCCTATAAATTGTCAATCCCTTTTCTTCCTGTGCAAGAAAAAATGTCTTCCAAAGATTTGATTGCTCCGAAGACTGAAGAAGAAACCAAGACTTCCCTTGCTGAGCCTCCAGTGCCTTCTCAAAAAGAAAGGGGCGAAGGTTCAACTGTTCCTCCTACACCAGGACAGGATTTGATCTCCAAGTTAGTGGAGCCTGGAAAAACTGTCGAAGAAGAGGCATTGAGGATGTCTATTTGTGAGTTCCTGGTGTGTTCAGACAACGAGATGTTTGAACGGTTGGCGAACTTTGTTTTTAATCAGGAAGGGTCAGGACCTCCTCCCCGTCCGTAATATTATGTAATTCCATTCTGCTTTTGGATAAAAAAATGAACTTTTATTTACATCATGTCTCTAAAAATAAAGTACATTTTGACTTTATACATAATATTTCTTGAGAAATTTGCCATTGATGGGCATCATAGCAACTCTGTCATCCATATCTGTTATTTGATAGGCTCCATTGGAGAAGACTTTATTTATCACATACGGTCCTTTCTATTTTGCCTTGAACTTGCCTTTGCTTATATGTGTCATAGTCATAGGACGTCTGACTGTAAGAACTAATTCACCTTCTTGAAATGTTTGCACTCTGACTTTGCGATTGAAAGCTTTTAAAATCTGGGCCTGATAAAGTTCGATGTGCTATTGGGCTAATAACCTTTTCTTGTCGAGCGCCTCCAATTCCTGAAGCCGAAGACGATCATTATTGTCTGTAGTAAGCTCATTAGCTATGGCGATTCTCAATAATGGAATTTGAATTTCTAAAGGTAACACAACTTCACATCCATATACCAGAGAAAATGGTGTGCAACCTGTGGGGTTACGGACAGTAGTGTGATATGCCCATAGACACTCTCCGAGTTTATCACTCCAATTATGTTTGTTAATCGAGACAAACTTTTTAAGGAGTTTGATAATGGTCTTGTTAAATGCTTCAGCCAACCCGTTAGCCGCAGGATTATAGGCTG
Organism: Iris pallida; assembly: GCA_029216955.1. Classification (NCBI taxonomy): domain Eukaryota; kingdom Viridiplantae; phylum Streptophyta; class Magnoliopsida; order Asparagales; family Iridaceae; genus Iris; species Iris pallida. The sequence goes on from JANAVB010042820.1 coordinate 1,498,350, forward strand.
TAGAGGCGACATTATTGATTCTGTTATCATCACAGAACCTATTAAACTTCTGGCTGATAAATTGTGGCCCATTATCATGGATGATTCGACGAGGAACACCAAATCTGTATATCACATGATGTTTGATAAAATTGATAACGCTACTAGTTTTTACTTCCGCCAAAGGTATAGCTTCGGCCCACTTGGAGAAATAATCGGTTATAGCTATGATGAACCGATATCCTTTAGATGAAAAAGGATTGATAGGGCCAATTATATCCATGCCCCAAGCTTCAAAAGGCCTTGAGGCTGCAGTTGGATGAAGAAATTCTGACGGTTAGTGAATGAAATCCGCATAAATTTGACATGTACGACATTTCCTTGCATAATCAATAGCATCTGATACCATAGAGGGCCAGTAGTAGCCCATACGTCGGATACGATCCTGTAGCTTAGGACCAGATTGATGTGCTCCACAAACACCATCATGAGCCACGTAATATCTGTTTTGCTTCATCACCAGCGAGACACCTCAAGACAAATCCATCAAAAGTTCTTCGATATAGTATCTTAGTAGTATGATTATAATAGAATTGGAGCGATCAACGACGGATACTTGTAGCTTCTTTAGGATCTTCTGGCAAGATGTCATGCACTGCAAAATTAATGAAAGGTACTTTCCAGTCCTCGCTAAGGATATTGACTTCAGTTAGGTTGCTGATTTCAATGTTATGGTTGTTTTCAACACATAATAGTTCTCTATTAGAGATAACAACCATCTATTTCCTTTTGACTGGAACTGCCAACACTGCAGCTAGGTTAGCTAAGGCATCAACTTCTATATTACATGCCCGACGTACATGTTCGATAAAGAATCCTTTAAATGAAGAAGCTATCTTGGTTGTTGCTTCATGGTATGGTACTAGATCTTGATGTCGGACTTCATATATGCCTCTAACCTGATTAACAATGTCACCCTCATTTCTCGTATTTCCCGTTATTTTCCGTATTTCATATTTTACTCGTATCTGGATTTTTGGCATGTATTTTTATTTTTCTCAGCCTGTGGAATTTCGGTATTTCTCGTATTTGGGTTTTGGCTTGGCTCGGTTTTATTGGGTTGGTTCGGTTTGGTTTATGTATTGGAGCACCTTAGCATATGCTACCCCTCATCCCCACCGCAACTCCCCCACTTTATAACACCACCTGCCACTCTCTCTTCTCATAACTTCCACCATTAATTTCCTCCTTCTTCTTCTTCTCCTTCCTCCACAACTCTCCTAACCCTAGGCAAGTGCATCTTGCCACTACATGAGGACCCTCTTTAATTTGTCTATTTGCTAGTTTAGGACATGGAGATCAACATTAGTTCTTGGGTTTTTATGATTTGGAGTCTCTGTTGATGTAGATCTAAGTTATTGCTATTTTCGGATTTTACATGTTTTGATCCATTTTGGTTGGTTTTCTTTGAGTTCTGATGTTTTCATGTGGAAGAGCTTTCAGTTTCACCCAAGTTGGAACTTTGGAAATCCGGATTTGGAGTTCGGATGACGAAGTTATGAACTTGTGAAGCTTTGGGTTCTTCTTTGGTGTTCTTGCTGTTTGGAGAAGACAGTGAGCAGTGTGCATAGCTGTTTAGCTTACGCACACTGAGCTACGCGTGCTCTTTAGCGCTGCGTACGCAGACTTGAGCACGTTTCCTGTTGGAAGCGTGTCTCCCTGTAGCGTGCGTGACTTTTTACGCAGCTACTTCCTTCAGTGTGCGTGACTTTTCACGCAGCTGCTTCCTTCAGCGTGCGTGACTTTTCACGCAGCTGCTTCCCTGTAGCGTGCGTGACTTTTCATGCAGCTGCTTCCTTCAGTGTGCGTGACTTTTCACGCAGCTGCTTCCTTCAGCGTGCGTGACTTTTCACGCAGCTGCTTCCTTAAGCGTGCGTGACTTTTCACGCAGCTGCTTCCTTGAGCGTGCGTGACTTTTCATGCAGCTGCTTCCTGTAGCGTGCGTGACTTTTCACGCAGCTGCTTCCTTCAGCATGCATGACTTTTCACGCAGCTGCTTTCCTGTAGCGTGCGTGACTTTCACGAACACTGCTCTCTCAGCGTGCGTGACTTTCACCTACGCTGCTCTCTCAGCGTGCGTGACTTTTCGTATGCTGTTCCCCTGACCCCCCTTGCTTAACCCATTGGCTCTTGGAGTTTTGGTCTTATTTCTTTAAGCTTGGCTCTTCTATAGCCCTATATATTGATATTTTATTAGATATTTTATGCCCATTTTATATCCTTACGCCTTTTATCATGAACTTGATTTTACTTAATATGTTTGGAATGACTATTGTACATGGCATGATATGACAAGGAACTAGCATAACACGACAGTGACCCGTAGTGGTACACTCCTGACATGACCAACCTGACATGATAGTGGCCCGTCGTGGCTCACTCCCGACAAGTACCCTGACATTATTTATCTTGATAATTTAACTTTACCTGCCTTGACACCGTGGGTGGTTCTTCTTGCTTGCTTGTTAAATCCATTTGTCCTGTCTTGCATCATGTCTAGGAGGGGACTCCTGAGTACCACGGTCAGGAGTACCCACTAAAATGGATTAAGGTTAATAACTAGAATAACACAGTAGTCATGAAGAGATGACACAGCTACAGGCAATCTCGTTACCTGGGCGCTCTTGGGATCTGTAGCCTGCCGTCGAGTAGGGCACATTTCCAGCACACCGTCGAGTGTTGCACCCTCTAAGTCACCTAAGGGTACATTTGTCTCCTGGACGATGTATCCACCTGAATTTAACCCTAATCTTTCGTCCTGGGTAGCCTGGATGGTCTGCAGGGCTTGTGGCTGTGGAACAATCTCACTGCATCTTGTTAGTAATTAGGCCTGTGATAACCCTTGTTAGTTAAAGTAGTAAGCCGTAGGATCTGCTTGGCCGTGATTGATTGAATGAGGTATAACCAGTCTAGTCATGTCTTGATCCCATGCAAGACTGCTTCCTGTCTTGATTACTTACATTATTATCTTGCCGATAAATGGTGGGAAACCAAGTTCTGTTCAGATGAAGGGTTACAACCCCGGTCCTTGTTTGGTTTACGGGTTGTAACCTGGCTATTGGAATAGTCCCATGGTTATCTCGTCGTATATCACCCTGCCAGGTTTTCATAAATTCTAGTTTTAATATTATATCTTCTTGTGTTAATGTTTGCTTTTGTTCTTATTTCGTGGCCGCTTTGTGGCACTTGCTCTTTCTGGGGTTGACCCAGCTGGTTTTGTGTGGCCAGATTTTGGAGCAGCTCCCGAGGATCTACCAAGCTTCCAGCCCAATGGTGGCGACTAGAAGGAACCCGGGCTACGAGTGGGTTTTCTATTTTGTTTTGCTCACTCTATTGTAAATTTATTCTTTTGAGGCGTTTAGCCGACGAGCACCTGTTAGCTCGATGCACTTTTACTTACTGTCTGCCTACGGGCTGTAAACATGATTAACAAATCCTAGGGTTGATCATGTATGACTTAACTCTTGCTAGTCCTTGCAGTTTGTACGACTAGCTTCATGATCAGCTGATATGTAATATTTGGGACGCCTTTTATTGTATATTTAATGATCATACATCTTGTAATTATGTTACTTGCTTGAGATTTAGACAATAGGCTTGACCTTAAGAGACTGTTGGTTTGTAGTAAACCCTCATATCTAGACAGCCGTGACCGTATAGTTGAGATGTATTCTATTTCAATATACGTAGCTGGCTATGTCTGCCCCCGCTCTCCAGTATTCTGGTTCTGGGGCGTGACATGGTTTAAGTGGTGGCCCATGCAGGTCTTGTCAATCAAGAAATGTGAGGGTTTACCGAATAGATGTCTCAATCAGTATTCGCCCTTGATCTCCGCCCGTATTTTCAAATTCCTGAAATTCTTGCCCTGATTATATGCTTGTATCGTTGATCTGTCCTGGTCCTTCCTTATTGTTTCCCTATGTCATCTTCCTCAGCGGCACTGTACCTGTCCCTGCCGATCAGCAAGGAGGAGCACCTCCCATGGACCAACAACAACCTGGAGATCAAGCCCAGCATTCCGGAGTCGCCTCCAGAGTGATACCTACTGGAGGAGAGTCACCAGTTCGGCCCGTCCAGCCCACAGAGCCAGATGATGGTACCTTAGTAGGCCTCATCAGAACCTTGATAGCTTTCCAGGATCGTCGAAGCGACGCCCTGCACCAGACAGTTCAAGATGCTTTGACCCGAGGCGGACATCCACGGAACCAGGCGGCTAACAGCTTCAAGCGATTGAACCCTCCTTTCTTCGACGACACCGAGGATGCGATTGCCGCGGATGTATAGCTTCAGGATACCGAGGTGATTCTGGAAGCAGCTAGGACACCCGAGAATGAGAAGGTGTAGTACGCTTACAGTTGTTGGACTTGGCTCGCAGTTGGTGGGCGGCACAAGCCATGGGATTAGTGGCACCCATTGCTTGGACAGTGTTTAGAGAGAGATTTCAGACGAAGTACTTTGATGTTGTGGCTCGGTACGACCTGCAGACCAGATTTACCAACTTGAAGCAAGGAGGCAGAATAGTCGACAGTTATGCATCGGAGTTTTCTAGGCTCAGTAGGTTTGCCCCCACCTTGGTGGCGACCGAGTTTGATAGGGCCCAGCGGTTCCAGCAGGGGCTGCATTTGGAGATCTTGTTGGCAGTGGAGCAGTTCGAGCACCAGACGTTCGATGCAGTCTTGAGGGCAGCTAGGAGGCACGAGTACACCTCCCAGAGGATCGTGGATAGGACCGGAGGTAGGAAGCGGTCCCACAGTCAGATGCACCAATCATCAGCTCCAGCCCCGGCAGCTAGGGGATTGACCATTGGAACTCCGAGGCGGGCGGCCTCAGTAACGTCGGTTCAGCATTCGACCCCGACATACCCGCAGCAGCAGAAGCAGAAGCAGACTTCTGCGATAGGATGTTCTCATTGCGGGAAGCCAGGGCATGTGGTGGCAGACTGTCGTAGGGCGCAGGAATTGTGCCTGGCTTATGGAGCAGCGGATCATAGAGTTGGAGCTTGCCCGAATAGGGGTGGTTCATCAGCATCCAACCCTTCTAGCTCTTCGGTGAGAGGACCGGCCCCAGCACCAGTTCAGCAGCAGCAGTATCATTCTTCGAGGCCCTTGCCACCTCAGTCTCAGGCATTCCAGCAACAGCACCCCCAGCAGTATGCACAAGCCCAAGCTCAGACCCAGAATAGGCAGAGAGGTTTCCAGCAGAGGGGACCATCAGCCAGAGGACAAGGTCAGGCCATGATGATGGCTATGGAAGAAGAAGTTGCACCAGGTGAGGTAGTGGCAAGTACTATTCTCGTCAACTCCTTTCCAGCTTCGGTATTGTTTGATTCTGGTGCATCGCATTCATTCATGTCTGCACGATTTGCGACACGGATAGGATTGGAGCCCGAGTCATTATCAGTGAGGCTCAATATACTTACTGGTAATGGTCTTGTGGGAGTAGATCGAGTGTTTTCCTCGTGTCGGATCATAGTTAGCGGTAGGGAGTTCCCCACTAGATTCATAGAGTTTTCTATGGCAGATTATGATGTAGTCCAAGGCATGGATTGGTTGAGGAACCAGTATGCTAGGATAGACGGCCATATTGGCAGAGTTGTCTTTAGTATCCCCGGCGAGCCAGAGTTTTCGTTTTCCAGAGGCACAGTGGAGCCATCTTTTCCAGCATTGCGGATGGCAGTAGCAGCAGTACAATTACCCCGGATAGACTTGATTCCCGGGACAGCACCAGTATCAGAGCGAGTCTACAAGATGGCACCTTCAGAATTGGAGATTTTGTACAAGATGATTGAAGAACTGAGGACCAAGGGATTCATCCGTGCAAGTGGATCGCCTTGGGGAGCCCCGATGCTTCTTGTGAAAAAGAAGGATGGTATGTCCAGGCTATGTGTTGATTATCGTACCTTGAATTCGGTGACAATCAAGAACAGATACCCTCTTTCGAGGATAGATGACTTGTTTGATCAGCTCAGAGGGGCTTCAGTGTTCTCGAAGATCGACTTACGGTCGGGATACCACCAGATCAGAGTCAGAGAGCAGGACATCCCAAAGACAGCATTCAGATCGAGGTATGGGCATTGGGAGTTCATTGTTATGCCCTTTGGAGCGACCAATGCGCCGGCAGTATTCATGGACCTCATGAATCGCATTTTTATGCCTTACTTTGACCAATTTGTGATTGTGTTCCTAGATGACATCCTGGTCTATAGCAAGAGTAAAGCAGAGCATGAGCAGCATCTCAGAGTCGTCCTACAGACGCTTAGGGAGCATCAGTTGTACGCCAGGTTCAGCAAATACGAGTTCTGGCTCGATCGTATTTCGTACTTGGGTCACATCATTACCCGAGGAGGAGTGGAAGTGGACCCCTAGAAGATTGTGGCTATCGAGTCATGGCCAGTACCCAGCTCAGTGGCAGAGGTTCGCAGTTTTCTTGGATTGGCCGGCTACTACCGGCGGTTTGTTTCAGATTTCGCAAGGATTTCAGCACCGATGACCCAGTTGACCCGCAAGGATGTGCCGTTTGTTTGGACAGCAGAGTGTCAGGAATCATTTGAGAAGTTGAAGCGAGGTTTGATAACGGCTCCCATTCTCACCCTTCCAGATGGGACCGAAGGATTCACAGTTTATTGCGACGCTTCAGGCAGAGGATTGGGGTGTGTCTTGATGCAGCATGGGAAGGTAATATCTTATACGTTACGTCAACTTTGTGACCATGAGAAGAATTACCCGACCCACGACTTGGAATTGGCGGCGGTAGTGTTTGCCTTGAAGTTGTGGAGACACTATTTGTACGGAGATAGAGTAGAGATCTTTACTGATCATAAGAGCCTGAAGTATGTTTTCACCCAGAAGGACCTTAATATACGACAGAGAAGATGGCTCGAGTTATTGGTGGATTATGATGTGGATTTGCAGTATCATCCCGGGAAGGCCAATGTTGTAGCAGATGTATTGAGCAGGAGAGCCGGAGTTTATTTCCTGACGGTACAACCAAAATTATTGGCAGATCTTCAGAAGATGGGAATTGAAGTGGTTCTTCCAACCAACGTGGCATTGATGGGCAGTCTACAGGTTCAGTCCAGCATAGTTGAGAGGATCCGGGTGGCGTAGTCAACAGATTCCAAGATCCAGCGACTCAGAGCAGAGTGTGAAGCAGGAAGAAGGCCAGAGTTATGTATCTATAAAGACGGTACACTTCGGCATGGCACTCGTCTTTGTGTACCCAGTGGAGATATCAGACAGAAAGTCATGGCAGAAGCCCACAGTTCTCAATATTCTATTCATCCAGGTGGTACGAAGATGTACCGTGATATTCGTCAGCATTTCTGGTGGAATGGCATGAAGAGGGAGATAGCCCAGTTTGTCTCTCGGTGTTTGGTTTGCCAACAGGTTAAAGCTGAGCATCAGAGGCCCGCTGGACTTCTTCAACCCTTACCGATCCCAGAATGGAAATGGGAACATATAACCATGGATTTCGTGACCGGATTGCCCAGATCTCCGGCCGGCAGAGATGCTATTTGGGTAATTGTGGACAGGCTTACCAAGGTGGCACACTTTCTCCCATTCAGAGTTGGGCAGTCGATGGCGCAGCTAGCGAAGATGTACCTCAGGCAGATTGTCAGGCTTTACGGTGTGCCAGTCAGCATCACCTCAGACAGGGATTCAAGATTCATATCACACTTTTGGCGCAGCTTGCAGAAGAGTTTGGAGACTCGTCTTCAGTTCAGCTCAGCTTATCACCCGCAGACAGATGGTTAGTCAGAGCGCACAATCCAGACCCTTAAAGATATATTGAGATCCTGTACCCTTTACTTCGGTGGTTCATGGGAGAATCATCTGCACCTGGTGGAATTCTCGTACAACAACAGTTATCAGGCCAGTATCCAGATGGCACCCTTCGAGGCCCTTTATGGCAGGAAGTGCAGATCCCCGCTAGCATGGGACGATGTCGGAGAGAGACAGATGCTCGGACGCGAGTTGATTTCCCAGACAGTTGAAGTGGTCAGAAAGGTCAGAGATCACCTTCGAGTTGCCCAGGACCGCCAGCGCCATTGGGCCGATGCTCATCGGCGTCCCTTAGAATTTGCTGTCGGCGACCATGTATTCCTTAGGATCTCGCCTAACCGCGGCGTCATTCGCTTCGGCGTACGGGAAAAGCTTAGTCCTAGGTATATAGGGCCGTTCGATATTCTAGAGCGAGTAGGAGATGTATCCTATCGTCTCGCTCTTCCGCCGTCGCTAAGTGAGGTGCATGATGTATTCCATATGTCCCAATTACGATGGTATATTCCGGACCCGAACCACATCCTAGACCATTCGAAATTGGTTGTTGGTACCAACCTTTCGTATGAGGAGAGGCCCGTGTCTATATTGGACCGGAGGGAGAAGATACTCAAGAACAAGACTATTAAATTAGTCCGTGTTGCTTGGGGTCATCACTCTCTAGGTGAGTCAACGTGGAAGCGTGAGGATGACATCCGATCGCGATATCCCTACCTGTTTGACTCGTGAGTTATAATGTCTTTCTTATGCCTTACGTTTTCCCTTCCTTGTTTGTATTGCATGATTGTATGATTGAACTGCTTAGTATAACTTGCCTGTGCTTAGTGTAGCTTGTCGTGACAATCTCTAGCTCCTTGATTAAATTCCGAGGACGGAATTCTTTTAAGGTGGGTAGAGTTGTCACCCTCATTTCCCGTATTTCCCGTATTTTTTCGTATTTCGTATTTTACTCGTATCTGGATTTTTGGCATGTATTTTTATTTTTCTCAGCCTGTAGAATTTCGGTATTTCTCGTATTTGGATTTTGGCTTGGCTCGGTTTTATTGGGTTGGTTCGGTTTGGTTTATGTATTGGAGCACCTTAGCATATGCTACCCCTCATCCCCACCGCAACTCCCCCACTTTTTAACACCACCTACCACTCTCTCTCCTCATAACTTCCACCATTAATTTCCTCCTTCTTCTTCTTCTCCTTCCTCCACAACTCTCCTAACCCTAGGCAAGTGCATCTTGCCACTACATGAGGACCCTCTTTTCTTTGTCTATTTGCTAGTTTAGGATATGGAGATCAACATTAGTTCTTGGGTTTTTATGATTTGGAGTCTCTGTTGATGTAGATCTAAGTTATTGCTATTTTTGGATTTTATATGTTTTGATCCATTTTGGTTGGTTTTCTTTGAGTTCTGATGTTTTCATGTGGAAGAGCTTTCAGTTTCACCCAAGTTGGAACTTTAGAAATCCGGATTTGGAGTTCGAATGGCCAAGTTATGAACTTGTGAAGCTTTGGGTTCTTCTTTGGTGTTCTTGCTGTTTGGAGAAGACAGTGAGCAGTGTGCATAGCTGTTTAGCTTACGCACACTGAGCTACGCGTGCTCTTTAGCGCTGCGTACGCAGACTTGAGTACGCTTCCTGTTGGAAGCGTGTCTCCCTGTAGCGTGCGTGACTTTTCACACAGCTTCTTCCTTCAGTGTACGTGACTTTTCACGCAGCTGCTTCCCTGTAGCGTGCGTGACTTTTCACGCAGCTGCTTCCTTCAGTGTGCATGACTTTTCACGTAGCTGCTTCCTTCAGCGTGCGTGACTTTTCACGCAGCTGCTTCCTTGAGCGTGCGTGACTTTTCACGCAGCTGCTTCCTTGAGCGTGCGTGACTTTTCACGCAGCTGCTCCCTGTAGCGTGCGTGACTTTTCACGCAGCTGCTTCCTTCAGCATGCGTGACTTTTCACGCAGCTGCTTTCCTGTAGCGTGCGTGACTTTCACGAACACTGCTCTCTCAGCGTGCGTGACTTTCACCTACGCTGCTCTCTCAGCGTACGTGACTTTTCGTATGCTGTTCCCCTGACCCCCCCTTGCTTAACCCATTGGCTCATGGAGTTTTGGTCTTATTTTTTTAAGCTTGGCTCTTCTATGGCCCTATATATTGATATTTTATTAGATATTTTATGCCCATTTTATATCCTTACGCCTTTTGTCATGAACTTGATTTTACTTAATATGTTTGGAATGACTATTGTACATGGCATGATATGACAAGGAACTAGCATAACACGACAGTGACCCGTAGTGGTGCACTCCTGACATGACCAACCTGACATGATAGTGGCCCGTCGTGGCTCACTCCCGACAAGTACCCTGACATTATTTATCTTGATAATTTAACTTTACCTGCCTTGACACCGTGGGTGGTTCTTCTTGTTTGCTTGTTAAATCTATTTGTCCTGTCTTGCATCATGTCTAGGAGGGGACTCCTGAGTACCACGGTCAGGAGTACCCACTAAAATGGATTAAGGTTAATAACTAGAATAACACAGTAGTCATGAAGAGATGACACAGCTACAGGCAATCCCGTTACCTGGGCGCTCTTGGGATCTGTAGCCTGCCGTCGAGTAGGGCACATTTCCAGCGCACCGTCGAGTGTTGCACCCTCTAAGTCACCTAAGGGTACATTTGTCTCCTGGACGATGTACCCACCTGAATTCAACCCTAATCTTTCGTCCTGGGTAGCCTGGATGGTCTGCAGGACTTGTGGCTGTGGAACAATCTCACTGCATCTTGTTAGTAATTAGGCCTGTGATAACCCTAGTTAGTTAAAGTAGTAAGCCATAGGATCTGCTTGGCCGTGATTGATTGAATGAGGTATGACCAGTCTAGTCATGTCTTGATCCCATGCAAGATTGCTTCCTGTCTTGATTACGTACATTATTATCTTGCCGATAAATGGTGGGAAACCAAGTTCTGTTCAGATGAAGGGTTACAACCCCGATCCTTGTTTGGTTTACGGGTTGTAACCTGGCTATCGGAATAGTCCCATGGTTATCTCGTCGTATATCACCCTGCCAGGTTTTCATAAATTCTAGTTTTAATATTATATCTTCTTGTGTTAATGTTGGCTTTTGTTCTTATTTCGTGGCCCCCTTGTGGCACTTGCTCTTTCTGGAGTTGACCCAGCTGGTTTTATGTGGCCAGATTTTGGAGCAGCTCCCGAGGATCTACCAAGCTTCCAGCCCAATGGTGGCGACTAGAAGGAACCCGGGCTACGAGTGGGTTTTCTATTTTGTTTCGCTCACTCTATTGTAAATTTATTCTTTTGAGGCGTTTAGCCGACGAGCACTTTTACTTACTGTCTGCCTACGGGCTGTAAACATGATTAACAAATCCTAGGGTTGATCATGTATGACTTAACTCTTGCTAGTCCTTGCATTTTGTACGACTAGCTTCATGATCAGCTGATATGTAATATTTGGGATGCCTTTTATTGTATATTTAATGATCATACATCTTGTAATTATGTTACTTGCTTGAGAGTGAGACAATAGGCTTGACCTTAAGAGACTGTTGGTTTGTAGTAAACCCTCATATCTAGACAGCCGTGACCGTATAGTTGAGATGTATTCTATTTCAATATACGTAGCTGGCTATGTCTGCCCCCGCTCTCCAGTATTCTGGTTCTGGGGCGTGACAAACAATCAGCTTAGAGTCACCATATACTTCGAGATATTCAATATCCAGTTGTTTAGCTAATTGGAGTCCTATGAGCAAGGCATTGTATTCTGCCACATTGTTAGAGCATGATTCGTCTAAAGAATAGGCCCTTTGAATAGTTAATCCCTCGGGTAAAATGAGAACAATTCCCACTCCCGCCATAAGAGTACCTCCAGGTCCAATTCTAGAAGCTCCATCAAAGAATAATCTCCAAGTAGGAAATTCTTCTGAAATCATATTTGATTCTAATGTTTCGTCCGGAATCTCATCATAAAGTTTAGATGTCTCAGGGACAGGATGAGCTGCTAAGAAGTCAGCAAGTGCTTGGCCCTTTACAGACTTTTAAAGAACATAAACCATATCATATTGTACTAGTAATATGGCCCATATGGCAAGCCTAGAATTGAGTGTACTTGGCTTCTTCATTAGAACTCGAAGAGGATTGACTCGAGATATGACATGAATAGTTTGGCCTATGATGTAATGTCTTATCTTCTGAACAACAAACATTAAGGCTAAACATTCCTTTTCTACCGGACTATAGCGATGTTCAGCTCCAATCATCGTTCGGCTAAGATAGTAGATGCATGGCTTATTCATGACCTTCCTTGTTCTTTTGAGCCAGTAAAGCTCCCAATGAATGATTCAATGCTCGGACATACATTAAGAAGGGTATTCCTGAGATCGGTGGTACAAGAACCGGTGGACTCATTAAATACCGCTTTATGTCGTCAAATGCTCCTTGACATTCTTCCGTCCAAACGAAAGATACACCTTTCTTCATTAATTGAGTAAATGGTCTGCAACATCCAGATAAATTCGAAATAAACTGCCTGATGTACGCAAGTCAACCTTGGAATCCTCGTAGCTCTTTTAGGTTGCGTGGAGGACACAACTCTTGAATGGCTTTGATCCTCTCGGGATCAATGCGTATACCTTTAGAGGTAATGACGAAGCCGAGAAATTTACCACTAGAGACACCCAAGAAAGACTTGGTGGGGTTCATTTTGAGTTGATGCTGGCGCATTAGATTGAAGATAGTTCTTAAATCTTGAATATGATCTTCTTTGAGATGAATTTTGACAACAATGTCGTCAACATAGCATTCGATAGTCTTTTGCAGATGATCGCAAAAAATAGTACTCATAGCCCGTTGGTAAGTTGCACCTGTGTTCTTAAGACCAAACGACATGACTGTATAACAGTACACACCCCGAGGAGTACGAAATGAAGTATGTTTTTCATCTTCAGGATTCATCCGGATTTGATTATATCCAGAAAACCCATCCATGAAAGAAATTCGTTCGAATCCATATGTATTGTCGATCATAACATCAGTAATTGGAAGAGGGAATTCGTCTTTAGGGCAAGCATCATTGAGATCCCGAAAGTCTATGCAAACTCGAACCTTTTCGGTCTTCTTCAGGACTGGGACGACATTGGCCACCCAGTCAGGATGTTGTTCTTCTCTGATAAAACCGCAAGCTATAAGCTTTTTGACTTCATCATCAATTGCATCCATCATTTCAGGCTTGAATCGCCGTTGTTGTTGTTTGACCGGTTTGGTATTCGATAAAATATTAAGCTTGTGAGTTACAATTTGAGGATCTAATCCCGACATATCTTCGTAACTCCAGGCAAAGACGTCAATGTATTCACGAATAAGGTGAATTAATTCTTGTTTATCATCTTTTAGAAGATTCTTGCTAATAAAGATTGGTCGTGATGCGCCTTTCTCTCCAATATCGATTCGGACTAGTTGATCTTCAGTAGGTGGCTCTCATTGTTCGATACAAAGTTCCCACTGATTGTCCATCCTTTGTGCCTAAGGGTCCATGTCAGTAGCTTCTTCAATGTCATTCTCGTCATCATCTAAGAATTCGATAGACACCATGTTAGAAGATACTATCACCTTATAAACATGACCGATGCTGGTATCAGAATCCCATAAGATAGAATCAGAAGAGTTTGAACGTTCTTCTTCATCAGATTCAGAAGGTTCTGGAGTTGGAAGTGGTGACGTATAACCTAGTCCTCGTTTCGTCTTACTGTTGTATTGTTGTGATTTTCCTTTTGGAACAGCAATACGAAGAGGAGTTCGCCTTCCTTTACCATCGTTGAGACCTGTTCTGAAATCATGGCCTATTTTACGGATGATGGCTTTGGATTGTGGACTGTAGCGTCGTAATTGTAGCCTTCCTGTATCATCTCTATTATCATTATAGAGCATGATTTTTGGTTCTTCTCTTTTGTTGAAGAATATAGGCTTTTTATCTTTCTTTCGAGAAGGTACTAAGAAGTACGACTCTTGTATTGAATCCAGTGATACCACATTTCGTCGAGATGATACGACTTCTATTGTAAGTGGTTTAAAGCTATCTAGCATATCCAGATAACACTGAGTATAGTAAAAGACATCAATATACTGCAAATGAGATGCTTTATTGATTTTTACACCATCATTTACAACAGGGACTTTAGCCTTAGCAGGCTTAGTCAAATTGATGACAAAAGGGAGAGAAGAAGAACGAGAAGGAGGAAGGAACTTCTTACGACGAAGATCGATTACAAGCGGCTCAGAAGAGGTGAGCTCTCTTTGTTTCTGACTATCACCTTTAGGCTACTTCTCATGGAAAGGTAGATAGATAGTCAGAGGTTTGGAAGACTGAGGACAGGAGGTACGTCCTTTGATCGGAATCACCAGAGTATCATTAGGTATACTCTTTTGTTCTTTATCTATATCCATTGCTAGTACCACCTTCATGAATTTTTCTTTGTATATGCGAGAATTGTTGCAGTATGCTTCAACTCCTTTGAAAGGATTCAGATCTATAACCTCTTTTTGGACTTCTCCATTACCTTCCACATATTTGAAACATTGGTGGAGCGTATAGGGTACAATATCATGTTCATGGAGGAATGGCCTTCCCAATAAAGCATTCTATGAGCCATGATTGTCAATAACATAGAAAGTTACCTTTGTACGAAGATTGCAAATTTTAAGTTTTAGGCGTATTTTCCCCAAAGGTTCACTTCTTCCTTGATTGAATCCCAGGATGGTAGTGATAGTTGTAGAAAGGTTGTGTACTGGAATTTTCAAAGCATCCAGTAATGACTTCGGCATGATGCTAAGTGCAGACCCGGGATCAATTAGAATGCGGTCGACTTTCATGGTGTCCACATACCCCGTGAAATAAAGAGGACGGTCATGACGATTGTCTTCTAACAACATGTCATCTTGTGTAAAAGTGATATTGGGTATTAGTTTGAATACACTATGACAATGTGCACAGCTGACTGGCTCCTTTTCGGGCTTCTTGAAAAAAGTCAAACAAGCGTCAGCCTACATCAATGCTTCACTTAACGTCTCACGAGTTTCTTTTGAGAGACATAAAAGTTCAAAGATTGATAATCTTGCTGGAGTATTGGCCAATTGAGCCAATATGTCAAAATTGTAAGGCTTTTCAAGTCCAAGAGATGATGACTTCTTCAATGCTTTATCGAAGTGAACATGTTGCTTTTCCTTGTCTGCTGATGTTGGTTTAGGAGGAGATGGCTCGACCACTGGCAATGATGTAGATGGTGTATCTTCAGCAGGAGAAGATGATGGAGGAAGAGCATCCGGGGATGGAGCAGGGTTCTCTTAATTTTTGGAATACTCTCGAAGATAGGGTTTCCCAGATCTAGTGCCCATTAGAATTTCTTCTTCTGTTATTGGTTCAAAGGATACCATGTTGCAGTTCTTGGATTTAGACTTGGAATGCTTCTTTTGCTTAGACGAGGAAGGCGTTTCAATTTCTGCCACCAGATCTGGATGAATTCACATAATCTCTCCTCTGTCAGTTGACAGCAGAACAAGACCTTCATTTTAAGGTGGTAGAATATTCACAATTTCCAGAGTAGTCCTTGGAATGGGGACAACACCATCTTGTACGAGTTGTGGTAGAAAATCACCGAATTAGAGAGAAACCACATTAGCAGTCACCGTTTTCTCATCCTGCTGTAGAGTAATTGCTCCAGAGTTGACCAACTCCTGGATTTTGCCCTTGAACACATAACATTCTCTGGTTGGATGCCCTATGAATCTGTGATAAACACAGTATTTAGGGTGATTAGTTTTACCAACTTCTTCTGGTCTCTTTGCCTCTAGAAGCTGAAGCTTATTGCTTTTGATCAAGAAATCAAAGATGCTTAAAGTATCATCTTCATCGAAAGAATACTCTTCTTTTGGGCGAGTTGACTTTTGCAGTGGTGCTGATGGGGTGGATGCCGTTTGAGTAACATTGACAGCCAAAGACTCTTTGCCTTTGAGATTAATGGCCAACGTTTCTTTATTCTTGCGGTTATTCTGACGATTACTACCCCCGGGTGTAGAATGTTCATCTTGGTTAGGATGAGTCATCTGGACTCCTAACTGCTTGAACTTTTCGGTACTAACTTCTGTCGTCTTTGTATTAACAATGAAAGAAGGCCAATCCTAGAGTTGTGTAGATCCTGTCCACATACTGATAATAGACAACAAGTTTGATTTGCAAGTGTCTATTGTTACAGCAGATGGAGTACCTAAAGGCATTTTGAGTGCCTCTCGACGGAATCTTTCTATGAAACTTTTTGTGGATTCATTGTGCCTCTGTTTAATTTTAACGAGGGCAGACATTGCCATGTCAATGACTCCCTCATAAAATCGTTCCAAGAACATTTGCTTGAAACCAGCAAAAGAAGTGATACAGCCATCATGCAGGCTATGATACCAGTCATATGCTGCACCAGCTAAACAACTGACGAACACTCTGGTAAGGAGAGCATCATTTGGCTGTAATTGATCAGTCATCACCTCAAAATGATTGATGTACTGACTTGGAGAAGTGCTGCCATCAAACAGCATAATGGTTGTAAGCTTATACTTAGAAGGAAATGGAACTTTCTTCCATTCTGTAGGATATGGTTACTTTATGCCCATTCTTTGTAGGCCATCCTTTGCTTGAAGGCCTCAAACTGAGTGCGTAAGAGTTTTACGGCTTCATTAGCATCCCCTGATGTTTGGGAGTTGGTAGGCTGGTTAGAAGTGTTAGGACGAGGAACATCATGGTAATTACCATCCCCAACACCAGACTGACTTGAATCATCTTGAATTGGCACAGAAGCAACCTGAGGGTTTACAGAAAATGCTATAAGCTCAGGATTTGTAACATGGTTTATAATCGGAGGCACTATATGTTGAGCCACCATTACGGTGTGCATGCTTACAACCATTTTTTCCATGGTTTTCAATTTGTCTTCTAATACAACAATTTGTTGCTCTTGGCTGGTTGACGTAGAGGTATCTTGATCTTCCATAATGCTATATGCCGTCACTTCTCTTGCAGCTGTTGATGAGATAGTTTGTTCAGAACTTTCACTATCTGCATCAAACTCCGAAAGAGAGTCCTCTCCCACATGGGTGATAGGGAGATCTTCTTGATTAAAGACACCTTGGTTCAAATGTCGATTTCTCGATCTAGTGTATTGAAAGACACCTTCACTGGATGCATGTATCTGATCTAAGTATTGTTGACTGGGATTACGGGATGCATTATGTCTTGGACGTTTCCCACCCCCAGTGTCTTGAGAAGTCATGTTAACAGAAGCATATAATAGTTCATCTTCGTCTTCTACTATATGTTCAGGAGTTGAAGCATAGTTCAGACGATCGAAGACAGATCGTCGAGCCGATTGGCAACAACAGTTGATGACAACTTCATGTAGCCAGTGATAATTTGGAGGTGAGGAAAACATTCCTGTAGTCTCCCGTCTTTGCGTAAGACGTTGCCGGAGATCAGTTACAACCACAGGACGAGAAGAAGTCGAAGGAACATATTCCTTAATGATGTTAGGAACATGTCTCATATTCTTCAGGTATTTAGTTTCTTGAGTGTACAAAGATGTACTCAACTCATTAGCATAGGTAGATAGGTCTTTCTTTTCAAAATTTGGCTTTTGGTGCAGTTTGGCCTTTGGCATAGGGTTCTTGCATTTCGCCAAAGTTGATATCGGTTGACGCCTATTGAGATAAGCGCGTAAATTTGAAAATTCTGTTCCCGGTGTCTCTGTTTGTGATACCTTCAATTTTCCTTGCTTGGATCTTGAAATTTGCAAGGTAGGAAGGTCTTGACCAGACCACATAGGGGTAGGTAAGATACCTCTCTGTTCAGTATTCTTTCTGGCATCAGAGATCCGAGGACCTCTGTTTACAGGAATAGAATCTGATATGTCTTCTTCTAAGTCATAGACCAGGGAAGTTTGAGGAAAGACCAAAGGGTGCTTTCCTTTATTTTGAATAGGGTTAGCTAAGAAGCGTTTCCCTTTGTTCTGTTGTGTGACCATATTAGGCATAGATTGTGCTAATTGAGGAAATGTCATAGGACTTTTTCCTTTGTTCTGTCTAGTGTTGGCACTAGGACATAAATTCTCCAAGTTTAGAACTTGAGAATTGGCAGAGGGAAGAGCCAAAAGACTAGTTCCCTTGAGTTGCGCCAGAGTAGCAGACTACATCTGGGTTGTCGATTGCTTGGGTTGCGCCAAAGTCCTACGGACTACTGATGGCACCTTGGTAGCAACTTTGGTAGACTGTGCCTCGACAGTAGCTTGAACTGACTGCACCTTGGCAGCAAAGATAGTAGTAGACTGCGCACGGGCAGCAGGATGAGCAGATTGTGCCCTAACAGCAGAAACAGGTTGTGCTGGAGCCACTGAGGCGGATTGTGCCTTGGTCATTGAGCACTCAAGTTGCGTCTGGGCAACAGCGACTGTAGAAGATTTAGGAGTCCATACCGTCCTGTTCTTGGCGATAGCCACCGTGCGCTTGTTGCTCTTGGTGTTGATCGTATTCTCGTAGGCTGCCTGATGACTTGAACAACCAGAGTCTTCTGCGTCTTGCCGATCGATGCAATGTCACATTGAGTTGTCACTTTCTCGTCGGAGGAGAAAGTCGTCCCCACCAGAGTCGCCATTTTGTTTGCAAAAATAAAATCTTATTTATTTTAAACTTATAAAAGAGTACAAAGTACAATGAATTTTGGAGAAGTACAACTTTAGGAATCTGATCAGAAGACGATCACTTTATCCCTTGGACTATGTGAACTTGAAAACTGTAGCCTCTGGAGAATGCAGCAGCAATTTTGCAAGAGTTCTTGATCTCCGTCTGTGTGTATTTGATATCTATGCCAATGTTTCTGATGATTTCACAATGATTGGAAACTCTATTTATAGAGTTCAGGAAATAACTATTTTGGCAGTTATTCTGATGTGTGTGAGGCTGGGTTGCGCCACATTGAGTTGCGCTATCCTCTTGTTGCGTTAACTTTCATTTAGTTGTCAATCGTGTACTAACTGTATTTAGACGCGTGGCATCATATGATTGAGATGCGCGTGGTCGTGTACAGGATAGTAGACACGTCTTGAGAGATTAGTGGCATGTGCGCCACGTCATCCTGTTTTAGAATGTAAGTTGTCTCAACTTTATCAGGTTGCGCGAGCTTCAGTCAACAAGTCAAACTGCGCTTAATTTGGGCTGTGCCTACACACGTGGCAGCTTCTGAGCAGATGTCATTAGATTGCGCCTAAGCGCAACTAAGAATTTTGTTTAGATTGTGCCTGGACGCAACTCACAAAGTGTACAAGACAGCTGTCCACAAACTTTCCTTGAATGGTACAATTCATGAGATTCGAAGAGATTTTTCTCGTTCACTGTTGTGCCAGTCCTCAATATTGTCAGGTAATGATGACCATCAAGTATCAGATGCCACGTAGGTTTTGGCACAAAAAGACTGGCGCAGTCTGATATCAGGCACAACCTGATCAATGGCGCAGTCTGTTCTCTGAGCTTCATATCAGTGGCACAACCTGATCTTTGGGGCACAACTTGATCACTGATTAGTATGTTCAGGGCGCAACTTGATTTTTAGGCTCTACATACGATTGGTGGATCGTGCAAAAGCGAGCGATCAGATGCGACAACGAGACAACTGCAATTTCTTGGGCCACCTTTCAGGAGGCATTCGAGATCGAGTACCTCCCTGAAGCCGTTCGACAAGAGAAGGAAAATAAATTTATGCAGCTAAGGTAAGGGAATAT
Organism: Iris pallida; assembly: GCA_029216955.1. Taxonomy (NCBI): domain Eukaryota; kingdom Viridiplantae; phylum Streptophyta; class Magnoliopsida; order Asparagales; family Iridaceae; genus Iris; species Iris pallida. The sequence continues at coordinate 1,517,978 of JANAVB010042820.1, forward strand.
GACGGTACGGCAGTATACAGCAGAGTTCAATAAATTAGCCAAATTTGCTGGAGAATTCCTACCCTCGCTGGCGAGTCATGCTCGACGGTTCGAAGTGGGTCTATGACCATCTATTTACTCCCACGTGTCTATTCCGTAATACAAAACAATAGGGGAGTCTCTCAACCACGCCCTCCGCCTTGAACGCCAATACCCTCCAGTTGCTGCCGGCGCTGTGCATACATACAATCACAAACGCCATAGCCATGTGGAAGGAAACAATGTGACCAAGCGTTCAAACAATGCACAACAAGGCGGATATCAAGGGCGTGATCCACGGCCTTACTGCAACCGATGTCACCATATCTGTCACACTATCGGCGACTGCCGGATACCAGAAGGTGGATGCTGGAACTGTGGCAAGAGGGCCCATATTCATGCTGATTGTCTAGCCAGAAGGCCAAACCCAATGGCGCCCCAAAAACACTGTCTAATGGCACCCCAACAGCACCGTCCAATGGTGCCCCAACAGCACCGTCCAGGGAATCACATCCCAGCGCCTCGAGCCCATCAACCCGTACCGCAAAATGGCCAAGATCGTCGCCCCAACACTCAGGGCTGCGTCTATGCCATGACTCGAGATAAAGCGCTTGCATCAGATATAGTAGTGTCAGGTGTACTAAATTTCAATAATGTGCCTGTTCGTGTGTTATTTGATTCAGGCGCTTCGGATAGTTTTATATCGACGGACTTTGCCGTCGAGCACAAATTTTCTGTAATATCATTAGATCTCGACCTTGATGTAAGTACACCTTCGGGCACACTAATACTCACAAACTTATCCTGAGCCGACGGGATTATCTGTATCGATGGTCAAAAGATCGATCTTGACGTCATAGTTATAGACATGAAGGACTTTGACATCATTCTGGGAATGGATTGGCTCGGGCCGTGCAACGCAACCATAGACTGCACCGGAAAGACGGTCACCTTTCGCATACCAGGAGTGCCTGAATTCTGCTTTTCGTGTGGTGAGGCATCGTCGACCTGCATGCTGATCTCGACAATTTTCGTTCGGAGGATGATGCATTCTGGGTACGAAGGCTATTTGGAGTCCGTCCGAGACATGCGACAGGATGGTGCAAATGTGGGCCAGACCGACGTTGTGGCAGAATTCCCCAATGTGTTCCCTGACGAGATACCCGGCATGCTCTCCGACCGAGAAATCGAGTTCGGCATCGATACATTTCCCGATACTCGACCGATTTCCAAGGCCCCATACAGAATGGCCCCCGCCGAGCTGAAGGAACTTAAGGTCCAGTTACAAGAGTTACTCGACAGAGGATTTATTCGGCCTAGTGTTTCACCGTGGAGAGCGCCCGTGTTGTTCGTGAAGAAAAAGGATGGGTCCATGCGTCTGTGCGTCGATTACCGAGAGCTGAACAAGGCCACCATCCGGAACAAGTACCCATTGTCCCGTATAGACGACTTATTCGATCAACTGCAAGGCGTCTCGGTATTTTTGAAGATTGATCTCCGCTCGGGCTATCATCAACTCAAGATCAAGTCAGACGACGTACAAAAGTCAGCCTTTTGCACTCGGTATGGCCACTACGAGTTCCTAGTGATGCCATTCGGCCTGACAAATGCCCTTGCCGCCTTCATGTATCTGATGAATCATGTATTTCAACCCTTTCTTGATAAATTTGTGGTAGTCTTTATTGACGATATTCTTGTCTACTCGAAGGACAGGGTGCAGCATGTAGAACATCTATGGGCCGTGCTCCAGATACTTCGAGAGAATGAGTTGTATGCAAAGCAGAGTAAGTGTGAATTTTGGCTAAGCAGTGTATCCTTTCTTGGTCACATTATTTCGTCCGAAGACATTGCAGTCGATCCGAAGAAAGTGGAAGCTGTTGCTGATTAGAAGCGGCGTGCGTCTGCTAGTGAGATTCAAAGCTTTCTTGGTTTGGCGGGATACTATCGACGCTTCGTGTAAGACTTCGTGAAGATTGCATCTCCATTGACTCGTCTCACTTAAAAGGGCGTTGTGTATGAGTGGTCGGATGACTGTGAAGCTTCCTTCCAGGAGCTAAAACAATGACTAATTTCGGCACCTATACTCGCACTTTCGGATGGGCCAGAGGGTTTTCAGATATTTAGCGATGCTTCAGGCCAGGGCTTGGGATGTGTGCTCATGCTGCAAAACAAGGTGATATCCTTCGCCTCCAGACAATTAAAGCTGCACGAGAAGAACTATCCTACGCACGACTTGGAGTTAGCGGCGATCGTATTCGCGTTAAAATTATGGCGTCACTATTTATATGGCGTAGCGTGTGTGATCTATACCGACCACAAGAGCCTCAAGTATCTCTTCGCCCAGAAGGAATTGAACTTGCGACAGAGGCGCTGGCTCGAACTGATCAAAGACTATGACTTGACGATCGACTGCACTCCGGGCAAGGGAAATGTTGTGGCGGACGATCTGAGTCAAAAATATCTTGCCTCGCTATCCATCAACCGCAGACTACTACAAGATCTAGAAGAAATGGGTATAGACCTCCGGGTTCAATTCAGGGATGTACGGTTGGCGCAGCTGCATTTAGAGCCGAGTTTGCTGGAAAAGATCATGACCGCTCAGATGGATGATCCGTACCTGAAGAAAATGTGCGAGCAAATTTCAACAGGTAGTGTGACCGACTTTGCGGAAGATATGACCGGCGTGCTGAGATTGAATGGCCGACTATGTATTTCGGATGATTCAGAACTACGAAAGGAGATAATATCGGAGGCACATTATGCGAAATATACCTTACATCCAGGCAGTACCAAGATGTATAAGGACCTCCGCATGACCTTCTGGTGGCACGGGATGAAAAGAGATGTGGCGCTCTTCGTGTCACAATGCATGGCCTGTCAGCCGGTGAAAGCTGAGCATCAGCGACCGGGCGGGGAGATGCAGAACCTTGCTATTCCAGAGTGGAAATAGGATCACATCACTATAGACTTTATTGTTGGCCTGCCGAAGACACCACGAGGGAACGACGCCATCTGGGTCATCGTCGATCGATTAACCAAGTCAGCGCACTTTATTGCCATCAAAGTTACTTGGAGCGTTGATCGCCTGGCGCAGATTTATCTTGACGAGATAGTACGGCTGCACGGAGTTCCAGTATCCATCGTCTCTGATCGGGATTCACGGTTCATGTCGTGATTCTGGAGTAGCCTTCAGTCGACGCTTGGTACCAAGTTGCAGTTCATCTCAACTTACCATCCTCAGACCGACGGCCAAACGGAGCGCGTTAATCAGATTTTCGAAAACATGCTACGACTCTGCACAATTGACTTCAAATCAAGCTGGGACATCCACCTACCGCTGGCGGAATTTGTATACAACAATAGCTACCAGTCCAGCATCCAAATGGCGCCGTCTGAAGCTTTGTACGGCCGGAAGTGCATATCGCCCATTTGTTGGGATAAAGTCGGGGAACAGTAGATACTCGGCCCTGAGCTGGTAGAACAGACTGTGGAAAAGGTCAAGCTAATTCGAGAAAGACTGAAGATTGCACAGAGTCGGCAAAAGAGCTATGTCGACACCCATCGAAGACCGCTTGAGTTCCAGGTGGGCGATCACATGTTCCTGAAGGTGTCGCCCATGCGAGGAGTTACTCGATTCGGCGCGAAGGGAAAGCTGAGTCCGAGATTCGTTGGACCGTTCGAAATACTCGAGCGGGTCGCCCCAGTGGCCTATAAAATTTCCCTACCGTGGACGCTCGAAGGTGTGCACAATATCTTCCACGTCTCTCACCTGCGGAAGTATGTGCACGACCCTAGCCATGTGGTAGATTTTGGCCAGCTGGAGCTAAAGTCCGACTTGTCCTACGTTGAAGAGCCAGTTCAAATCTTAGAATGCAAGGATAAGCTGCTGTGAAGTCGAGTGATCCCTCTTGTTCGCGTACTCTGGAGGAACCATGCGGCGGAAGAGTCGACATGGGAACTCGAGTCAGAGATGAAGGAAAAGTTTCCTTCATTATTTTTCTAGAGGTAGGTTTTGTTCTTAAGTTTCGAGGACAAAACTTTTTCTTTGTTGGTTATGGTGTAGTGTCCTATCCCTACATCGTGCCCCATTCTCCGTCCACGGGGTGCGCGAGAAAGAAACACTGTCACTATCGACTCGGTCGGGACCGATATGTCAGGATCGATCGAATCGATCGAACGGGAACGGTTGAATTAAGATCCATTCCACGTTATGAAATGGCTTCTTCAGAACCAAGTCCCATATTCAGCGGGTAGCGCCTCGAGGATTGTCTCTGTGGCTGAGTCGGAAGAGACCTCCCGTTGCTCTATTTTTCATGTCGCTTGCGTTGGTTTTGGCTTTGGTTTTCTGAATACATTTTCGTGGATGTTTTCGATGGTTTTTATGGCTTACATATCGAACTAGCATTTTCTATCGAACTACTTGCCTAATACAGTGTTCTAATCGGTTGCTTGTGTGATTTCAGATAATCGCGTAGGCGACGTCTAGCGCGGCCAACCAGTCTCTCGCCTCAAGCAAAAAAAAAAACTCAAGGTGAGTGGCTGACCTCCTTCGTCTCGACCCTCTATTTCAAAAGTGAGAACTCGGGTAACGATATCGAATTTGAATGATTCGCTTGAAGAATACAAGTCCTATGTGCTAGAAGAGAAAAATGATGAGTTGAGTAGAAAAGAGAGAATTATTTTAGGCCTGCGAAACAACCAAGTAAATGAATCGATTATGTAACAAGCCCCAACGGTACCCTAAAATATATCTTGTTAACCTACCACGGTCATGGACAACTTGTCGACAAGGGCGATGGTTTCTTCGAACGGCAACCCGGGGCCACGGGACCGACTCGACCTAGGAAGAAACAGTTTATAGCCGAGCTGGATAATAGGCAATCGGTAATACGGGAACTTGCATCAGAGCTCGCTACTTGCGTTGTATGGGTCCCGTTTACCAAGGTATGTCCAAGATGGCTAGTTAATGCCAGTGACCTCCACATCAAACACTTGATATAAATTATTATCAACTAACAGGGAAGGTGATAGTAAGTTTTATGTCGCACGGCGTGCTCTGTCGAGGGAGATTCTGGTGTAACTTGCTTGGTTTATGTTTCGTCAAAATGCTTCGTATAAAAATGTCTAGGATGGCTAGAAAGATCACTAAAAGCAAGTCATATAATTTTATCTAAATTCTTGAACCAAATGAGAGCCTAAAAATTAATTAGTCACTCGCCAGTACATGTTGATTGTACTGATCCTCGCTCTCTCTACAGGTACGATAAATCGGGAGGAGCGGTCCGCGTGAAGGGAGGCGACGATCGTGTGTTTTGAGCTTCGTCCGTGCGGTCGAAGCTTGGATCCAATCTCTTTTGAAGACTCCGCTGTTGAAGGTCAGAAGACAGATGGAGCGACTTCCCTCCATCCCAGGTGGTTTAGTAATGGAGGTTGTAATCAAGGGATGAAATGTATGAAATAGCTATCTCATCGACGTTCATTTTGTAATGGAGTCAGTTTGTAAAAAGCCCGTGCGGTGCCCTTGTATCGAGTCTGTAAAATGATGTTCATTATCAATAAAGCTTAAGTTTCCTTCTTTATAATGTGTGTTCAATTTTACTCTGCACATTCTCTTGTTGTTGTGTTTTGGATAACCTTATGACTATGCCTTGTGCGAGCGCAATTTAGGTTCGCACGGCATCACGCCCGGGGGACGACTATCGATTCTACGGAATCGGAGCGTGACAGCCTGCTTTCATGTTTGGGGATGTTATTGATTTTCAATCACAGACGAACCCCAAGAAGGAGGCTTGGGTGTTTAAGTTTGGAGAGAGGGCGATGTATCTCCGAGACATGCCAAGGGATTATCCCCTGTCTTCGTTTATTCATGCCACCCATCCAAGACAGATGATCGGGAACCTGACTCCTAACAGTCATGGTAGACCAGGCAGAATAATTTTCAAGAGGGACTGGTCCAACCAAATGGGCTACCATACCAGTACTTCCAGTGGTGGTGTCGTTCCTTTCTCCGGCTTATTGCTCGGATTTACACCGAGAGAGGGCTCCGCTCTGATCCAACCGGTGCAGATACCGATGTTCGTAAACAAGTTTATGATAGTATCTGTATTATATCCTCAGGTCAACCCTAGGCTGCCAGGGTGGATGACCCCTCATAATAAGAACTGGATTCAACTCAGTAATTGGATTATGAAGAACTTCGCAACAGAACTGCGAGCCATTGGGCTGTTTGAAGCAGTAGCCTCCACAAGTCAGGGCATACCATTGAATAATAACTTATTCTTAGCTTTAATGGAGTTATATATTAGTTCAACAGGAACCTTTGCAACCCCGATAGGTGAAATGGGTTTTGTACCGCATGAGATGCAATTCATCTCTAAGCTGCCAATGGGGGAAGCTCCATATGAAGAGTTCGTTCCCTCCAACCGGGAACTAGCAGAAATTAGGGAGAAAAATCCTCAGTTAGTTGAGGTATACCAAGGGTTGATGTGCCATTATCTGATTTGCACCATTATATATGAAAGTGGATCGCATTTGGCATACATCAATAAATGGACAACATATCTATTCTACCATAAGAATAGAATATTCAAGGATGACAAAGAGAGATTTTCCAAGACAACAAGGCTTAACCCATCAACCCTTGTTTAATAATTTCTGCTGATACAATAAACACTTGGATGATCACCTATAAGTCCCCGGACAAATATTTCACCACCCAGACTGGAGAATTCCCAACAAGAACTGAAGCATTGAGCTTTCTGAGACATGGCAGTCAGAAGCTCTTAAAGGAAGCCTTGCTGGCAGGTTTTCTTTCCCTGTGGCTGCGAAAATGGGTCGTAACAGGGACTGGTAGAGTGGACAGGATTCACCGAAACGTACTATGGCCAGCAGTACGTTTGGTATTCAAGGCCAGAATTAACCTGTTATCGGCAATGGTATGTCGTATAAATGCAGGTTTGCGAGCATTTGGTGACGAACTGATCAATAATGCTCCTTATCGAAATGATTTTCCTAGGGTGGAGATGTCCTACACTTATTTAATGGGCTGGTTATTGCATCACAACTGCAATTTATTACCACCAGGCCCTGGAAATGATACAGAGGTATTCCTCCAGAAGTTTAATAAAGCCACGTGGACTGCGACTTCAGTGGTGGATACCCGGGCAACATTAAACTTCTTCCATGGATGGAATTTTTTCTGCACAAGACCACCAGTCCCAGTTGACTGTTTCAGTGTACAATATGAAGATGTAGGTCAAGAGAGGAGTGGGATACCTGCACCAGTCTTTTAATGGCTCATATGCATCAGACCCTCGCATCTGATGTATAGAACTGAAGACAACTGTATGTTCGAACCGTATCTACCCAGTCGGTTCGCTCGTCAGTTTGGGTATGACCAACTTCATATTGGTAATCACTCCACTTGCTTCAACTATTATGGAAAATTAGTTGATGGTGCAAGGGCATGGAGGTATTTCAGCGCTAGATGTACCGATGCCAGATTTCGTGTGTCCACTGCCATAAGTACAACTAAGCTACGAATGCTCCATTTATTTACTCATTTTTATGCTTCCATTCGTTCCTTCGCAAATGACTACATCATGAAGGAAAGTCTTCGATGGGACAAGGAAGGGAATGTCGAAGAACCAGTTAGGGTACCTTCGGACATACCTGATGATGCTGTTGTTCCGGATGAATATCTGGAAGCACTTCCTATGGGAGTGGGGGAACCAGTTATAGGACCCATTACCATCACTACAACTCGGAAGCGAAAAACAGATGCAGCTGTTACTCTCCGAGAGAAGAAGAAGAAAGTCACTGTTAAAGGGCCTTCCAGACAGAGAGACACTACTTTAGAAAGCGAAATTCCTGTTGAGGAGCCCCAAAATATTATATCTTCTTCAGCTCAACCTGGGGAAGGGTCTTCAACATCCCAGCCAACAGCAGCAACAGAAGTTGTAGGAGTCCTATCTCCTGGACGTCTCAGCACTTCATTGCATCTCACTTCGCCACAAAAGGCGCAAGCTATCGAAGACACCGCCACGCACTCTTGGCACGTCCTGCACCTACTCCAGGTAAAGATAAATTACACAAAATTTATACAAAATTATGTATTATGATTTTGTATTTTAACTATTTTGCTTAATCCTTGTAGGTGTCATCACTGCAGCAAAGCCCGTGGCTCCTCTTCCTCCTCAAGAAACTATTCATGAAGAAAACATAGAGTCTGAAGAAGAGAGTTCTTCTTCAAAAGAAAGTTCTGCTTCTAAAGAAGACTCTCCATCTATGGAGATACCACAAGAGCCTACAGAAGAGGCATATCTGAAATTTCCTTTTCCTGCCGAAGAAATAGAAGAAGCACCAGCAGCAGAAGAAGAACAAGTTGTGACTGAAGTACTGTCAGAACTTGAAAGGTCTGCAGTCAGCAAAGGTGATGAAGACATTGTCAACCCGTCAACCGAAGTCAGAGACATAGTAATAGCACCTTCAGTTATTACTACTAATCCGACACAAGTTCTTGAGAAGACAGTGTCTGAACCTGAATCGGTTACAACAATCACCATTCCCACCGCAACAATCACCGTCACCAAAACTCAAGTAGTTTCAGCTCCAGAAACGGCTAGAGAAATGATCCATAAAAGTACTGAAGATATTATCTCTGGAACTCCTGGGGTTCAATTAACTATAGTAACAACAACAACTACATCTTTAGCTCAACTTGCTACCAAGGCAACGACGACATCCGCTTCCAGTCTTCAGAAGAAGGATTTAGCGGATCTTGCTGCCACACCAAGCTCCAATTCAGAAATGAATCTTTTAGTTAAGATTCATACTGAAGCTTTCTATAAAACCTTAGCGGCCTTGATCAAGATGGTCCTGAAGAAGGGCCTAAATTATGAAAGCTTAAAGGCTGTGATTGCTCCCACTATTGGGAATGTTGCTATGTTCAATGATGCTGAGAGAGCAGCAGCTCTGGAGAAAGTAGTAGAAGGACTTGAACAGCCTATTAAGGAATATCTAAGGCTGTCAAGTGAAACTCTTGAATGCCTCATCCAGACCGAGTATGATTCTTTATCAGCTGAATACATCACTCAGGAGACTAGTTTTAAGGAATCTCTCCAAGACTACAGTAGCAAAGTTGCCAAGGAGAGAGATTTTTTGAATGAAAATAAACCCCTGCTAGAGACACATAGAGAAGCCTATGAAACTTCAAACATGCGAATCTATCAACAAGATGATAGAATTCATGAAGTTGAGGCAGAATTGGCTCGATTGAAGGCAGAGAGAGAGAGCAGATGATTGTAACTTGAGACAAACATCTGGCACAGAGCTCAATACTGGAAGAGAAGGTCTTTGGTGCTAAAGCTACCATAAAAACCCTTGATGACGCTAAGGATAAGATGATAGCTGCTTTTTCCGAACTCTCGCATCTTTGTACTGCAGAGGCTCGTCGTACCATAGCTACTACGACTGTATTGAGTTCTCGTGAGTGGCGTTTGGCAGAGCAATAGAAAATGCTTGAAGATGTATCTGCTCCACCTTAGAAAATAAAGAATTTTGTATTCTTCCTTTCATATCATCAATAAAGAATTTTGTATTCTATCTTTTTTCTTTCTTTTGCTGTAATATTTCAAATCATGCAATGAATGAAACATTTTTTTTAAATGGTTATGAGATAGAAAACAATTATCAGAGGTAATAATATGAACATGCTAAGTCTTCAAAACTCAACAAAGTAGATTATATCTATCCAGAGGTAATCTGGACATGATAGATAACAAATCTTGTTTTCTTTTTAGAGCATACAATACTATCAGAGGTAATATGAACATAATAGATCGTAATGACTCAAAGAAAATAGATTAATATCTATTCAGAGGTAATGTGGACATGATAGATGAATATGGAAAAGAAGTAGATTTAATATTTATTCAAAGGTAACAAGGACATGATAAATAATCAATCTTTTTCTTTTTGAAATCAGATGGTAAGACAGAAAATCAAAATTCTCTTTTAGGAGAATAAACAATCAGCTTAACCAAACCTTGGTAGCTGGGGAATAAAGAAGAAATTCAAACGTAGTATTTCTTCAAGAATTTATCGTTAATTGGCATCATGAGCAAATCTCTATTAGGTTTAGATAACCTATAAGCACCATTGGAGAATACGGTTTCGACTACATAAGGACCCTCCCATTTAGCTTGGAACTTGCCTTTACTCTTATGAGTCATTACCATAGGTCTTCGGACAGCTAGAACTAGCTCTCCTACTTTAAACACCCTTTTTTTAACTTTGTGATTGAAAGCTCAAGATATGTAGGCTTGATACAGCTCAATGTGCTGTTGTGCTTGAAGTTGCTTCTCATCCAAATCTTCAAGTTTTTGGAGTCTCAAGCGATCATTATTCTCTGTAGTTAGCTCATTGGCAATGGCTATTCTAAGAGATGGTATCTGGATCTCTAGTGGAAGAACAGCTTCATATCCGTAAACTAATGAAAATGGTATAAAACCAGTTAGAGTTCGGGCTGTTGCTCGAGAAGCCCATAAACATTCTCCAAGTTTCTCATTTCAATCACGTTTATTAGAAAAGACGAACTTTTTGAGAAGTTTAATAATCGTTTTGTTGAAAGCTTCTGCTAAACCATTAGCAGCTGGATTATAAGCTGTAGAAGCTATGTTCTGGATACGATTTTTGTCACAAAATCGATAATGCCTAATGGCAAATTGTGGTCCGCTATCATGAATTATCCTTCGGAGAATCCCGAAACGATAAATGACATGATGTTTGATGAAGCTAACGACGTTAGACGTTTTTACTTCAACAAGAGGAATTGCTTCTGCCTATTTAGAAAAATAATCAGTTATAGCCAAGATAAACCGATGTCTTTTAACAGAAGGAGGATTAATTGGACCAATAATATCCATACCCCAAGCTTCGAAAGGCCAAGAAGCTGCTGTAGGATGTAGAAATTTAGAGGGTTGATGAATAAAATCAGCATGAATCTGGCATGCTTTACACCGTTTGGCATAATCCACAACGTCTGCTATCATAGAAGGCCAATAATAACCCATTCTTCGAATACGATCCTGTAATTTTGGACCTGGTTGATGCACGCCACAAACTCCATCATGAGCCTCACGAAGTGTTTGCTTGGCTTCGCTTTTCGAAAGACAACGCAGTAAAAGTCCGTCATAAGAACGATGATACAACATGTGCACAGACGTATCATAATAGAATCGAAATGATCGTCTTTTGATTGATGCAGCTTCTTTTGGATCTTCAGGTAAAATCCCATAAACTGCATAATCAATAAATGGACTTCTCCAATCCCTTTGCTGAGAATTTGATTCGGCAGCATAACTCTGTTAGATATGTAAATTATTCTTGACACAGAATAAATCTCTATCCAACAAAGTAATGGTGTTTTGTCTTCTAATTGGAATTGCTAAGTCTGCAGCTAGACTAGCGAGAACGTTAGCTTCCAAATTTTGAGACAATAAGGTCAGGGTTTCTGACTTCATATGTCCCTCTGACTAGATTAACAATCAGTTGAGAATCTCCATATGCTTCTAAGAACTCAATATCCAATTGTTTTGCTACTTGAAGACCAATTAGCAGGGCATTATATTCTGCCACATTATTGGAACATGGTTCATTGAGAGAATAAGCACGATATATGACAATTTTATCAGAAAAGACCAAGACGATGCCTACTCCAGAGACAATATTGCCTTTAGGTCCAACTCTTGATGCTCCATCAAAGTATAGTTGCCAAATGTCATTTTTCAAAGTCATGTTACAATCTACGACTTCATCTGGAATGTCTTCATATAGCTTGGAAGTTTCAGGTATAGGGTGAGCTGCTAAGAAGTCAGCTAATGCTTGACCCTTTACTGATTTTTGAGGTATGTAGACCATATCATAAGGAGTAAGCAACATTGCCCAGGTAGCTAACCAGGAGTTAAGAATACTCGGCTTTTTCATCAATACCCGAATAGGATTTATTCTGGATATGACATGAATAGTCTGTCCCGTTACATAATGTCGCGTCTTTTGAATATCAAAAACCAAGGCTAGACATTCTTTTTCCACAGGAGTATACCTGTGTTCAGCTCCAACCATCATTCGGCTAAGATAATAAATTGCATGTTCATGACCCTTATCACTTTTCTGTACAAGAAGAGCACCAAGAGAATGATCTAAGGCTTGAACATACAGCAAAAATGGTCTTCCCACTACTGGGGGTACTAAAATAGGTAGATTTGTAAGGTATTGCTTGATGTCATTGAATGCTTTTTGACATGCTTCATCCCAAACAAATGATACACCTTTATTCAATAAACGAAAGAAAGGTTGACATCTCCCAGAAAGATTGGATATAAATCTCCTGATATAAGCAATGCGTCCCTGAAAGCCACGGAGTTCTTTCAAATTACGAGGAGGACGCATTTCAAGAATTACTTTTACTTTATCAGGATCAACATGGATACCTTGAGAAGTAATGACAAATCCCAAAAACTTGCCACTGGAAACCCCTAAGAAAGACTTAGTAGGGTTCATCTTTAATTGATGTCGACGCATCAACTCGAATACTGTCTTCAAGTATTGAATGTGATCATCTTTTAATCGACTTTTGACAGCGATATCATCCACATAACATTCAACTATTTTTCGTAGATGTTCTTGAAAGATATTGCTCATGGCCCTTTGATATGTAGCACCGACATTTTTCAAACCAAAAGGCATAACTGTGTAACAATAAACTCCAAGAGGTGTACGAAAAGCAGTATGCTTTTCATCTCCTGAATGCATCTTAATTTGGTTATATCCTGAAAATCCGTCCATGAAAGATATGAGTTCAAAACCACATGTATTGTCTATCATGACATCGGTGATTGGAAGTAAAAATTCATCTTTTTGACAAGTTGCATTGACATCTCGAAAATCTATGCAAACTCGAACTTTTCCATTCTTCTTCATAACAGAAACAATATTGGCAACCTAATCTGGGTGTTGCTCCTCACGGACAAAGCCACATGTAAACAGCTTTTTGACTTCTGCTTCAGTTGCATCCATCATATCTAGTCGAAAACGCCGCTGCTGTTATTTTACAGGTTTGACATTAGGAAGAATATTGAGTTTATGAGTAGCTACTTTGGGATCCAGACCCGACATATCCTCATAACTCTATGCAAAGATATTAATATATTCTTTAATCAACTTTATCAACTCTTCTTTTTCATCTTCAGAAAGGTTTTTACTGATGAATATTGGCTTAGACGTAGTTTCGTCTCCAACGTCAATCTGGACAATTTCATCTTCTGTAGGTGGCTGTCATTGTTCAAATCGAAGCTCCTACTGAGTGTCCATTTATTGTGCCCAAGGGTCATTTTCAAATAGCTTAGATTCACCATGAGTTTGAACTATATTGACTGAAAAGACGCGCTCATATTCAACATACTGGCCTCCTTCAGAATCTGTGGATTATAAAGAACTGGAAGAAAGTTCTTCTTCCATATCCTCATTAAACATGTATGATGGATCATATCCCAAACCATGACGAGTTTGTTGATAAAACGGATCGGTTTGAACCATATTGACTGAAAAGACGCACTCAGATTTAACATATTGGATTCCTTCAGAATCTGAGGATTATGAAGATCTGGAAGAAAGTTCTTCTTCCATATCTTCATTAAACATGTAGGATGGATCATATCTCAAACCATGACGAGTTCGTTGATAAAACGGATCACCATATAACGGTAATCGTCTACCTTTATCTTGATTGAGACCTAGCATAGTTTTCAAATCATATCCCATATTTTGGATAATCTTAAGAGATTGTTGACTATATTTGTCAATTCTGATTTTTTCTTTATCTTTCTCTATGAGATTATCTGTCTGAATAACAGGGATATTTCTAGCCAAGCCAAACACAATTTGACGCTTGTTTTTCTTATTAGACGGGATCACAAAATAAGATTCTTTGTGACGTCTATAAGTTACACAAGCTTGTGATGATGAGGCTACAGGTAGAAAATAAGGAGAAGATGTTAGGAACCTCTGAGCATAGGATCCAACATCGACATGAGGAGGAAAAGAATTCTCTTTATGATTAATATATAAGGTTTCCTCTGTATTTATGTCAGTTTTATGTTGATGACTTTGATTATCAGCAGATAAAGTCATTCTTTCAATAAATTTGACAGCCATATACTCCAAAAGGAAATCTTTATTAAAATGAGAGAATACAGAGTGATCAATATTTACATCATTGACAGACTGACTACTACGCTTTGGATTAATCATTAATGGACCATTATCCGTCTTCAGCGTAGACTTGCCAAGGTTGATAACCAGTGGTTCTGGATCAGCTGTACGAGAAGTACGTCCTTTAACTTTGATCATAAGAGGCTAATGACTAGTGTTGGTTTGAACCTGGTTCTTGATTGGAACCCTCACAGCTCCATCAGACGTAGCTTGAATTTTTTCTTTGACTTTAATCATCAAAGGTTCATCATTGACAGGTTGGGGTTGAATTCGACCTTAAACCTTAATCATCAAGGGTTGATCTTCTGACGACGATTGATCTTCTGAAATTGATTGACCTTCTGCAGGTGCTCGATCTTCAGCCATATCAGATATTTCCTTCACATAATCCTGTTTATAGAGTATTGAATCAGAGAAATATGCTTCAACACCCTTAAAAGGATTAATATCTGCAAATTTAGTCTTTACAATCCACTGAGAATCCATATACTTGAAGCATTGGTGGAGAGTCAAAGGTACAATGTTATGCTCATGTATCCATGGTCTTCCAAGGAGGATATTATAAGATACATCTGAGTTGATAACATAGAAGGTTCCTATGGTTCGAAGATCACCTATTTGAATCTTCAGGCAAATTTTCCCCAATGGTTTACTCCTTCTAGAATTAAAACCAATAATTGTTGTACTAGTGTAAGTCAAATCACTAGTAGGTATCCTCAATAGTCTTAGCATACTTTGAAGAATAATATTGATGGAAGACCCAGGATCGATGTAAATCCTGTCAATTTCAGTAGAGTCTATATATCCCGTATAACACAAAGGCCTGTCATGTCGATTATGCTTTAACAGCATATCCTCTTGTGTGAAAGTAATGTTAGGAATTGATTCCATCACACTATGGCATTGGGGACATGACACCGGTATATTATCAGGATTTTTGAGTTGAGCTAAGCATGAATCGGCTTGTAACAAAGCTTCGCTTAAAGTTTTTCGACTTTCTTTAGAGAGACGAAGTAACTCAAAGATAGAAAGTCTAGCTGGGGTATTGGCTAACTGGGCTAATATGTCAAATTTATAGGATTTCATCGACCCTTGATTTGAACTAGACTTCAACGGGGCATCAAAACATACTGCCTTCTGTTTTTCTTTTTCAACCACTAGGGGTTTAAAAGGCCTTGTCTCAGCAGGAATAGAAGATGACTGAGTCGGTAGTGTTTCAGCGGCGTCTTCTGCTTCTTTGGAAGTTCCCTCACAGTCTTTGTGGTATTCCTTTCCGGACCTTGTACCAGCAAAGACTTCTTCTTCAGACTCAGGAGAATGAAGTACCATATTACAGGATTTAGTCTTCTTTCCCTTAGTCTTCTTCTTATGTGGATTTTATGAGAAACTTTAAATCCCAATCCAACGGAAGATTTTTGACCTTGAATTTGTAAAGGAACCCGCATACCATTACCATAATTCAAGCCTTCCGCTTTTTGAAAGTCATAGCCCATCTTTTTCATGAGATGGACCGATTGTTGACTGTAAATGTGTGTGGATAGCATACTTTCACTAGACAGTTCAACAGATGAAGAAGGAACAGAGACCTCTGTAGGGGAAAGGATAGAAATTTTTGGTGCAGGAGGTAGAATCCCAACCGGAGCTTTCTCGTAAGCAGTAAAAACTTGTTGTATCCTGTACAAAGGGACACTATTCATGGCTAACCATTGCTGATGAGTAAGTTTTAGTTTGGTAGGAGGAGCCAAACTCGCAGGGCATATGTTTAAACCCTTTAGCCTATCTTCCAAAGGAATGCCATCCCACAAATGATCAGAATCATCATGGTCTGAAATAACAACATGAGAAATCATATTGCAGGTTTTGACTTTTTGACCTTTCTTAGATTTTGAAATTTTACTTTCATACTCCATTTCAGGTACTAAGTCAGGATGTACCCACATGATTTCACCATTTTTTAAAGTGAGAGGCATTAATTCTTCACTTTGATCTCTGGCTGGTAGAAGATTCACTATCTTCATCGTCGCCTTCATAACTGTGGAGGAAAAGATCCAAATTGAAGAGAAATCATATTAGTTGTGACTGTATGCTCATCATTTGTTAAAGCGATAGCTTTAGCATTTATCAACTCTTGAATCTTCTTCTTTAAGACTTAGCAAGCTTTCATGGGATGATTTATGTATCTATGATAGATACAATATTTGGGATTATCAACCAAATCCACCTCATTAGGTCGTTTTGGCTCTGGGATCTGGAGTTTACCACTCTTCACGAGATATTGAAATATCCCAGGAATATCACGGTCATCGAAAGAGTATTCTTCTTTCGGTTTAGAAGACTCTGGTTTACTTGGTGTCATTTTGGGTTTCGAAAGGTTTACCACTAGGGTTTTCTTTCCTTTTCCATTATGGTTACAAGAGTTTTTGCCTGAAGAGGCTTTCTTTTCTTTGTCTTATGAGGAGAAGATCATCCCATGTTCACGAGCCAATCTACCGTTGGTCTCAGCGGAAACTGCTGCTATAATAAACGAGGTCCAATCTGTGAATTGAGAGCCTGTAAAAATAGCGATGGTTGGTCGTAGATTCATTTTGCATGTATCAATTAATACTGAATCTGGCATACCAGGAGGCATTTTCAAAGTATCCTGTCGGAAACGTTCAATAAACGTCCGAGTATCCTCATTCTCTTTTTGTTTAATTTCTATCAAGGAGGACATATTCATGTCCATTCCTCCTTCATAGAAACGGGAAAGAAACATTGCTTTAAACTCGTCAAAAGACGATATGCAACTGTCAGGTAGACTGCGATACCAGTCGTATGCTGAACCCGTCAAACACCCAATAAAGTCTCGGGTGAGAAGAGCATCATTCTTCTGTAGATGCACAGTCATAATATCAAAATAATTGATATATTGACTTGGAGAAGCCTTTCCATCAAATAATACCATATATTGTGGCTTAAATTTAGAAGAAAAGGGTACATTATTCCAGTAGGGAGGATAAGGTTGCTTGATTTCCAACTTCTGGAGCTAATATTTGTGCTTCAGAACCTCAAACTGTGCTTTTAACTCCCGAACAGCTTGAATAGCTTCATTAGTTTGAGGGAGTATGTTTGATTGAATAGTAGTTGGATGTATCGTAACCCCCACCGGAGGTGATACATCTTCTGGAATGAGAGGATCAGGAGATGCGGAGTTTTGGTTGATAATAGGCTCTTGACTCAGATTATTCAAAGGTATATCAACCCCTTGACTATCTTGAGTTTGCGCTGCTACCTGTACCGGTGTTACCATCGCCGGTTGGACTGTTTACTGATTCGTTATTAACTAATACATATTTTGCATTATTGCAAGCATATCCTTTAGCGATTGTTCCACCACAGAAAGATGCTATTCTGTATGAGAAGTAGACATGTCCTTTTCTTCTCCGATAGCATAAGATTCAACTTATCTTGATCACACAGAGGGATCGGTGTAGAGATAAGAATCAACACTATCAGTTTCTGACTCCAAGTACTGGGTACCCGTAGCCTCTGAATCTGAAGAATGCATATTTAACGGTTGTCGACTTTTTGACCGAGTATGTTGATATACTCCTTCAAAAGAGTCGAGGATTCGATTGAACCGTTATTGACCTGGAGTCTGGGATGAATTGCGTCTTGAACGTCGTCATCTATTGATATGAGATGCCATATTAACTGATGCTAGGACAACTCATGTTCTTGGTCGTCAATTTGTTGCTGTGGTATGTTGTAGCTTAATCGGTCGAAAACTGGCCGTTTAGTAGCAGTACAACAATATTTAATTACAATTTGATGACACTCACAATGATGGTTTTCTTGGGGGAGTCTCACAGGAGATTTTCTGTTTTTACGCTTTTGTACAAGTAACTCGCATAAATTAGATGAATTGGAAGGTAATATCTTCTTTTTTTATATTTGGGACAGAGAAATATCCAGTCCCTTGGGTAAAAAGAAGATTACTAGCTTCATTGGCAGAAGAAAGTTGTACATTTTTACGTGCTTGAAGTTGTGTGCGTAAATCTTGAGTTGATTTTTGTGCACTGCGAACTCCATCAGCATTGCGCGTAACCCTAAGATTAGGCACTTTGCGTAAAGTAGCACTAGAAAATTGTTGGCATAAAACAGAAGCTTTGCCACAATTTTTATTCTCCTTGGATAAACCAAAGGAATTGTCTGCCACAGTAACAGAGGACTTGTTTTTATGCTTCACGCATATAGGCAAGTTCACTTTAGGTACAAAAGCACTATTATGAACTTTATCTACCATGTCACCGACAGAAGATTTGCCTTTACGCGTATAGCGCAAAACAGAAGTATCTGCCACGTCACAGACGGGAGATTTGCCTTTACGCGTAGAGCACAAGACTTGAGCGTCTACCACGTCACAGATGGGAGACTAAATTTTATGCCCTGGGTGCAAAACTGAAGTAGGAACTGCCTCATCACAGACGGGAGCCCCAATAACAGGAGTTGGAAGAATTCCCTTGCCTTCAGAGACAACAGAGAGATTAGAGGGTGCTTTGGACTTAGGAATCCAAACTTTTTGCACCTTTCGTGATTTTTGAACATTAGATCAGCGAGTACCATCCCCAGTTTGGAGCATTTCTTCGTAAGCAGTCTGGTCGAATTGAACAACCAGAGTCTTCTTTGTCAATCCAATCGACATATCATCATATTGAGAAATTGATTTTTCGTCGGAGGAGAAAGTCATCCCCAGCAGAGTCGCCATTTTGTTTCACTTAACAAAATGCCCTTAAAAGGCTTTTGAAAGAAAATAAGAAAAAGTACAAAAGTACAAATAAATTCTGGAAAGTATTGCTATGGAAGTCTGATCTGAGAGCGATCACTTTGTTCCTTGGACCACATGATAATGATGAAGAGAACTGCTTGAAGAAGAACAATCGGAAGAACTAAGTCACCAGAAAGGTATCGACACAATTGGCACTGATGGCACAGTCGAATGCTTTCCTGCTTTGCTTCACTCTGTTCTTGAGAAGAAGTTGAAGAGAAATATTCTAGAAAATCACTTTGCTCTGAAAGTCTCTGGGCTCTGATCTTGTACCTTCTGTTTAAAAAAATAAGTCTATTTATAGACTAGACCCTCTGTGCATAAAAAGCAACATAATTGGGTCTCTATGCAAGTAACTGCCACCTACGATTGAAAATCGACCTCTACGCGTGATGACACGTGTCCCATGTAGATTTGTAGTCTCTACGCATGGTGACACGTGTCCCACAACTTCAATAACATGTACACACGTTCCTCGATAAGTGTGGCATGAAAGCCACGTATGCAGACCACATTTCTCACATAGCCAGAAAAGATTGAGCGTAAAATAACCCAAAACAAACTTCCTGCGTAAAGCGGCTAAAAAGTAGCCTTGAGTGTATAGCTAGCTCAAATAAACTCTACGCACACAAAAGTAGCTGAGATAGCCTTGAGCGTAAGAAACTCAAATAACTCTCATGCGTAAAGGAAGCGGTCTCTTGAGCATAAAGTAGCCCATCTGCACACTAAACTATAAGCATTGGGTTTGGTGCGAAAATCTTCTTGGCTTCTGTGCAATGTTCTGTCAAAAAATCATTCTGTCAGAGCAGCATCACACACATTAAATACGGTCTGGATAGCCTGTCTCTCACGTAAAGTCTGAGAATGCTCTCGCGTAAAGGAGCTCTTGTAGAGTTAGACTCTGTTTGATCTCTGTGTAGAGCTTAAATCTGACTCAGTAGAGTCTTTAAATGGGCCTTGCATAGAGTCTGACTTTGCGTAAAGTTTTCGACTTCTTTGACTTGGTCTATGAAGTTTATTTTATGCTTCTACAGCGGCCAGAGTCGATGGGTGCCCATCTTCTTAAAAAAAATCCAAAAAAGTTGGCCATGGAACCTATAGCTTCCAAGCTCCATAAAACCTTTACTGTAAGTCCAAATTTGGACTTCCATAGGTCAAAATGGGGTAGAACGAAATTCTCTACAACATAGAACAATTAGATTTTGAAAACAAAGAATTTGATAGATCAAAATCTAAGAAAACCGAAAATGGCACAACTTAGATCTACAAGAATCCATCCACCAAAATGAAAAATGTCAAGTCCTAAAGATGCTTAGAATCATGTAGAAAAGAAGAAATAACAATAAAATAGAAGATCCATCATGAAGCGAGTTGCACTTGCCTAAGCTCTCTAGGTTGGTGGGAGAGTAATAAAGGAAGAAGAAGAAGTTATGAGAAAAAACGAAGGAGAGAGAGTGGAGTTGACTTATATAGTAAGCCTCACCATCTTAAACCAAAACCAAACCAAAATAAACCAAGCAAGCTAAACCAAGTCAAATTGAACCAAACCAAATCAAATAAACCAAGTCAAGATTAAACAAAAGTAAGACAAGTCTAACTACGGTCCACCTGATAAATATCAGGAATCCCGTATACGCATACGAAAATACGTATAACGGGAAACGGGAGTGACAACTCTACCCACCTTAAAAGAATTTCGTCCTCGGAATTTAATCAAGAGGCTAGAGATATCGGGGCAAGCTATACTAAAGCACAGCCATCTATGACTAGCAACCAATCAAGCAATCATTCATGTAAGCAAGGAATTAAAAGACATAAGGCGTAAGGAAGATACTATGCTGGAAACCTCTCTGTCGGTTCTGCATCTGAACTTGGGTTTGGGCATACTGCTGGGGTGTCTACTGCTGGAAGGCTTGTGCCTGAGGCGACAATGACCTCGGAGACTGGTACTGCTGCTATTGCTGTGCTAGTGTTGGGGCTGTTCCCCTAGCCGATGGACTAGTTAGGTTCGACGATGATGAACTGGCCCTATTCGGACAGGACCTTATCATGTGGTCTGGTGCACCATAAGCCAAGCACAATCTCTGTGCTCTGCGATATTTCGATACTACATGTCCTGGCTTCCCACAATGAGTGCAGCCCATTACGGAAGACTGCTTCTGCCTCTGTTGCTGATGGTACGCCGGTATCGAGTGATGAACCGACGAAAATGTGGTCGTCCTCCTAGTAGCTCCAATAGCCAAATCCTTAGCTGTCGGGACTGATGCTGAGGATAGATTTATCTGCCCATGAGATCTTTTTCTGCTTTCGGTTTGGTCCATGATCCTCTGCGAGGTATACTCGTGCTTTCTAGCTGCCCTTAAGACAACATCAAAAGTTTGATGCTCGAACTGGTCCACCGCTAGAATAATCTCTAGGTGGAGTTCCTGCTGGAACCGCTAGGCTCGGACCAACTCGGTTGCCACCAAGGTAGGAGCAAACCGACTGAATCTTGAAAACTCGGTCGCATAGCCATCGACCGTTCTGCTCATCTGCTTCAAATTGGTGAACCTCGTCTGCAGATCATGTCGAGCCACTGCATCAAAGTACTTGATCTGAAACTTGTCACTGAATGTCTTCCATGGGACAGGCGTCGCCAATCCTACTGCTAACATCGCCCACCAGGTGCGGGCTAAGTCCAATAAGTGTAGGCACACTACTAGCATCGCCCACGTTAGGGTTTAACCCTAATATCATTGTCTCATGAGAGAGTGATAGCAGCTTATTTCTGTTAGGGTTATATACTAAAATCATCACTTTTATAGTAACCTTATTTCCTTAAATTTTGAATGAGAATCATATAGGCAAATGTTTGCATATTGTATTTATTGCAAGTGTTAATACAAATGTCTGATATTCTATATTGTAGATAATATGGTGTATGGTGTCACACAGAAGATCATATTATCAGTTTCCTACGGAGTATATAAATAGTTCAGAACCTAGATGGACTTGGACAATCTATTGGAAAGGTTGTAGTGTAATCTGGTATTAGTCTATCTTGACTATAGATTTACACTAGTACACTTTGTGTGTATTGAACAGGACCACTTGAGGTTGTTCTCTTTGTATTGACTACATAAGAGAACAAACACCTCTGTTATTATGGATGCTTGTTCTCTTAATCCGGATATAATAATGGACATATATATACAGTATGTATTACTTTGACTCATAAAAGAGTGAGATTCATTATGGATCAACAACCTCTATGAATTGGGTAATAACATTGTATGTATGATGGGCTGTTGATTATAAATGGAATCCATGTTCCGATACATCGGGTTGATGATGTCCTCTTAAGGAGCTCATAAGGATTGTCATGTAAACCCTGCAGGTGGATTATATCCGACATGACAAATAAAGTCGAGCGGTACTACTTAAGAATAAAAGATGTCGAATCAATATAGTTGTCAGTAACTTAATTTGATCGACGGACATACGATATCTTAACATGGGGAGCCAAACGAGCATATAATAAAAGGAGCCCACAAACATAATTTGGGATTAGGGAGGTAGTGCAACAATAGCTCATTAGTGGACCGAGCTATTGGTAATGGGCCTGGATTGTGTGTTCGGGCTGAACACGGGATATCCAGATCCGTTAGGAGACGTAACCCTAATTTTTTCTCATGGTCCCTGCCGTTGCCTATATATATCCTCTATTCTATGGCCGCCAGATTACTGATCAGAAATCTAAATTTTTTTCTAAATTTGTGATTTACGTAAGGAGAGAAAGAGAGGGCTGCCAAGGAGAAGAAAAGGTTGGGAGATCGTCGCCCACACGACGTCCAACTCAAGGAAGGAATACGTGCAGAAGATCTTGGGGTCGTCCGCTCAAGATTGCCAGGAATTACTTGTCTCCTTTCCGCTGCAGGTATAATTCGTGAACCCTAGTTTTCGCCTATGAAGGGTTAGAACACGTATAGATCTGTTCAACTTTCTATCGATCAATACGCACACCAAAGGAAGGGTCCTGTGAATCCTCAGTTCCATCAATTGGTATCAGAGCCACTTTGGATCTACGTATTGATTGATACGTCGATGTTGTCCAATAAAACCTGCACTGTGTAATAGTCGGTAGATGTAGATCTGTTCTAACTCGATTTTGCAGGCATCTTAGATCCATCTATTACGGTCCAATGCATGTTTTTTGATTGTGTTGTTTAAACCATGGACATGTCGTGGATATTGTTGTTGCTGAAGATGTAATTAAAATCACGAGGGTTGATCGTGCTTATTATTTTAATTTTTCAATCTAGATTATGTGTGAACTCCTTCAGGAGGCATAGGATTGATGTAATTTTAATTATTTTTGATCAATCGTGATGGCGGTGGTGGCTGTTTCTGACGCCGGACGGGATACAGGTTTTAAGTAGTCCAGAGGCAGACAGATGATTTTCGATAAAGGAATCGACAGCCAAAACCTAAAAAAAAATTTGGGCCGTTGCCCCGAACCCCGCGACCTGACCAGGCAGGTCGAACCCCGAATAGATCTGCGCAGCGCCAGATTTTGGATTCGGATAGTTGAGGACGGAGCAGCAAAGATGACCATAATAGTTGGATATTTTCTCTTATTTTTGTCATTTTGCTTTTTCTGATTATGCATGTTTATTATTGTGTGGTTGTTTTTTTTGAAAAACTAAGCCTACATTAATAATGGACAACATGGACATAATATCAACTAGTAAAAAAGCCTTTATTGTTAAATAACTAAGTGGGAGGGGATTTTTATTTAGTATAAATCCTATGGTATCCGTTACTGGTTTGTAGGTGATGTAATTATACTTGCGTGTTGGCTTTAGTGCTTTCCTCCATATCGGATGAGTATAATTATGGATCACCAGTATAAACTTCCTTAGGGAAAATTGTAGAAAGTTCCTAGTATGTGTTCACTTTTTTATCTGAAGGAACTCATTACAAGGTAATGGACTTAGTATTAAGTAATAGTATACACTTAGATACAAATAATGGTATCCTTCCCATCGGAGTCACTGCTATTATTTGTATGACCAGAGCAAGACCAGCATATTAATTTTATTTGTCATAAAGTTATGTTGGCATGATAGTAAAATTAATAAGAAAAATCTACTTGAACAAAGTTGAATTTGTATACGTCCACACTATCGTGGCATGCTAAATTCATGGTGTTCAAGGTGTTGGTGAATTTTTTATTATTGTTTTGAGGGAATCAATATTTAGTTAATTCAAAAAGTTTTTTTTGCCCTACATAATGTTATTTATGTGATTCTCAGGATTTCAAAAATGGGTTCTTTCAGTCCACTTATGGTGATTCTTAAAGAAAACAAACTTACTGGACCTAATTATATTGACTGGAAACGTAATTTGGATATTGTTCTGACTGCTGAGGAGTACAAATATGTACTTGTTGAGGAATGCCCACCTAAGCCTGATGCTAACTCTGATGAAGAGGTCAAAGAGGCTTATAAGAAGTAGAAAAAGGCAGATGAGATGGCACGGTGTTACATTCTGGCATCTATGTCAAATGTACTGCAACATCAGCATCAGGCCATGGCCACAGCTTATGACATGATGTATAACCTTAAGGAACTCTTCGGACATCAGAGTAGAGCAGCTAGGCAGTTTGCTATGAAATATTTGATGAATACAAAAATGGCTGAGGGTACACCAGTAAGGGATCATGTTCTCAAGATGATGGGTCATCTGAATGAGATGGAGATCCTTGGAGCTAAAATCGATGGGGAATCCCAGGTCGATATTATTCTCGGTACTCTGCCTAAAAGTTTTGACAATTTCTGCCTTAATTACAACATGAACAAAAGGTTGTATAGTTTGACAGAACTTGCAAAAGAGCTACAGGATGCTGAATCTCTCTTTAGGCAGAGTGGTCATGTTTTTGTTTCTGAAAAGGCTTCTACTTCTAAGCCAAAAGGCGGTAAGAAGAAGAATAACATTCAGAAATAGGCAAACTCAGCAAAGAGAGGTATGGGACCTCAAGGCGCGATAAAAAAGTCGAAAGGGAAATATTTCAAGTGGAAAGGGTCAGGACATTGGAAGACTGATTGTCCACTTCTCAAACAAGGGAACAAAGAAGGTATATCTTATTTACTAGAAGTTGAAACATGTTTAGCGGTGTTATCTACCGACACCTGGTGTGTAGATACAGGAGCCACTAATCATGTCTGCAATATATTGCAAGGGTTCCAGAAAACCAGACGGCTCAGTGATAGAGAGATATGCTTGTTCATGGGTGATGCTACAAAAGTATCGGTCGTTGCATTAGGAGATGTTACTTTATCTTTTGGTAGAAATAAGTCTTTGACATTGAGAGATTGTCTTTATGCACCTTCACTTAGAAGGAATTTAGTTTCTGTTTCTATGTTAGTTAAGGATGGATATTCAGTTTATTTTAATGACAATATTGTTATTAGAAAGAATAAAAATTTTATCTGTTCTGGTGCATTGGTTGATAATTTGTATGTCATTAATCCTATTTCGTCCACAATACAACTTATGGAAATGAATAATATGTCATCTAACTTAAATAAGAGAAAAGAACCTTCTTGTATGAACCAAACATATCTTTGGCACTTACGATTGGGGCATATTAACCTAAGAAGGATTCAAAAACTGGTTGAAGATGGACCTTTGAGTTCATTGGAAGTGGAGGCACTACCAGTCTGTGAATCCTGCTTGGAAGGTAAAATGACCAAAAGGCCTTTTACGGCAAAGGGGTATAGTGCCAAAGATGTGTTGGAATTGGTTCATTCTGATTTGTGTGGACCCATGACTATCCAAGCTAGAGGTGGCTTGAATATTTTGTCACATTTATTGACGATTGTTCAAGGTATGGATACATTTATTTGATGCGCCGTAAGTTTGAGTGCTTTGAGAAATTCAAAGAGTACAAGGCTGAAACGGAGAAACGCCATGGAAAATGTATCAAGTCATTACGATCAGATCGTGGTGGCGAGTACCTCTTTGGAGAGTTTAGGGATTATTTATCAGAGGCTGGGATTGCATCCCAATTGACTGCACCTGGAATGCCCCAACAGAATGGTGTAGCCGAAAGAAGGAATAGAACTCTTATGGAGATGGTTAGATCAATGATGAGTTATTCGGATTTGCCAGATTTGTTTTGGGGATATGCCTTAGAGACTGCAGCTTATATTTTAAACTTGGTTCCTTCTAAGTCAGTACCTCTTACTCCTACAGAACTGTCGATTGGGCGTAAGCCTAGTCTGAAACATGTTTGCATTTGGGGTAGTCCAGCACATGTGCTGAATGGGAAAGCAGATAAGTTGGAATCTCGTACAGAAGTACGCTTGTTTGTAGGCTATCCAAGAGGAATGAAAGGAGGTTTATTTTATAGTCCTAAGGATCAGAAGGTCATTGTTAGCACCAATGCCCGATTCTTAAGAGAAAGACTATGTGATGAACCATAAACCCACAAGTAGAGTTGTTCTAGAAGAACTGAGACGTGAGACACCAAGTACTTCAGTACCAACAGTACAAGAGGATGAACCACAAATAACTGCACAATGTGTCACAAATATTATACCACAACTGATAGTACCTCGTCGTAGTGGAAGGGTTGTGATACAACCTGATAGATATATGTTCTTGGGAGAGTCGTCAGACTTCGTCCTTGAGGAACAAGATTATGATCCCTGTACCTACAATGAAGCACTCCAAGATAAAGATGCAGAGTCTTGGCAAAAAGCAATGATATCTGAAATAGAATCTATGGATTCTAATCAGGTCTGGAAACTTATAGAACCACCCATTGGTGTAAAAGCCATTGGATGCAAGTGGATCTATAAGAGAAAAAGAGGATCAGACGGTAAGGTTGAAACCTTTAAAGCTCGGCTTGTAGCAAAAGGTTTTACTCAAAGAGAGGGTATCGATTATGAGGAAACCTTTTCTCCTGTAGCCATGCTTAAGTCTATTCGGATTCTTTTATCTATTGCAGCTCATCTCGATTATGAGATTTGGCAAATGGATGTCAAGACAGCTTTCCTTAATGGAAGTCTTGAGGAAGACATCTAATGAAGCAACCAGACGGGTTCATTGACAAGGGCCAGAAGCATCTTGTTTATAAGCTCAAGAAGTCCATTTATGGACTTAAGCAAGCTTCCAGATCTTGGAACATATGTTTTGATCAGGTGATAAAATCCTATGGATTTGATCAATGTCAGGATGAATCATGTGTATACAGAAAGTGTGACGGAAATGTGGTGGTGTTCCTAGTACTTTATGTGGATGACATCTTGCTCATTGGAAACAATGTGAAGGTAATATCTGATGTAAGGGTATGGTTATCCAAACAGTTTGATATGAAGGACTTGGGAGAAGTAGGTCACATCCTTGGGATCAAAGTTCTACGAGATCGCAAGAAAAGAATGTTGGGCTTATCCCAAGCTTTCTATATCGATACTGTACTAACTCGTTTTAGTATGCAAAATTCTAAGAAAGGTTTCTTACCTTTTAGACATGGAATTATTCTATCAAAGGAGCAGTGTCCGAGGACACATAAAAGAGATAGAGAACAAGAAGGCAGTTCCTTATGCTTCAGTAGTAGGAAGCTTAATGTATGCAATACTATGTACGAGACCAGACATCTGCTTTGCCGTAGGCATGGTCATCAGATATCAGTCTAACCCAGGACAAGAGCACTGGACTGCCGTAAAGCATATTTTGAAGTACCTGAAAAGGACTAAAGAGTATATGCTAGTTTACCAGGTAGATAGTTTAGTTTCCTTGGGGTATACAGACTCAGATTTTCAGTCAGATAGGGATTCCAGGAAATCTACCTCAGGTTATGTGTTTACTTTGGGAGGTAGAGCCATTGTATGGAGGAGTATCAAGCAAAAATGTATTGCTGATTCCACTATGGAAGTCGAGTATGTGGCAGCCTCTGAGGCAGCCAAAGAAGCGGTTTAGCTCAAAAACTTTCTGTTGGACTTGGATGTGGTACCTAGTTTGCCTAAGTCTATTACACTTTATTTTGATAATAGTGGTGCAGTTGCAAACTCGAAGGAACCACGAGCCCATATGACAGGCAAACACATTGAGCGCAAGTACTACCTGATACGAGCTTTCGTAAAGAAAGCAAAAGTTGCTGTGATCAAGATAGCATCAGTCGACAACCTAGCTGATCCCTTTACAAAGAGCTTACCAGCTAAGGCTTTTGACAGTCATGTTGAGGGAATGGGAGTCAGATGTGTAGCAGCATGGCTTTAAGTATAAGTGGAAGATTTGTAACAGTATACTGGAAAGTAATGCTTTGAGTATAAGTGGGAGATTGTTAGGGTTATATGCTACAAGCATCACTTTTGTAGTAACCTTATTTCCTTAATTTTGAATGAGAATCATATGGAAAATTGTTTGCATATTGTATTTGTTGCAAGTGTTAATACAAATGTCTGATATTCTATATTGTAGATAATATGGTGTGTGGTGTCACACAGAAGATCATATTATCTGTTTTCTATGGATTATATAAATAGTTCACAACCTAGATGGACTTGGATAATCTATTGGAAAGGTTATAGTGTAATCTGGTATTAGTCTATCTTAACTATAGGTTTACACTAGTACACTTTGTGTGTATTGAACAGGACCATTTGAGGTTGTTCTCTTTGTACTGAGTACATAAGAGAACAAACACCTCTGTTATTATGGATGCTTGTGCACTTAATTCGGATATAATAACGGACATGTATATGTAGTGTACATTACTTTGACTCATAAAAGAGTGAGATTCATTATGGATCAACAACCTCTATGAATTGGATAATAACATTGCATGTATGATGGGCTGTTGATTATAAATGGAATCCATGTCCCGATACATCGGGTTGATGATGTCCGCCTAAGGAGCTCATAAGGATTGTCATGTAAATCCTGCAGGTGGATTATATCCGACATGACAAATAAAGTTGAACGGTACTACTTAAGGATAAAAGATGTCGAATCAATATAGTTGTCAGTAACTTAATTTGATCGACGAACATACGATATCTTAATATGGGGAGCCAAACGAGCATATAATAAAAGGAGCCCACTAACATAATTTGGGATTAGGGAGGTAGTGCAACAATAGCTCATTAGTAGACCGAGCTATTGTTAATGGGCCTGGATTGTGTGTTCGGGCTGAACACGGGATATCCAGATCCGTTAGGAGGCGTAACCCTAATTTCTCCTCATGGTCCCTGTCGTAGCCTATATATATCCTCTATTCTCTGGCCGCCAGATTACTGATCAGAAATCTGAAATTTTCTCTAAATTTGTGATTTACGTAAGTAGAGAAAGAGAGGGCTGCCAAGGTGAAGAAAAGGTTGGGAGATCGTCGCCCATACGACGTCCTACTCGAGGAAGGAATACGTGCAGAAGATCTTGGGGTCGTTCGCTCAAGATTGCCAGGAATTACTTGTCTCCTTTCTGCCGCAGGTATAATTCGTGAACCCTAGTTTTCGCCTATGAAGGGTTAGAACACGTATTAGATCTGTTCAACTTTCTATCGATCAATACGCACACCAAAGGAAGGGTCCTGGGAATCTCCAGTTCCATCAATTTCAAAGTTACAGAGAAAGAGGAAAATAAAAGAAGGGTGGAAGAAGAAGAGGAGATGAGATCGAAAGCTAGAGAGAGTGAATAGAAGGAAGCGAAAGAAGAAGACACTGCGAGAGAGAACGAGATATGAAGGGATCGAGAAGAAAGTGTGGAAGACTCACCATACGGCAATGCACTGGTGTCCATGGCGGTCGATGGTCAGTGAAGGCAGCTTCGAGCTCTGATGAAGGAAACAAACGCAGCGGTGTCGGAGGTCACCGAAAAAGATACAGCACTCTAGATCGGTCGAGATCTGGTCGGAGGCACCAGATTCAATCATGGTGATATAGGCTCAGAGACGGCCGTTGATACTGGGAGAGATCCGACCGTAGGAGAGGGGTGCTGCAAGGACGAAGCTCAACGGACACGGGATCGCCGTCAGTGGTGGAGCTCAGGTGAGAGGATCTGGCTGGGTCCTCGACCGAGGGAGGCGACGCGTTCGAGGCCCGCATAGAGGTGCGTCGTTGGGGTTGATTTAACAATGACGGGGCCGGTGAGTAAATTTAAACTCTCGGGGTGGCTGTGATGACGTGTGGTGTTGATTGTGATATTAGCTCATGGAGGGCATAACTGTGGTGGTGGTTGAGTATGTGAGTGGCCGGAGGAGGAGTGAGACGTGGTGTATCTGGATGGCTAGAGGAAGAATTGGCATTCTTGGTCGAAAGAGTAGGGATGGGCTGATCGGTAGTTACAGTGGTGGTAGGAAGCGTGGTGTAGGAGAAAATCAGGTGGTCGGGTGTTGGCGGTAGAGTGGCGGAGATGTTGGAGTCAGTGATGGTAGCGGTAAGGTTCTGTAGAGGTGGTCGGTGGCGGGACATGCTGGCGGTGTGGTGGCGGGACAACCGAGTTTGTTGCAGAGAAGTGGAAGAAGACGGCGAGGGAGCAGTGCTCGTCGGAGTTGGCCGGTGAGCAGCGGTACGGCAGTGGCTGATCGAACATGGAGTTGAAGAGAGAGAGAAAGAGAGTGGTAGGAGAGAGAGTGTATTATTGTATGAATAAAATATTAGGCGTGTCCAATACTTTAGAGAGGGAAATGGAGTATTCTCCAAGCCAATGATGGCATCCTATGTAATTTGTAATCGATCTAGGGGACAGTGGAAAAACCTAACTAACTAACTAACAATTAGTTACTAACTAATCTAGATAATTAGGAACTAATTCTAAATTAGGATAACTAACAATCAATTAAGCTAATCAAACAATTAGTTAGCAACTAATCGATTAGTTAGTAATTATTCAATAATTAGTACTAACAATCAATTAACTAAACTAAATAATTAATCAATCTCTAAACCAAAATCTATAGGTCCACGATCCAAATCCAAGCTTGGTAAACAATTAGGATAGCTAGCCCACAATACAAGCACAAAGCTGGGTAGGCTCACAATAATTAAATAACAATTAGAAATAATAATCTGAAAATGATTTTATAAATTATAACATTGTTGTTCCAAAAATAAGAGTTTCAAATCTAGGATATGATTTTATAACTCAAAAATTAGTTCAAAATTTTCAAAGGTAGAAATTCGAAATCTAGGTAGTTACATTAAGGCTAATCCCCAATTAATTAAGGGCTTCTAGAGAGTTCCCACTAATAGCTAGCAACCTATTCATGGCATACTACTACAAACCAAAATGTCACTAGGTATTTACGAATTTGCCACTCCTATATAATTCCTAAATAACCATTCCCTCTCTAAATGTCATTTTCTTTCCATGATCACCTAAATAATTTCAAAATAATTTCTAGAAAATAAAATTAGAAAATTAATAATTCGAAAAAATGCAAATTCTAAAATCAAGGGGTTAAACCTCGATATAGTAGAAGCCGTATGAAAAACTATCCTACTAATGACCAAGAATTGACGTTGATTGTATTTGCATTAAAGTTGTGACAGTACCACTTGTATGGCTTGACTTGCAAAATCTTTACCGACAAGAGTCTCAAGTATATATTTACTGAAAAGGATTTGGATTTGCGACAAAAACGATGGTTAGAGCTTATTAGGGATTACGACTTGACACAATGTCCTGACACTCTATATGTAGAGTTCCTTCATTGATTTATGGAAGTGTCATGCCCCAGTCCCAAAGTACGTAGGACCAACATGTGACTATGCCAGCTGGTATGCTGACGTAGGCTACTCTATTATATGGAACCTACGACACATACTTACGCTGTATTTGAGTTCCAGCTCATATGGCATAACAATGGGTCGCATATCTAAATTAATGATCTCATCCACAATATAAAAATAATAACTAAGCAGGTAACATCAAGAATATATATAAACTGTAGGAAATGATGATATGAAAGTGCTAATAGTTGGGTGGCAACAAATCCACTACTAATGACCATTATTAACTGAAAGTAGGAAATAGTCCAGTACATCATGAAATGAAAAGGAAGTGCAAGAAAATAAGTAATCCATCTAGAAGAAGATTATGGAAACTCTGAAGGCAAGACCTCCTCGTCTAAAAGTGTAGAGTCGTGTCTCGATGCATACACTGAGGGTACTCTTGTTCGTCTACGTCTGGAAGAAAACCAGGTCCTCAGTGGGACGTAACTAGATACAAACAATATGCTATAAATACTAAAATATAAATATATACATAAGGGTTTCTAACCTCCCAAGTGCAAATTTAGAGGATGACGTTTAACGCATGGGCAAATGTAGGCTGAAATAAGTAATCCACGTAGCTCGAGGCTAGTTGTATACATCATGTCCAACAGAAATCTGTAAACTTTTATAACGATCGACGATCGTCAGAGGGTATCTGCAAATGGGGGTCATCAACCCATAATTTCCTTCGGATACTGTCTTACCCCTCAATTTTCACACTGACCAAGTCGTGTACATAATATGTCCAGCTTGTAACTGCTTGAGTCTCTAATGCACTAAATTCAAGCAATTATGTTTCTATCTGTTACACATCCTGTCCGTACCGATAGCTAGTCGAGTGTAATAGTCCGTGCCCCAAAAATTAATCTCATAACCGTGTCATGTGTGTCACGGCCAAAGGAGATATGATAATGTCCTACTAATATATAATAGTCATCTAGCAACTAAAGTCAACGTGCATAAAAGAAATAAAAGGAAATTGAATCAACGAACTCCGTCAATCGCACCCATGTTTAGCGTGGACGCACAATTATATCAATTGAATTAAAACAATAAAAAAGAAATATATGATATGCTAAAATATTTGTAAATACACAATAATTATAGCAAGGTATACTTTTCTGGTGTCCGAGTAGAGTCTAGACGTCGTTCGGGTAGCGAACTCGTCAAGTCAGGAGCAACACGAAAGGGGGAAACGGAATAGAAAACTTCGGGTGCTGAAACAAACATTACCACTGTGTCCAGAATCAGAAATATAGCCAAAAAAGACCACTTATAAGTCCAATTTGGACGCATGAACAATACGAACCCAATGGTATGTCCATAATTGGATTTTATTGAGCCGCTCTCAAAATCGTCTGTTGAGTCGGATCGTAAGCCCGTAAAAAGGACGATGCGGTCAACGGTCTCATAATTGGACAAAACTTGGGTCGCATGACAAGTCAAATATTGCGAGTCTAGTGGTACAAGTTTTGTTGCGATATGATGAACGCACAGAAAGTAATTGCAATTTTTTGAAAAACTTTGATACGATGGTTTTTTACGAATACAGGTCAAATTCGTCGCACACACGCGACCAATTCGAATTCCATCAAATCGCACACGTTGGGGTAGATTGTACGCATCTTTTCGTGCAATCGATTCGGACTGGGGTGGTCCGCTTGTCGGGACGGACCCCGATTCGAAAAAATTATAAGTATTAAAGTACTTCATGGAGCCTACTTTGGCTCTAGTTTTGATCTATTTATATGTTGATTTAGGTTCTAAAATTTGGCATGGTTATAGACAACTTAACCGAAAATAGATGAGCGTAAGTGGCGCTGGATTTCGCTGAATGACCAGCAAGTTATGCTCGCTCAAACTTTCAGAAAAATCACAAAATTCAAAATGTAAATCTATGAATTTTTTGGAAACTTTGGATAGAAATATCGAGAGATTTAATGAAAAATAAATTAAACTAATTACTCGGTATTGGAGCTG
This sequence comes from Iris pallida, assembly GCA_029216955.1. Taxonomy (NCBI): domain Eukaryota; kingdom Viridiplantae; phylum Streptophyta; class Magnoliopsida; order Asparagales; family Iridaceae; genus Iris; species Iris pallida. The sequence goes on from JANAVB010042820.1 coordinate 1,551,812, forward strand.
GTTATATAGGCCATGTATATGTGAAATTGGATTCGAGATTGCTCGAGGGACTGCAAAGTTATTCACCTCCTAAAGAGGTTGCTTAGGATCCATTTATAGGTTATGTTTTTTTTTGAAACGAGAACCATATTTTCTTAGATTTTTGCATCCAATTAAAATGGTATTACAATATGCTAAAATGAACTATGTACAGGTAAAAAGTTGGTTGGATTGCCTACTAACCAGTGCAATTGGTTTGGAAGGAGGCCAAAGGATGGAGGAATTCTGGGACTTCGAAAAGGACTCGACAGTGCGAGAATCCTGCGTGCACAATACAGCAACTGTTCTTCTAGTCAAGTAAAGCACGGAGGCTCGGGCTGGACTCGTCGACGGCATGGGGCAGTACACAGCGTGGGGTGATCAACCGTGCTTAGGGTTTTCACGTACAGTTTGGATGTAATGACCCGCTCTGCCCTAGCTGAACACCGATTCAAACGGTAAGTGCAACGACTCAAACGAGCCGTCGACCCGAAGAGTTGGCATCGACCTGATGAAGAATCGATGCAAGGCTTATATTGGCCCGTCAAAGATGAATCTCGACTTAGACTTTCAAAGGCGCGCTCGGAGTATCGCTCGGCCGATACGAACATCGCTAAGGTGGGTGGCTCCGATGAACCCGTCTTTGCTTAGCCTAGACACATAATAATACGGACACTATTGCTAGAATCGCTAGGCGATAACACCGTGCATGCTAATAAATGACTCAACGCACCTAGCTAAGAGAATAATCCTATCTTGTATGCTTGTATAGAATATGGAAAAGAATATAGAAAATGTGAGAACTCTCGCATTGTGCTCCACGCTCGTGCTAAGGCACAAGCTTACGTTCAAGTCCCTTATGCGTTCAACAATGAAACAATGAATGGTTTACAACAGTGAAACGGAAAACTATCGACATAGTCGTTTCGAATAGAGTATAGCAATATTGAAAGACTTCGGGACCGATGGGTCGCCCAGGCGACTCCCGCACTGGGAGTTGCATAATTTGTGAATGAATGAACCAAAGAATGAATGAATGAATGTGCGATAAGAAAGAAAAGAATTGTTAGCGACAGGTGTGACGGGCACGTGCAATGGGGCTCGCTACCCGCGCTGCACGGACGCCAACCTGGTCGATAACGGATTATGGCTAAGGGTTAGCCGAAAGCTCAGAGACAGCCGTTAAGTTAAAATGAAAAATAAAACGAAATAGTCGTGGACAATCACATCGTATACGGGAGGTGGGAGCAATAAGGGATTTCCAGCGGCACCATCAAAGGGAGGATCGTGGTCGGACTAGGCAGAAATCAAAATGGCTTACTGTCCGGGCCTAGGTGCGGGCTTGGCCACCTTCGAAACGTAAGGCCAGGTATTTCAAGAGACTATCAAGGTGTTCCAGCCGCACGCTTCGATAGGTGAGAAATTACCAAGGGTAAAAGGGTCCAAAATGGCTTGTGATGCCAGCGACCGGTACATATAGATTAAGTGGGCTTTGGTGGTGGCAATCCACGTGCAAGTCCCTGCATTGAAACAAAGTAGTCTAAGTTAACTAAATGAAGTGCCTTCTGAACAGGCTTGAAATGTAACACACTAAAGAAGAAAGAGTACTTCGTGAAATTGAGTTAGAAAACACGCCTATATCGCGCTAGGACCTGAGGCAGGGACACGCCCTTGGCATTGAAAGTTTATATGAATTGTTGATTAACTTAGTTTACTTTGGACAGGGAAGGCCGGACGGTAAGTATGGATAAGTCGTGCATGTATTTCCATGCAACACATCGAAATCGGTAATACGAGATAGGTCATCAAATATGCCATAAAACTGATCCTAAGGCAAGATTAGAAAGACAATAAATGATAGACGGTGCACAAAAGTAAATAGAACGTGTTTGGTAATGATAGCATTATGGGCGAGCTAGCCTCCCCACCAGTGCATAACAATGTACTGATAACCCCATAGTTTGCTTGCAGGACACAGTAGGTGTCATCGGGTGTGGAGCTTCCCTCGAACGTGCTAAGACGCGGAGCCAACTCTGGAGCCTTGGGGTATAGCAAGGAGCTGAAGCACCATATACAGAATATAATGTATCGGAACATCGCCATGAATTATTCTATCTTGTAAGCCACTTGGCACGCCTTTTATGTCTCAGAGAGAGAGAGCTTGAGAGACTTGTAAACTCGGCCTAGTGCCGCTTGTAAACTCCTTGAATGTCAATAAAGAGTTTGAATTCGCTTCAATTTGTGTTCATTTACTTTTCGCTGCAAATGGGGACACTCTGTGCGACTCTATGGCCTAGCTCAAATCGAGCGTTTTCGGACATAGCCTTGTACGGGTGCAACCTAGGCCCGTACGACATCATGTCTTAGCGAGGACGATCGCTCCTGCGAGAGCGGGGCGTGACAGATTGGTATCAGAGCACGGCTTTACGTCCTTGGACTTCATTTCGATTCTCTCAGTTTTGAAAGCTCGTTTTGAAACAAAAGAAGTGTACGCTCTCTCTCGTGGTGCCTTGGGATGTTCCATATAATAAGTCTAATACTTTCAAAAGCTCGTACAAGTACTCGGTTGAATGGGATCGATAAGTGAAGGCCTTTATGCCAAACTACGACGGACTTGAGTTGAGAGAAAACTAATGCTAAGAGTTAGCAAACGCAGTACATTCTTGAATAACCTTGCGCTGACGAAAGCGAACACGAGAAGTGGTTCTTAGACTTTGAGGAACGGGCGAACGCGCAATTGAACATATCGATTGGGAATCAAATGACCTTTTGAGGATTTGTAGAGTGACTTGACCCCGAGTGGTGTATGTGATAGCTTCAAAGAAGAATAAGAGCGAGTGTCGATGACTAGTCGAGTGGCTCGAACCCTGAGTGGTGTATGGACGACATAAAAATTGTTCGAGCGAGACTAAAGGATTTACGGATAGAACGAATACGTCGGCAAGCGATGATATCGCGCAAATCCTTAGAACGAGTAACGCTTAGTTGGTTGCGACTTTGAGAGTCTCAAACGAGATATCGTTCGGACGAATCAAGAATACGTAGTACGAATTATAAAACGATTGAATGGAGATTCGAAACGATAAAGTAAATGGGTGTATTGGTCGAGGAAATGTAGCGAAACGTACATGCGATTTTAAAATTAGTCGAATGGATTGAAACTTGAGTTAAGACGAAATACTCAGACGAGATCGAAAATAGCACGATCGGAAGACAGCGTGCATGGAAAACGTTGAGTGGAGATACGAGAATGACTAAAGAATTGGAATAGATGTTGCTCAATAAAGAGTTAGCACGAGACAATGTAAATTGAGGAAATTATGTTACACGACTCGGAATTCGTTGCAAAAGAAAGATCGTCAGGTTATGTACATCATCGATGGTATTGAGGCGTATCAAAGATCGATGTACGATAACTCGAGGGTACTCCGATTCGATGAATGATAATCGTGTTAGAAGTTATTGTTTTGAAGGATGCTATGTTGGAGATATGTTTGGAATGAAGAAGAGAATTGACTTGATGGTTCTGTGATAACCACAACGATAACAATCTTGTCTTGTGCGAGCGCAACTCCAGCCTCGCACATGCGTCACGTCGGATTTGGGACGATCATTCCACGTGAGCGTTGGCATGGTGATTCATGTCCAGCAGGAATGATCGAACTCAGAATATCATGACATGGCAATTTTGATTGCTTTGATTTGTGGTTTGGAGTGATGGTAAATTCGAGGATTGTTAGGACTTGCGATTGAAGAATAAGAAAAACTTGAGGATTGAGTAGACCCAATCCGCGTATCAAAAATGAGTAAGTCTAGACTCAACGCAAGAGTTACGTCCCGATGAGGACGATTATTCCACGGGAATGTTGACATTATGATTCATGTTCGCCGTGGATAATCAGACTTGCGTGAGATCGGGGCACGACATATTGTAAGGCTAGACGACCTTGTGATCGACTACGTGAATTGGATAGGATGGATAGGTGGATTGTATCAAACATACTTGAAAAGATAGACTACGATAATTGTTATTACGGACACACGATATTGACATGTCAAGGATTTGATCGAGGACAACCTTTCGTAGGATGACTTTCCTAAACGAGCTCAAACTTGGAGCGGAGAATGTGTTGATGCGAATAGGGTGAACGCTGCTTGATGTTTAGAAATTTGAGCCAAACGAACTTGGGTAGAAACTTCCGTACAAACGAACAAATGGTTTGACCATAGGATTTGGGGTGAGCTTGATGCAGCGGCCTTGCACGATAAGCCACAAACTTGACTTGTAACTATGGCCCTATGAGATGACCTAGCGGATAGACGGACGACCCTATGCCGAGTGATTAAACTTATGTGATTGACCTTACAGTATCGTCTAGACGGACGATAGACTTGGGGCAGCAAGACTTAGAGTAGGATGGGGAACAGGGAGTGTGCGTGAACGACGACGAGATTGGCCCCAAACAAAGCAAATAATAGGAATGGATGATGCGCAAGTAAAGTTGGGATAATGAATTGAATAACTGATAGGCAGACATACTCGATGATAGTACAATACTTGGTCTTGAATCGGACGAAAAGTACTTAAGACTTGGTCGACTTCGCTAAGAAGAAGAAATCGTATTGATTTCGTAGACAAGAACGCTTGAGAAACGAATCGGATCATCTCGAGGATCAAGATAAACGATAGTGAGATGAACGCGAGTTCGGTTTTAAATCGAAGTTAGTGAAATGATCAAAAAATTAAAACTATCACGAGTAGCTTATCCGACTTCGCTAATCGCTAACCTTTGTTGAAATGTACGTATTCGAGGGACGCCTTGAATATGTGCACAGTCCCCACTCAGCGATGTAGTGAACTCGAATGCAGCTACAAGTGGGTGTTGAGATGCGCATAAACGAAAGTGAGTTTGCCTCAGTTTACGACTCTCAAGTTAGATAAATTACAACGTAGCTCGTGCGAACATTTCAGTCCCATGACACGAAGAAATAGCAATCAAGTCAAAGAAACACGACAATTAAATAGTACCATCAACTCTAAAATGAGCGAAAAGTTATTCAATAAAATCGACCAAACGTATGTGACACGGAACTTGGAAAGGTATCGAGTGTAGATCGGTGCCATCAAGCGATAAAGTCATTCGGTAGGGATTGTCTAAGGTATGCTCACAACATGAGTTAGGGAACGGTAGGATGACCTGCACTCAGGAAGTCTCGAGGACGAGACTTGTTTTGAGTGGTGTATTATGTAATGACCCGCTCCGCCCTAGCAGAACGCCGATTCAAACGGTAAGTACAACGACTCAAACGAGCCGTCGACCCAAAGTGTTGGCATCGACCTGATGAAGAATCGATGCAAGGCTTACATTGGCCCGTCAAAGATGAATCCCGACATAGACTTTCAAAGGCGCGCTCGGAGTATCGCTCCGCCGATACGAACATCGCTAAGGTGGGTGGCTCCGATGAACCCGTCTTTGCTTAGCCTAGACAAATAATAATACGGACACTATTGCTAGAATCGCTAGGCGATAACACCGCGCATGCTAATAAATGACTTAATGCACCTAGCTAAGGGAATAATCCTATCTTGTATGCTTGTATAGAATATGGAAAAGAACATGGAAAATGTGAGAACTCTCGCACCGTGCTCCACGTTCGTGCTAAGGCACAAGCTTACGTTCAAGTCCCTTATGCGTTCAACAATGAAACAATGAATGGTTTACAACAATGAAACAGAAGACTATCGATATAGTCGTTCCGAGTAGAGTATAGCAACATTGAAAGACTTCGGGACCGATGGGTCGCCCAGACGACTCCCGCACTGGGAGTTGCGTAATGTGTGAATGAATGAACCAACGAAGAAATGAATGAATGTACGATAAGAAACGAAAGAATGGTTAGCGACTGGTGTGATGGGTACGTGCAACGGAGCTCGCTACCCGCGCTGCACGGACGCCAACCTGGTCGATAACGCATTATGGCTAAGGGTTAGCCTACGGCTCAGAGACAGCCGTTAAGTTAAAATGACAAATAAAATGAAATGGTCGTGGACAATTCTATCGTATACGGGAGGTGGGTGCAATAAGGGATTTCCAACGGCACCATCAAAGGGAGGATCATGGCCGGCCTAGGCGAAAATCCAAATGGCTTACTGTCCGGGCCTGGGTACGGGATTGGCCACCCATGAGACGTAAGGCCGGGTATTTCAAGAGACTATCAAGGTGTTCCAGCCGCACGCTTTGATAGGTGAGAAATTACCAAGGCTGAAAGGGTCCAAAATAGCTTGTGATGCCAGCGACCGGTACATATAGATTAAGTGGGCTTTGTTGGTGGCAATCCACGTGCAAGTCCTTGTATTGAAATAAAGTAGTCTAAGTTAACTAAATGAAGTGCCTTCTGAACATGCTTGAAATGTAACACACCAAAGGAGAAAGAGTACTTCGTGAAATTGAGTTAGAAAACATGCCTACATCGTGCTAGGACCTGAGGCAGGGACACGCCCTTGGCATTGAAAGTTTATATGAATTGTTGATTAACTTGGTTTACTTTGGACAGGGAAGGCCGGACGGTAAGTATGGGTAAGTCGTGCATGTATTTCCATACAACACATCGAAATCGGTAACACGAGATAGGTCATAAAATATGCTATGAAATTGATCCTAAGACAAGATTAGAAAAACAATGAATGATAGACGGTGCACAAAAGTATTTAGAATGTGTTTGGTAATGATAGCATTGTGGGCGAGCTAGCCTCCCCACCAGTGCATAACAATGTACTGATAACCCCACAGTTTGCTTGCAGGACGCAGGAGGCGTCGTCGGGTGCGGAGCTTCCCTCGAACGTGCTAAGGTGCGGAGCCAACTCTGGAGCCTTGGGGCATTGCAAGGAGCTGAAGCACCATATACAGGACATAATGTATCGGAACATCGTCATGAATCATTCATCTTGTAAGCCACTTGGCACGACTTTTATGTTTCAGAGAGAGAGAGAGCTTGAGAGACTTGTAAACTCGGCCTAGCGCCGCTTGTAAACTTCTTGAATGTCAATAAAGAGTTTGAATTTGCTTCAATTTGTGTTCATTTACTTTCCACTGCAAATGGGAACACTCTGTGCGACTCTGTGGCCTAGCTCAAATCGGCCGTTTCCGGATATAGTCTTGTACGGGCGCAACCTATGCCCGTGCGGCATCACGCCTTAGCGAGGAAGATCACTTCTGCGGGAGCGGGACGTGACAAGTTTGGGTTCAGGACTTGGAGTTTGGAGGGAGATTTAGGAGAGGAGAGGAAAGGATGAGTAAATGGAGTGGAGGAGAATAAGGAGAAGGGGAAAGTCTGGCAGTGTAGAGTTTGGAGGAGTGCACGTTAGAGGTGGCTCAGGATGTGCCAAGCCTTCCGTACCGAAATCGGAAGAAGAAAGACTTAATTTTAGGTGGGTTTGTTACTTCCAAACCAAATAGGAACAAAAGGAGGGGGTTTTCCTAGTTTGTGTTATAGGATTTGTAGGATAGGAATGGCTTTTAGTTTTAGGGAGGTTATCTTAGGTAGGAATGTAGGTAAATGACCTTAGGTAAATAAGTAGAAATTTGACAAAAGGCTTTTATGGATAGTTATTAGAGAGGAAATTTTGGTTTGGCTTTGAACTGGTTTTGGGTAGACCTAGGGGCTAAACTAGGAAGAAAAAAGGTTTTAGCTTTAGAAAATAATAATAATAATAATAGTAATAAATATAAAAAATGAGGAGTTTACATTCTATCCAACTAATTAGAAATTTCCTCCTCAAAATTAAACTAAAGCATAATATGAAAGATAAGTGAATTAAATACGAAAGGAAATACCAAGTACACCAAGTCGTAGTTTGATCCTCAAAGAGATGGTGAAAACAGTTGCGTATGTCGTCTTTGCGCTCCTAGGTGGATTCTTCTGGCGAGTGATGCTTCTACGACACAGGAACCAAAGGAATTACTCGATGCCTCAAAACCTTCACACTCCTGTCAAGAATCTTCCCAGGTTGTTCTTGATATGATAAACTTGGCACCACCATGATCTCAGAATGATCTAGAACATGACTGCTATCTGCTACGTATTGTCTCAATTGCAACACATGGAACACATCATGGACTTCCTTAATTTAATGTGGCAATGCCAATCTGCAGGCAACATCTCCAACACGTTCTAATATATCAAACGGTCAAATACACCTTGGGAACAACTTCCCTCGTCTGTCAAAGCGAATGGTTCCTCGGGTTGGTGATATCCTCAAAAACACATGATCGCCTTCCTTAAACTCCAAAGGTCAACGATAAAGATCAGCCCACTGCTTCTACCTATCTTGTGCTGCTCGAAGATGCCCCAAAATCAGCTTACCTTCTCATCTATGCTGACCACCAACTCTGGTCCCAATATCTGACGCTCTCCTACGTCACTCCAACAAACTGGCGGACTATACTTTCTACCTTACAACGCTTCAAATGGAGCCATTTGTATACTTGTTTGATAGCTATTATTGTAGGAAAAATTTGCCAAGTGCAGGGGATCTTCCTAAGAACCTTCAAAATCTAACATGCAAGTCCCTCAACATATCTTCTGACGTCTGAATAGTATGTTCCGACTGACCATCGATTTAGGGATGATAAGCCATACTGAACTTCAGACGTGTCCTTAAAATTTCCTGCAGGCTTCAACAAAAGTAGGACGTGAACCTTATATTTCGATCTGATACAATGCTAACTGGTACACCGTGCAGCTTCACAATTTGCTTCATGTATATATCTGCCAATATCTCTGTAGATTATCTAACTCTGAATAGCAAAAAGTGAGCTGACTTGGTGAGTTGGTCCACTATTACCCAAACTATATCACGTCCACTAGGACTCCTTGGAAATCTCGCCACAAAGTATATTGTGATGTGTTTTCACTTCCATTCAGGAATCGAAAGTGGTTATAACAACTTTGTTGACCTCTGATATTCAGCCTTGACTTGCTGACACACCAAGTACTTAGCCACGTAATAGGCTATGTCCCTCTTCATACCATGCCACCAGAAGTGTTGTTTCAGGTCTCGGTACATCTTCGTACCTCTAAGGTGAATAGAATAGATGGAACTATGAGCCTCTGCCATCAGCTCTTGTCGAAGCTCACCACTCGGTACATACAGACGATCACCACATCTCAATGTTCCGCCTTCATGGATCCTCAGTCCTGTCTTCTCTCCAGCATCTGTCTTTTTCCTAAGCCTTTGAAATCTAGCATCGGTAGGCAAAGCTGCCTTATTTTTCTCAACTAGTGACAACTGTACCCAAAGATTGGCTAACTAACCATCTTCTCCAGGTAATATAACCTCTATGCCAAGATCTAGCAAGTTCTCCAATATTCCCCTCTGGGTCGTTAAGAAATACGCCATAGGCTTAAGGCTTAACGCATCAGCTATTAAGTTAGCCTGGCCTGGATGATAATATTACCCCCAGTTTTCAGAAACAGGAGTATTTTTGTCATTTTACATTTTTGAATATTTTTAAAATTTATTTTATTATTTATGATATTATTTTGGGGTTGAAATTTATTTTATTATTTATGATATTGTTTTGGGGTTATTTGAGTCGGGTTCGAATTTTACCTCAATCCGACTTGAAACGGGGACCCGGTGGTAGTTTGACTCTAGTGGGACCCACACACTAGTTAGGCATAACCCACATGATATTAATTTTAGTCCACATGATAGAAATATTTTAGTTAGAGGTTAGACTAATTTAGCCCCAACCAATTAGCCCTTTCCTAATACTCATAGAATAGGTTAGTGGGGGCATTTTGGACCTTACCATAATAGGACAAATAGCCCCATATGGCCAGTCACTTTGGGAGAGGATAGGCTCAAGTTTATTTCATTATTCTAATCCACACTCTCTCTCTTGTTCTTCCCCAAATTCCTAGAGAGCAATCCCTAGCAATTTCTCCACCAAATCCTTCCATTTTGTCACCAAATCTTCTTCTTCCTTCTCCATTCTAGTCAAGGAGAAAGCTACCCAAATTTGGGAGGATTCGGAGCTCGTTCGTGTCCTTTTGGAATCTCTACGTGTCGGTGTCGCTCCGGGAAGGCTTTTCTTCGATTCGATCTACCGGGAGGTATAAATCCCTTCTACTTTTCATTTTCTCATGCATATAGGTCTATTTTGAACCCATAGGAATGACTCCCATGGTTGTATCTCCATTTGTGTCTATTTCGTGTCCATTTGGAGGACATAGGAGTGTCCTTTGTGTTGTGGTTGTGTCCATGTGGGAAAACCCCAAATTTGGACACACTATGTGTTGTTGTTATGTATGAATGAATTATTACATGTTTAATCTCATATTTTTGTTTTGGAGATGTGTTCTATAGTGTCTCATATATATATATTAGTGTAGAGAATGAGTTCTTGATATATTATGTTATATACTTGTGTTCTTTTGTCTCAAACTACCCAAATCCGTCATGATTTTTATCCACGTTTTTAATTTCAGCCCTAACTTAGAAATGTCCTAACTTCTAGCTCAAAGCTCGGTTTAATCTTCTGTTTTTTTTAAAAGAAGCGTATTGAAGTTAGCTTTCCAAAAACATATATTAATAGGCCTAATACTTTCTGTAACTTTCTAGAGAATTATTTGAGTGTCAGCTGTACGAAAGACAAATGCGTTCTCGGTGTTTTTGCGATTCCGGGAGTTTTCGGAAACGAAAACGCGATCCGTTTGAAGTTTCGGAAAGCTAACACATAGATCTATATACTTTAATCCTAGATTTTAATTTATGCTGAGATGGTACAGTATTGATTATTAGTAGGAGTTACTATTCGGCATATGCATTTTGTGCACCCTTGTGTGTAATATAATGTTCTATTTGATTTTAACCCATGTTAATGTATATACATTATATAATTAAATAGAGAATGCAAGCATGAGTAAATGTTTAAATAAATGATGTATGGGGTGTAAGTATCCTATCTAATTTAAGCATGTATAAGTATGGCTTGTAATGAATATGTAGGTTCCATAGTATGTAATGTATGGTGCATATAGTAGTACAAGAGAATAAATGAATGATGAATGAATGCAAGCATGACTGTAATGTAATAATAGATGTAATGTATGCAATATATAAGTTAATGAGATGTAATGTTCTATGTTAACACAAATCCTATATTACCTCATGTACCCCTTACACTATGTAGACACTATCACACTTGACACTTTGTTCACTTACACTTTGACACTCTTTGATATGTATACACTATGTATGCCCATTTAACCCTCACTTGCCCCTTTGTCATGTTCACATACACACACATAGCCTCTTAAATAAGTATTTATGAATACAGTTAACTTAGCTATGTATGTATATTATATATATGTTAGCATATTATGTTATAATATATAAGTTTATATAACCATTTGAAATGCCATGATGATAGACCTAATTTTGAATACCAATATATGCATTTGTATATATGTGTAGACATATATAGTTTAAAGTAATAGATTACCTAGTGTATATCCAATGTGAATTCTTGCCTATTTGAGTATTGAATAATTGCATGCTATATAGAGTTGGGTGTATGTTGGCTTGTATAGCCTTGTATTGATGTGTGCTTGCTAGGATAGTCTTGGTTAGGCCTAGTAAGACTTGCTGGGTTAAGACATGACCTAGTTTGACCTAGTTTGACTAGTGCAGTTGACCAGAGTTGACCAAGGGTTGACTTTGGCCTAGTTTGACCTAGATTCATGTAGAATGCATTGTAGTGCTTTATATTATCCTTCTGGACATGTTATGACTTGTGCTGTTCCAATTAGGAGCCAGACACCTCTCTTCGGACAGTATCTTTATATTGGATATTCAGATATCAGGCGAGTACATTCTCTGATCATTTCATATCCTGCTTAGAATTATTTCCTGCATTAAATTATTTTACTTGTGCTGTCACGACATTATCACGGATTGGTACTATACAGATCTCGTACTCCTGTGCTTTTACCATATATGTACAACTTTTTAGTGTAGATCATGTACAACTCTTTAGTGTAGATCATGTACAACTCTGTAGTGTAGATCATGTACAACTCTGTAGTGTAGATCATGTACAACTCTGTAGTGTAGATCATGTACAACTCTTTAGTGTAGATCGTGTACAAATCTGTTCCGTTTATATGTGCTATCCTGTACTCTGACTCACTAGCCACTGTTAGTTCCTTACTTATAGTAGATATTTCTATTACAGTTTTCTCTCTCTGTTTACATACTGTATTCTTCAGCACCTGTATATTACTTTACTACATGATTATATTTTCTAACCTGCTATGAACTGTTGAGATGTAATGTGCTTGCTCCTGTCCTGACTGGACCTGTTGATAAATTTTACAAATAGCCTGGGGTTGCCTGCTAGCCTAGAGGAGACACAGTAGTGGTTGTTTAGATAGTTATTTAATTTTGTCTGGAGTTGTATTTACTTGTGGATTACTGTATTTGAGTTTTGAGATGTATTTCTGGGATTATGTATCTTAGACACTTAGACTTCTATCTCCTGTATCTCTTTTGGATTTCATGTTTATCTATCTTTATCATTCTACCTTAGATTGTGATTGAGTTGTACCTCTGTGTTGGCCTCCTTATGGAGAGTATTCATATTATACTAGTTATAGTTCATGACCTAGAACAACGTTCTACCGCCGATACTACGGCGTAGGCTGGGCGTTGTTACGTACTCGTACCCTCACGGTGGGTGCGGGTCGTGACACGTTTTTAGGGGTGGCCCATGCAGGTCGAGTTTATGTAGTGGTATTCGAACTAGAGTACCACTGCAGCCTGCAGTAGGAATAGGATATATTTTGAAGGTACTCAATCACGGTTAGGATTCCTTGAGAGATTCCTGGGACGACCCTTGAGAATCTTATTTTCACTTCGATTTGAAATTTGTTTTTCCCTGATTTGATTTACCTTTACTTCCTGTTATTGAACTTGATTTTGATAGATTATTGTTGAATTTCGATTCTTGATGTTAGTGGTTGAATTTGAGTCTGTATTTTTATGATTTTTGATGGATTATTGTTGAATTTTGAATCTTGATGATAGTGGTTGAATTTGAGTCTGTATTTTTATGAATTTTTATGGATTATTGTTGAATTTTGAATCTTGATATTAGTTGTTGAATTTGAGTTTGTTTTTATATGTATATGTACATTTTTTTTGAAATTAAGGTATAACCTGATAACATACTTGATAAGGACAGTGAGAAAGGTAAAAGTCATTATGGAATTTAGAATTTATTGCAGTCATATTTGCTAGCATGACAAGGACGTAGAGCCTGATATAGCTATACTTATCTTAGTTATAAAATCTAGATTTTCTTGCAGCCATACCGGGTGGCGTGGTAAGAATTCTAGATAACATGATTATAGGGTGTATGCCTTATTATGGACTCTATCGTTTATTGCAGCTATGCTTATTGGCGTGGCAGAATTCAGACAACATAATTTTAAGAAGATGCATATGATTATCAGATTGTACCTTAAATATTTTTGAACATATTTTTTCTACTTTTGTTTCAGTCCTTCAAAAAAAAGAAAAAAAAAAGAAAGAGAATTGTTATTTGTTTGTTTTGTTTTGTTTCTCATTTATTTAACTTAAGAGTAGCTTTAGCTGTTTTTATAAACTTTGTGTAACTTCTTACTATGAAATTCTTCTTAATACAATGAATCGATGATTTTGCTAGACTTTAACTTGGATTTGAAAATTTAGCTCTGGGTTTCAAAATGGGTTTTTCTTTTAAACAGATAAACAAAAACAGATTTTATCGTTATTTCTTTCTTGCTATTATTCTTGTATTAAATAATAATAATAATACTGTCTTGATTACGTCAATCACCTGCTTGCAACCTTGGTAGGAATCTAATTGTTGGTCTTAACGTAGAATTAAAATTTTATATTGGGACATGAGAATATATATGAATATATATAGTGGACACTTTCCTGACACTTATGCATGCTACACTTGATTTCCACCTATCTGAATACATATTAATATGTCGTTAATGTTTAAATTTTCAAAACCCCAATATTTCCGATTCTCTGCTTTTCCTAGCTTAACTCGTAATTTAAATATAAAATTTTATGATAATAGTTTTATTTATATCACTGCACATGTATGTTATACGTAGGGTTTCAATTCAAAAAAAAAATTGCTTGAGTTTTGTGTTTAAATTTGTCAAATCTGAGACTGTGTGCATATTAACCCTTAATACGGGATTTTAAATGTTAGTTCAAATTGATTGTTTTAAATGTAATATTTAGAGATGTGTACATTGTTGTTGTAGGGATATAAATTTAGGTTCCATATTCTTATATGTTAGGTTGTGATAAACATTGAGTTGGTTTTGATGTGCAAATTCTCCAAAATCCTGAAAACTAAATACATGTTAACATTTTTACATTGATTTCCATGTTTAGTTCAATTTCAGATTTAACATGTAATATTGAACTGTATGCGTAGATAAATGTATTGATAGTATATTAGGGTTTCATTTCTATCATGTTATGATGTATTGGGAGCATTGAGATTAGTTGTGATGTTTCAAACTCCTAAATTTTGAAATTGCATTATGTTAATATTGCACTGGTTTAAATGTTAGCTTATTTTTAGATTTTGTATGTAAATGCTGAACTAAAACTGGGTTTAACCTTTCAATACTAAGCTATAACCCTGTACAAGGACACACACACACCCTAACTTAGTATACCCTGTCCTGTAACCTAACTCTTCCTCTCTATGTCATGATTATATATCTATATAGATATATATAGAGCTTAGGCATACATGTTATAATGTATATACATACATAACTAAATCTCTACCTCTTTATATATACATATATACATGGTTAGCCATGCATGTTATGAGCAAATGAGTTGTGTATTGTAGATTGTTTAACCAATATGCCATGATTAGTGTAACTTGATAGTTATTGTTTGAAACTCCAAATCCTCCTTTGCACTTTCATGTATATTTCACATACACACACGCCTATTATCTAACCATATGAACATGTCCACATACACCCATACACACACGAACTACATAACTTGTACATAATGCTAGCTTTTCCCTCTCTAACGCTATATATATATAAATATATTGTGATTGGATTTCCATGCAATTGGCTTTCATTCCTTAACTTTTTGATTTTGATTTTTTTGAATAGTACCCCTTATTAGATAAATGGTGGTTAACTTTATTTTATTTTGATAAGTACCAGTTTTCATATAGGATGGTAGACTACCTTACAGTCTTGATGATTGTTATTTCTGTATCTTTTCTAGTTTAGCACCCTAGATTGCTTGTGTGTTTTGATACCATATGACCATTTTGGTTTAGCATGACTAGTATACCTAGATGAGACTTTCACTACCACCGTATGCCATGACCCTGTATGTCATCCTTTTAAATCGTATGATTGTTTAAGTTCTGAAACTTTGATTGTGGGGGGTTTGACCTAGAAGGAGTATGAACATTTTAATTTTGAGGATGAAATTTTTCTAAGGTGGGTAGACTTGTAACACCCAGTTCTCTAAAATGAGGGTAATTTTGAAATTTTGTAATTTTAATCATTTATTGATTTGACATTTAAATCATGATATGATTTTTGGTAATTTTTAAATCATTTTAAAACTATTTAAAATCATGACTTATGATTTTGATGTTTTGCTAGTGAAACCCTAGAGACTGTTTGACCTAGAGCCTAACTATGTGATTAGGATATTTTAATGTCATTTCTGGCCTAAGGATATTTTGCATTTGACCTCTTTGAATTATTTTAATATTTATTGCGTTGGTGATTATTGATTTTGACCTTTGATAGGTGTGATTTTGTGATGGATTTGTGTCCGTATCGGACACGTATCAGTTTTTATTTACAAATGTTTAATGTGCCTCAAAGAGATTTTTTTTATTGCTGATTTTTTTTTTGAAAAGTATTTGAATGAGATTGTTTTCTGCATGTGTTTCCTGTGATTGCTTTATTTTAATTTCGAGGACGAAATTTTTTTTAAGGTGGATAGATTTGTCACCCCCAGTTTTCAGAAACAGGAGTATTTTTGTCATTTTACATTTTTGAATATTTTTAAAATTTATTTTATTATTTATGATATTATTTTGGGGTTGAAATTTATTTTATTATTTATGATATTGTTTTGGGGTTATTTGAGTCGGGTTCGAATTTCAACTCAATCCGACTTGAAACGGGGACCCGGGGGTAGTTTGACTCTAGTGGGACCCGCACACTAGTTAGGCATAGCCCACATGATATTAATTTTAGTCCACATGTTAGAAATATTTTAGTTAGAAGTTAGACTAATTATTATGGATAAGGTTAGTGTGATTAGAGACTTTAGAATGACTAATTTAGCCCCAACTAATTAGCCCTTTCCTAATACTCATAGAATAGGTTAGTGGGGGCATTTTGGACCTTACCATAATAGGACAAATAGCCCCATATGGCCAGCCACTTTGGGAGAGGATAGGCTCAAGTTCATTTCATTATTCTCATCCACACTCTCTCTCTTGTTCTTCCCCAAATTCCTAGAGAGCAATCCCTAGCAATTTCTCCACCAAATCCTTCTATTTCGCCACCAAATCTTCTTTTTCCTTCTCCATTCTAGTCAAGGAGGAAGCTACCCAAGTTTGGGAGGATTCAGAGCTCGTTCGTGTCCTTTTGGAATCTCTACGTGTCGGTGTCGCTCCGGGAAGGCTTTTCTTCGATTCGATCTACCGGGAGGTATAAATCCCTTCTACTTTTCATTTCCTCATGCATATAGGTCTATTTTGAATCCATAGGAATGACCCCCATGGTTGTATCTCCATTTGTGTCCATTTCGTGTCCATTTGGAGGTCATAGGAGTGTCCTTTGTGTTGTGGTTGTGTCCATGTAGAAAAACCCCAAATTTGGACACACTATGTGTTGTTGTTATGTATGAATGAATTATTACATGTTTAATCTCATATTTTTGTATTGGAGATGTGTTCTATAGTGTCTCATATATATATATATTAGTGTAGAGAATGAGTTCTTGATATATTATGTTATATACTTGTGTTCTTTTGTCTCAAACTACCCAAATCTGTCATGATTTTTATCCACGTTTTTAATTTCAGCCCTAACTTAGAAATGTCATAACTTCTACCTCAAATCTGCCATGATTTTTCTCTTCCATTTTTTTAAAAGAAGCGTATTGAAGTTAGATTTCTAAAAACATATATTAATTGGCCTAATTCTTTTTGTAACTTTCTAGAGAATTATTTGAGTGTCAGTTGTACGAAAGACAAACGCGTTCTCGGTGTTTTCGCGATTTCGGGAGTTTTCTGAAACGAAAATGCGATCCGTTTGAAGTTTCGGAAAGCTAACACATAGATCTATAACATACTTTAATCCTAGATTTTAATTCATACTAAGATGGTACAGTATTGATTATTAGTAGGAGTTACTATTCGGCATATGCATTTTGTGCACCCTTGTGTGTAATATAATGTTCTATTTGATTTTAACCCATGTTAATGTATATACATTATGTAATTAAATACAGAATGCGAGCATGAGTAAATGTTTAAATAAATGATGTATGAGGTGTAAGTATCCTATCTAATATAAGCATGTATAAGTATGGCTTGTAATGAATATGTAGGTTCCATAGTATGTAATGTATGGTGCATATAGTAGTACAAGAGAATAAATGAATGATGAATGAATGCAAGCATGAATGTAATATATTAATAGATGTAATGTATGCAATATACAAGTTAATGAGATGTAATGTTCTATGTTAACACAAATCCTATATTACCTCATGTACCCCTTACACTATGTAGACACTATCACACTTGACACTTTGTTCACTTACACTTTGACACTCTTTGATATGTATACACTATGTATGTCCATTTAACCCTCACTTGCCCTTTTGTCATGTTCACATACACACATATAGCCTCTTAAATAAGTATTCATGAATACAGTTAACTTAGCTATGTATGTATATTATATATATGTTAGCATATTGTGTTGTAATATATAAGTTTATATAACCATTTGAAATGCCATGATTATAGACCTAATGTTGAATACCAATATATGCATGTGTATATATGTGTAGACATATATAGTTTAAAGTAATAGATTACCTAGTGTATATCCAATGTGAATTCTTGCCTATTTGAGTATTGAATAATTGCATGCTATATAGAGTTGGGTGTATGTTGGCTTGTATAGCCATGTATTGATGTGTGCTTGCTAGGATAGTCTTGGTTAGGCCTAGTAAGACTTGCTGGGTTAGGACATGACCTAGTTTGACCTAGTTTGACTAGTGCAGTTGACCAGAGTTGATCAAGGGTTGACTTTGGCCTAGTTTGACCTAGATTCATGTAGAATGCATTGTAGTACTTTATATTACCCTTCTGGACATGTTGTGACTTGTGCTATTCCAATTAGGAGCCAGACACCTCTTCTCGGACAGTATCTTTATCTTGGACATTCAGATATCAGGCGAGTACATTCTCTGATCATTTCATATCCTGCTTAGAATTATTTCCTGTATTAAATTATTTTACTTGTGCTGTCACGACATTATCACGGATTAGTACTATACAGATCTCGTACTCCTGTGCTTTCACCATACATGTACAACTTTTTAGTGTAGATCATGTACAACTCTTTAGTGTAGATCATGTACAACTCTGTAGTGTAGATCATATACAACTCTGTAGTGTAGATCATGTACAACTCTGTAGTGTAGATCATGTACAACTCTGTAGTATAGATCATGTACAACTCTTTAGTGTATATCATGTACAAATCTGTTCCGTTTACATGTGCTATCCTGTACTCTGACTCACTAGCCACTGTCAGTTTCTTACTTATAGTAGATATTTCTATTACAGTTTTCTCTCTCTGTTTACATACTGTATTCTTCAGCACCTGTATCTTACTTTACTGCATGATTATATTTTCTAACCTACTATGAACTGTTGAGATGTAATGTGCTCGCTCCTGTCCTGACTGGACCTGTTGATAAATTTTACAGATAGCCTGGGGTTGCCTGCTAGCCTAGAGGAGACACAGTAGAGGCTGTTTAGATAGTTATTTTACTTTGTCTGGAGTTGTATTTACTTGTGGATTACTGTATTTGAGTTTTGAGATATATTTCTGGGATTATGTTTCTTAGACACTTAGACTTCTATCTTCTGTATCTCTTTTGGATTTCATGTTTATCTATCTTTACCATTCTACCTTAGATTGTGATTGAGTTGTACCTCTGTGTTGGCCTCCTTGTGGAGAGTATTCATATTATGGTAGTTATAGTTCATGACCTAGAACAGCATTCTACCGCCGACACTGCGGCGTAGGCTGGGCGTTGTTACGTACTCGTATCCTCTCGGTGGGTGCGGATCGTGACAGATAATACTGTAATGCCGTTGTCCCAAAATATGTAGGACTCGGTACGTAGACATGCCAGCTGTATAATAAATATACGTAAGCTGTAAAATACAGTAAAACCATGACAACTAATCTCATCCACAAAATAAAAGAATAAAAGATATCATATAATCAACTGTGAATTGTCTTTGTACAGGATGTTGGGCGGAGACAAATCCATTACCAACTATTTAAATAAAAAGAAATAAATATAAATAAATAAAAATTGTCAAGCGAAGCGAAGGACGATCCAAGAGCACGTCATCTTGATAGAAAAGAGATAATCATGACCTTGGCTAGAATACCTGTGGAAGACAAGATACAGGAAGAACATGCCACAATAATGAATATAAACTGCTCAATAATAAGTCAAATCAGTTCATAACTTGGTCCAATACTCCACCTTTAAATTAGGGTACCATCCTCCCAACCAAACAAGGACAGGAGGTGGCACGCTAATCCACGATGAAGTATTTTTCTATGCAATGAATCCAATATGGTATTCGGACCACAACAAGGTTCACTACCTTCTCATCGAAGCAGTGAACCACACCTACAACCAAATAAGGACAAGGTATGGCAAATTAGTCCGCGACAAGTTACTGTTCCAAGCCGTGATCAGATAAAAGTACCCAAACCAAAAGTACCTATCCTTAACGGATAAGGTAGCCTAACCATTCTAAGTGAATGCAATTTAAGAACAAACCTCTAACGCATGGGCTCTCTGACTAAAATAGGATCAGCATAGTCCCCTTTGGGGCACCAGGGACCTCAAGCATAACCGTTTCTCGAACGTTAGTGGCCAGCAATAAAATAAAGGGGTCGTTGACCTGCATCTCCGACGGAGTGTACGGTCGCAAGGGTAAAGTGTATAGTAGCCCATACGTTAAGGAAATTTCCTTCCCATCCTACGTACGGTCACTAATATTTTAACACTTGGCATAATATTTGGCATAAAATAATTCAAAAATTATAAAAAATATATATATAATATATATGGAAATTCACTTGGCATATAATTAGAAAAATATAGATTTTTTCTTTCAAAACATTAAAAAAAATTGACCTAGAAAAAAAGAAGAAATATAGTGAAATAATGGATTATGCCAAGTGTCAAAACATTGGTGGCCGAGCTCACCATTCACCAATGCCACGTGGTGAAGCCGGACCATCCAATAATTTCTCCACGTTTGTGGTGGAAATATTTGTGGAGACTAATTATGGAGGAAATCATAAGGAGGCTTCCCTATATATAGGAGGTGGAAACTCCTAGTTGGATAAGGAATATGACCCCTTTGGATAATCTCATTTTTAGTTTAAATTGATTTAAAACAAGTACAATCAAATCCAAATCCAACTTTAATTTTAGATAGATCCTATCTTTAATTTAAAATATACTTAAAAATAAAAAATCAATAATTCAAATCTTATTTAAATTACCATAACTAATTTAAATATTAAATCAACAAAGTTCAAAAAAATATTTTTCTATAAATAATAAAAGAAAAATAATTATTTCGAAAATAACAAATATTTGAATATTAGAATACCTTTTTGCAATTAAATAAATAATTTAATTAGTTTTCAAAAATAAAAAATACATGAATTTGATTTCATGTATCTCATATGCGAATAGAATATATTATTTACAAAATACTACTTCCTAAATTATCACATATACTTTTACAGTAAATATAATAGACAAAATAAATAAATAAAGTTGCCAAATCACGACCGACGCATTTTACAACTTTAAGTAAATAAAAATATTTAGCTTATACTATTTTTAAAAATATATTTGTTTTCCTTATAAAGAAAATCAATAATAAAAAATATATATGCTTTGCATATCTATATTCGCACTCGACATACCATACAAAATCAAACAAATACTAAAAAGAGAAAGAAAAAAAATCTATAGTGAAATTTTAAGGGGTTTACAAATGCAGCTCAAGCTCAAAGTCCTTCATCAACTCTAGCCAACGCCTCTGCCTCATATTTTTTCTCATTTTGCATGAAGACATACTTTAAGCTTTTATGATCTGTGTATATCTCCACCCTTTCTCTATATAAGTAGTGCCTCCACAGCTTCAATGCAAATATAACTGTTGTATGCTTCAAATCGTGCGTTGGATATTTTTTTCATGCATCTGTAATTGCCTAGAAACATAAGCAATTACCTTACTATGCTTCATCAGAACACAACCAAACCCTTTCTCAGATGCATTACTATAGATTTTAAATTCTCCTGATCAAGAAGGAATTGTCAGGACTGGGGCTGTAGTCAAATGCTTCTTCAACTCTTTAAAAGCAGTTTGACATTCTTCTGTCCATATGAACTCATGGTCCTTACATGTCAACCATGTCATAGGCTCTGCTATCCTCCTAAATTTTTTTACGAACCTCCGGTAATATTCGACGAGCTCAAGAAAACTCTGCACTTTTGTTGCTGAGTTAGGAGTTGGCCACATCTCCACCGCTGCAATCTTCTCTGGGTCCACCGAGATACCATCTCCACTAATGACGTACCCAAGATGTGAGGCTTTGTCCAAATAGAACTCGCACTTTCTGAGTTTAGCATATAACTGCTTCTTTATCATAGTCTCCAATACTATTTTCAAGTGATCTTCATGCTCTTTATGGCTCTTTGAATAGACCAGGATGTCATCAATAAAGACAACCACAAATTTATCTAAGTATGGGTGAAATACCTTGTTCATCAAGTCCATGAAGACTGTAGGTGCATTAGATAAATTAAATAGCATAACCAAGAATTCATAATGCCCATACCTCGTCTGAAGGCTGTCTTCAAAATATCCTCCTTCCGAACTTTCACTAGATGATAACTTGACCTTATATCAATCTTCAAGAAAACCTTGGCTCCATTCAAATGGTCAAATAAATCGTCAATACATGACAACAGATATTTATTCTTTACTGTTATAGTATTCAGGGATCTATAATCGATGCACATGCGTACTGACCCATCTTTCTTCAACACGAACGTAACTAGTGCTGCCCATGCGCTCAACCGAATATAACCTTTATTCTCTAGTTCTTCCAGCTAGACCTTTACCTTGTCCAAATCCTTCTTCGCTAGTCTATAGACATTAGAAGCTATGGGTGCCACTCCTGGAATCAGCTCAATAGAAAATTCTACCTCCCTATTTGGTGGAAGCCCTAGCAAGTCATGTGGAAAGACGTCTTAAAAATTTGATATGATGTGAAGACACATGACGCCTTCTATTGCCATCTGAGCTCTATCGACAAATTGCTCATTCTTCTATGTAGATTCTCTAATAAATTCAAACTCTTGTCGGCCAGGCAGTCTAAATATAACACTACCTCGACGATAATCAAGAGTGGCAAATATTGGCTTAACTAGTCCATTCCGAGAACCACATCAAAATTTGGCATAGGGATGACCAAAAGTCAAGTTCTTATCATCCTACCACAAATAACAACTGAGCATCTCTACAGGTGCCACTAACAGGTACTATTCCACCTCCAGTAAGAATTCTTATATTCTTTGGCAGAGATGATGTAGCTACTTTATGCATGGCAACAAAGCTAGTAGCTATGAAAGAGTGTGTGGCTCCAGAATCAAATAATATTTTTGTAGGAAATGATGCAACGAAAATAGTACCTGATATCATCTCTCCTTCAAGTATAGAATCATCCAGCATCATAGAAAACACCTGACCATGTTTTTGGTTGTTCATCTGTGCCTTGGCCTTCTCGAACTGTGCAGCTTGAGTAGGCAAAGGTCCTCTCGGATAACCACCTGTTGCTTGAGGACGCAGTGCTCCTGGTCCTGGTGCAGCTGGCCTCTGGTTCTAATGAGCTGGCCTCT
>JANAVB010042820.1:1580164-1765478 GCA_029216955.1 Iris pallida
GTAAGGAAAAAAAACAATTGGAAAGTATAACACTTCTCTGTTTTGCATGATATTGATGTCAAATTATTTGATGAAGGGGTTTCTTGAGTGGCATCCTACAATCATGAAGGGGTTTCTATCAATGCATACGAGGATGTACTAGAGAAAGATGAGCAAGCTCTCAAGAAAGCAATTTCGAACCAGACCTTAATTCATCATTAAGTTTATTTCACTATTAGTTTGATTACAATATTTACTATTACTTTGATTTCATATTTGCAGTGCAATACTTATGCAACAGACACTGATTTTAAATTAAGGCCTTTATTTATCATTATGTTTGTCTTGTACATGAATCATGATAGTCTTCAAACAAGTACATAGTAAATATGAACTAACATACAGATCCCTCCTTTAATTTTTTATTAGTTATGGCATTGTGTACCATGGAATTACCTATTTATGGGTCTTTTTTAACTGATGTCATATCACTTAATTCTCTCTAGAGTTCGTGTCAGTTCAATACCAATTTTTTATGACGACAAATCTTTGTTGGATATATATTCAGACAAGGTAATATTTTTCCTTGATGTACTATCTTTTTTTGTTTTGTCATATAGCATGACTGTTTAAAATATTTAGTACTGTCATACATTTTTTAAAATCTACAGACATGATAGCTCTGGCTAAATATAGAGCTTGTGCATATATTTGCTTTGATCAAATGAGTATCCATTAGTTAAAGACAATCTGATTATCTCATTCTGTTACTCTACAAATGGTTGCGTATAAGGTTGTTATCATTGCTTTTCTTATTGATCATTTTTATGCATTACAAGTCATGTATGGAGCTACAATTCATTAGCAACTTCATATTTAAGAATGGTCTTGAATCATTGAGTGAGATGTCGTATCTTTTCAAAAGCAGAGTAGTAGGTACTGACCATCACCCGCTTTATACTGATTTTGATATATTAATAAACTGGTAGGGGCTCGATCAGGATTATCCCAAAGCTTCCCTTGTCAAAAAAATTGGAGGGGGTGTATAAATGAAAGGTATACATGTCTGAGGGAGAACACATGTATGGAAAATCCTTCTTATTAGGGTTCGAGAATCTATGATGGGAAAGAAATTGAAGGGGGCTTTTATTCCTATGTAGAAGCCTACATTTTGGGGGTCATGCAACTAAAAGATTAACATATATGAAGTTGCCATAATACTTATGTTCAGGTTTTCTATGATCTCATGCTTTGACAAAATGAGAAAGTTATACAAAGAATCAGTTTCTAGTATGTTGGGAAACACTGGTGGTGGCACATAACCTCTACTATCACAGGTTTTGTCATAAGAATGCATTAACCATGATTAAGCTTACTGAAAATTTAGTTATTAATTTATTTTATAATTTTTGTTTGAATAATCTAATATATTATATGTGCATCATGTTGGCCAAATACACAGTTCAATTTTGTTACATGATTTGTAATTCTTCCTGTTGATTATTGCTATTGCAGTCGAATGATGTATTCCTTACACTAGCCTCTACTCAGGTACTTAACTACACCGTCTCCTATCCTTACTTATGGAACTCAATGCACACTACCACATCCAGGAATCCCTCACCTAAAATCTCCATTATAGCTTGTTGCCTGCTTACTGCATTCTATAGTTTGCAAGAAAGCAATTGTTACCTCAACTTTCCTATTACACATAGGTAACAACGTTTTCCCCAATTCCTACATATAGCAGTTTACTTAAAAAAGTAAACTGCTAATGCTGCTACTGCATTTACTCTGTTGGATCCTATGTGCACACAAGGCACACAGGGCACACAAGGCACACCATGATATGCACACTTGGAAATATCGAAGTAAATATATAAGTTGGGTTATGTATCTTTAGGAATTACTTTATTAATTTGATTGTACCAGGTGAAGTTATTTAAGAAATGTACCAAGTGACACAATACTGGAAATAAATTTGCATGTGTTCTCATGTCTAGATATATCCATCTCTGGGACCAAATAGGGCTTTAACAAGCACCCTAAAATACACGTGGACACACCGAATTTGGTGTTGCATCATTGTCCCTATGTCCGCATAGTTTCATACCATATTTTTGTCCATGAAACAAACATATCCATCAACTCAGAGGTTACCACAAGCATACATAATCAAGCGTAGAACATCTTCCAACATTTTTCAAAGCATGCAAAGCAACAACACTTGTCGTTCAAGTACCAGCATTCATGGTAACATTTAATTCTACAACAACTAGTTTCTAACAAAATGTGGGTCGATCCCAACTGCATTTACAATTCAAAGATGGCACGCGAGCATGGCGTACCTGTAAATCGGGCTGGCCGACCCTCTCCGGAACCTGGCCGATATCTGGGTTCACCTACATAACATCGCGAGCTTTAATCACTAAACTTTTCCAAAGCGAACTATGTAGCACAATAATGAAAGAAATTTAATAAAAATAACCCCTCACACGTATATTGTAGGTCGGGTGATTGTACCGGCAATTGCTCCCATAGCCACAAACCCCCATCCTCAACTGCAATCTATGCAAGCAGCTTGTCTAAAGCCAAAATGTTTAATGCATATTTAATTCCTAGGAATATTTCCAATAAAATCGCAAAAAATCGATTTCAGAACAGCAATAGAAGCAAAAAGAATATAACGATACTAGATTTCTAATTTGTTCTCCGTCCTTGCCTACTCTAAGCAAAACCCCCTTTTTTTTAGTCAAAACCTAGATTCAGAATTTGATCATCTAGGTTTAGATTAAAAAATAGAAGAAGAAGAAGAAGAAGTTACCTAGGGCTTTTTCAGCAAAAAAGATCAAAAACTCCTTTCATGAACCACGAACAAACTTTTCGTGGATTCAAGAAACTTTAGTGGATTGTATCCTTTGATGAACCAAAAATGAGGACTTGAGGGACCGGACGGCGGCGGCCTGGGCGTCGACGGTGGACTGCTTAACGGCGAGGGTCTGGAGGAGGGCCTGGGCGTTGACGGCGGACTCCTATGGTGGTTGTGAAAAATATTTCTAGGGTTGGGGTTAGGATTAGGGTTTGGGATTTTGAATGAGAAGGAAGGATTTGGGGGGGGGGAAGAAGATGATGGGCTAGGGTTAGGATTTGGGATTTCAGGTTCTCACGCGGGAGGGATTTGGGGTTCTCGCACGAGAGAAGATGTAGAGGAGAGACATGGACGGAGAGAGAGGAGTGGGTGTGTATTTAAATAGGAACAAAAAAAGGTCGGGGGCTGAGGCGGAGAATGAAAAAAATTTAGAACTTTTTATGACGTCCGAATATAGAACTGTTGTAAATGTATGAACAATATATAACGTTTATATTAAAAAAACGTGATAATAAGCCAAAAACTCTTCAAAACTGTCATATTATGCGGTGTTCCTTAAATCCTGTAACGCTTATATATGAACCGTTGTAATAGATTCTTTGCAAGCGTTATAACAAGATATTTTCTTGTAGTGAATAATCCCTTATAATAATATTAATCTAAATTAACAACTTAATATTACCAAATATTTTCAAGTATATAAATTCAAATATCAAATAAGTTAGATAAATCGTTAGATAAATCAAATAATATTAAATACAACAATTTCTAAAGTAGTCAAAATCAATCCATAATAATTTAAAAAACAATACTAGATTTAAATAAATATTTGATAATATTAAGTAATTCAAATCATATGAATATAGATATATAGAAATCAAATGATCAACATAATATTTTTTAGATAATTTTTAATACTTATCAAAATAATATAAATCACATATTTTTAAATTAAATCAATAATTGATCAATAATATTCGATGTCATGTAATAATTTAAAACTTATTTTTATTAGTCCCAAAATTTCATAAATATTTTATGATTTTCAAAACCCCTTTGAAGCCAATAAATATTTGAATATACAAGATAAAGAATTTCAAGAATAAATATTTTTAAAACCAAAGAGTATTTTCCAAACCATAATCTTTAAATTAGTTCTTAAATACAAAATTAATTCCGTTCATAAAGTTTTTGATGAATAATTTCTTTTGAACACAAAGATAAAATAAATAAAAATAATAATTTTGGAAATCCGGAAAGAGGGGTACATACCGTTGGATTCGTATCATCATTTTGGACTCGTGGACATATAATTTGCTAGATTTAGCAGACTTTTATCCTTACACATTTTTAGGTGCAAAGCGGGTCCAACGGCGGACATCATTTTGATCCAAAATTACCATTTTGCTCCTGTGTCTAAATTAAAATTATAGGTAGGCTATTCCAACTAATTTGATGATTCTGGACATGTTGGTGATGTTTGTTTCATCATTCGACGACGTCTGTAGATTTTGTCTTATGTATCACATTTAATTATAACAAATTCTTATTTATGTTCATATCTCGAAATTCGTACGTCAAAACTGAGATCGGTCGATTCCAGTTATCTCACATCGTTAAAATTGACTAGTTGATCATGTGGATTGCCACGATAAGATTTTTAACATTGTGGTTGATCATCTTATCTCGATTTGTGTGTCGTAGGTTTCGTTGTACGAATGACGAGGTACAAACTTGGTATTTTGAACCTACAACTTGTAATCCATATTATTAGCGAATAATGATTATCGCAAATAGTGCGACCTAGTTCTAGACGATATAATTAACAGTGTCCCAGATAACAAAAGGTAATAGGTGACTAGAATGACCCAAGCTCTCTTGGTGGGAGTTATGAGTTATACGTGTACTTTAGAATGTGATATATATTTGTTTGTGATTTGGGTTAATAGATATTTGTATGGAGTATGGTTCTCATGGATAGTGAGAAAGACCTCGGTACTGCAGCCTCGGCATAACTTGGACAACTCCAGGCAAGTATACCTTGCCACTTAATTTATAGTATTTACATGCTTATATTTCTTATCAGTCGATCATACTGGATATACTGTACATTCATGTTCCTTATCAATATATTATCATGATTATACCTGCAGGCACATAGATATGATTCATGGATTCACATTGCATGGCATATAGGAGACTTGGTTATGATTCATTGGATGTTTACTCGATGACGGATTTTCTGTGTGCATGTTGACTAGACTTCTGGACTTATCATTTTCTAGAGTCGGACTGGTCGTGTCGTGGATGCGGCACGGATAATGTTACTGGTTGGGGAGGACGGTAACTAGACAGAGGAGCTCACTGTAGCTTACTTTAGTGATGTTGCTGCAGCTGGTGACTCTTACTACTGCACATGTATCCCTTAGAGACAGCATCTCTGTCGAACGTTGTCCTCAAATGCATCTAACCCAGACTAGATAGTCTGCATAGTATTAGTGTTACTGATCTCCTGACTAGCTTTCTGTTACATGTTCCTGGATCATATCTTTACTCCCTTCACATGTTATTTATTGTACTTTATTTTGGCATATATATTATGTATCTTGCTGCATCCCACTGACGACCTGGTTTCCTTCCAGGTATATGCTGAGACCTGACATAGGATATTAAGGGTTTACTTCTTCGGATTACTCTTTCAGGTATCATCAGTTGATTCCTTCTTATCATCTTTTTGTAGTATTACATATCTAATTTGCTTAGTGGTTTAGTAGAATTGTGGATGTATAATGGATACTTGACAGCTTATACGTATTCGAGTTGGACTAGAGTCCACTTGAATGCATAGCTGGCTATTGCCATGTGGCCTGGTCCTACATATTTTGGAACTAGGACATGACAAAAATTGATTACGGGAGATTATTTATCTTAAATAGAGAGATTGTTGTCATGTTTATCATAGCTTGCTCTTTTATAGGTCAACTGCATCGTGTGATAGAAGATGGACACGCTCACCACCGGGAAACCTATTGTTGTTAGCACAAGGCTACTGAAGAACATGGTCTTACGTGAATTCTATGAATATGTTGCAGCTGCAGAGGTAGGCCACCATTTCTACCATGAGCGTTGCTAGCTGGCCCACTTGAGGGCTGGCCCGTCGTCCAAGGGCGGAGCTAGAAATTTTTTTTCGAGGGGCTGCAAATATGGATAATTTTTTTACGTAATATACTCAAAAAATAAACAAAAAATAAAAAACTTATAAAAAATCATACAATCTAGTGAAACTTGTAGTGCCCTGTCCCTACATCTTGCTCCGTTTCCGTCCACGGGGTGCGCGAGAAAGGAACACTATTGCTACCAATTCTGTCAAAATCGATAAATCGGGATCAATTGAATCGGTCGAACGGGAACGATTGAATTAAGATCATTTTCTCGTTATGGAAAGACTTCTTCAGAATCAAGTCCCATATTCAGTGGGTTGCGCCTCGAGAATAGACTCTGCGGTTGACTTGGGAGAGACATCTCGTTGCTCTGGTTTTCATATCACACTTATTTTTTGGCTTTGGTTTTCGTGAATGCATTTTCGTTAACGTTTTCGATGGTTTTCATGGCTAGCATTTTTGAAGTTCACATTTTGTATTAAACTGCTTGAATGGGACAATATTCTAATCAGTTGCTTATACGATACCGTATAGGAAATGTCTAAGCGCGACCAACCAGTCCCTCGCCTTAAGCAATATACAGGTGAGTGGCTGACCTCCTTCCCCTCGACCCTCTAGTTTTAAATCAAACATGAAACATAAAATGCATGCTTGTATTCATAGTATAGAATTAATAAATTATGGCACGATTCTTCACAAATGCTTGCTATAAATCTGTGCAAATAAATATTGAATCGATTAACAAATGTTGCAACGATAAGACGACACACATTAAAACTGGCTAACTCTTAAAGATTTCTTAGACCATGCTTGAACAATTAGTTTTAGTCTAGCATAGTCTTGGACAAGTTGTGCACAAGATTTTGCTTCCTCGAACGGCAACCCGAGGCCACGAGACCGCTTCGGCCTAGGAGGAATACAAGGTAGCTGTGCTGGAAGCCAGCATAGGTCATTCGGAACTTTTAGCGGGGCTAGCTACCCGTGCTAAATGGCTTGCCGACTCGACCAAGCTATACGTCCAGGATGGCTTGAATTGCCAGTGACCCCCACTTGCACACTGTTTACAAGCTTTTGTTATAAATCTGACAGAAAAGGAACATGGTAAGTTACGCTGCAACGGCATGCTCTACCGTGGGTAATATTATCATAGTTATGTTATGTTGCCTAACAAATGCTTGCCTCTTAACATGTTAACATGCTAATTGATCCGGATGGTTAGAAAGATCACCGAGTAGCTAACATATTTTATAAAACTGCTTGAACAAATGAGAGCCTGGGTTTTAAATTAGCCACTCGCAAGTACATGTGATTATATTGACCCTCGCTCACCGCAGGTGCTACTAATCAGGAGGAACACGCCAACTAGCCAAGACAACGTTCCTGTTTTGAAGCTTCGATCGTGCGTCGAAGACTCTTGCCGTACAACTTTTGAAGATTCTCTGCAAACAGTCCAAGAATATGTCTCGACTTTCCCCCATTCCAGGTGGCTGAAATACTTTTACTATAAATAGAGGGATGTAATGTATGGAACGACTATCTCATCGGCATTCATTTTGTAATCGAGTCATGTTATAAGCCTGCGCAGCATGATTGTAATAGAGTCTTATAAAATGATGTCTGCTATCAATAAAATACAAAAAATTGTCTCAATGTGTTGTTCAATTTCTCTGTGTACTCCCCTAGATGCTGTGTTTCAGATAACCTAATGATTATGCCTTGTGCGCAACCTAGGTTTGCACGACATCACGTCCGGGGGACGACTATCGATTCATCGGAATCGGGGCATGATATTATAGTATTAGACCACGGCTTTACGTCCTTGCCATCCAGTCTCGAGTTTTGAGTCTTGAATTATTGACCTCGTGTCGATGAGATGATTTGTTCCATACGATGAACCCATAATATTTTTTTGAAACTAACGAGAGTTGCCTTTTATCCCAGAAGCTGGAGAAGCTGCGGCCGTGAACGATGAGAGTGGCTCGAACGGCTCGACTAGCTCAAGGGGTAAACCCTCGAATGCCCCCATGGAACGGATGTTGCGTATGCTAGAGGCGCAACAACATTAGGTCGAGGCCACACAGCACCAAAATGAGCTTCATCGACAGCAGACTGAGGCACGCTAGGCTTAGTTCGAGAACCGATTTGAGGCCCAATTCAAGTTGCAGCAGAAGTAGTTTGATACTCTTCAGCAGATAGTCCAAACAATTATGGCCAATAACAATTCTGCGATGACACATGTCATGACCGAGCCTGCAGTTCGACCGATTAAAATTAAACCAGAGGTGTCCGAGCATCTAACTGCAATACCAAGATATTCCAACTTTGAGGTATCAAAATTCACGATGAATTATTACACGTCCTTCAATGGTACTGAAGATCCCTCTCTGGTGATTGACTGGTTGGAGGAGCTGGAAGGCCGTTTCGAACTTCTGGATGTCGACGAGTCAAAGAAAGTCGCATGTGCTCAACTCCTGCTCCGATTGAATGTGCACGACTGGTGGCCCATGTAAAAATGAGAAATCCGACGGGACAATGAGACAACGACGATCCCTTGGGCTATATTCAGAAAGGTGTTTGAAATCGAATACCATCCCGTAGCTGTTCGATAGGGGAAAATAATAAATTTATGCAGCTGAAGCAAGGAAACTTGACTATGCGGTTGTACGCAGCAAAGTTCAATAAATTAGCCAAAGTAGCTGGAGTATTCTTGCCTACAACGGAGAGTCGTGCTCGACGGTTCGAAGTGGGTCTACGTCCATCTATCTCTGCCCATGTATCGATGTCTGAATACAAGACCATAGGCAAGTCTCTGAATCACACTCTCCGCCTTGAGCTCCAATATCCCCAGTCGCTACAGGCGCTGTGCATACTTACAATCACAAGCGCCCTAGATATATAAGAGGAAATAATACAAACAAGCGTCCAAACAGCGACAATTAGGGCAGACACCAAGGGCGATACCCAGGAGCTCGCTGCCACAAATATAATAACTTCGGGCACTATACAAACGAATGTCATATCGCTAAAGGCGGGTGCTGGTACCGTGGCAAGACAGGCCATTTGCGTGCAAACTGCCCGACCAGAAGGCCGAAGCCAATGGCGCCTCAATAGCAGCAACATCGTCCAGGGAACCAGGGTCCAGCGCCAAGAGTCCAACAAACTGTGCCACAAAATGGCAAAGACCGTCGCCCTAATGCTGAAGGGTGCATCTACGCCATGATGCGGGATGAAGCATTCGCATCTTACACATTCGTGATAGGTATACTGCTTTTCAATAACAAACCTGCTCGTAGTACCATTTAATTAAGGTGTTATACATTGTTTCATATCGGCGGACTTCGCCACTGAGCACTAAAATTTCTATGACACCTTTAGGCCTTAATCTTAACGTTAACATACCGTCAGGAACATCACTACTTGCAAACATAGCTTGTAGAGACGAAATCATTTGTATATGAGGTAAAAAGGTCTATCTTGATGTGATAGTTCTAGACATTAAGGACTACGACATCATTCTGGAAATGGATTGGCTCGGTCCTTGTAATGCCACCATTGACTACGTAGGAAAGAAGGACATCTTCCACATACCTAGAATGACCATATTATGCTATTCGTGTGGTAAATCATCGGTGACCTGCATGATGATCTCGGCAATACCTGCTCGAAGGATGTTGTATTTCGGATGTGAAGGCTATTTGGCGTCTGTTCGAGACTGTTGGCCCATTGGTCATGGTCAAACCTGATTTTAATAATTGATCTAACCCTATCTACGATATAAGGGCTACTTGGACGACTGCTGAGAACTATTACTGCTACCGTTCAAGACATGAAGCCGTTTTGTCGTATGAGTCTGTATTTCCATTATCAATATAATTTTCACAATTTATTGAGTCTAGGAATACAATGTACACCGAGTCATACTGGCAAATAGGCTACCCCAAAATGATTTTAAAATATTCCTTTGTTTTGAAAATAAGCCCATTTGTAAAAGCTACTAACTGCTCGACTTTTCAAAAAGCCCAAAACCCGATTTGCAAAACCCTAACAAAATCAACTCTAGACCAACAAAATTTGGCCCGAGTTCGGCCCAAATTTGCTTCGATTTCGATTAGTGGAACGTTTAATTTTTTAACCCAGTCTCCCCGCAGTTACGGATGCAACGACTATTTGCCGAGATTCTCTCAAAGAATTCTGTCTGAATTCTCCCTTTGGAAAACCTATAAATAGAGAAAAATTTCTACCATTTCAACACACTAATTCATTCTCTCTTCTCTTCTCTCTAAGTCTACTATGGTATTCCAAAGTGTTCTAAACTTTCATTTTTAAATTCTAAGCCAATTATAATCCTCTAGTCGATTTGCTAGTGCGGTACGATCTAAAAGTTCAGAGTGATTGTAATCAGAGGCTCGATTGAAGAAAGAAACTTCACAATTGAAGTTGGTCGAGTACTTCGGATCAAAGCTCGTGTTATAGAAGTTGCAAGAACTTCGCATGAAAACTTGCGGTATTTTTCCATAGTAGATTTTAACTGGAAGCTGGAGTTCTTCCGACTGGACTAGTCCTCACAAGAGGGAAACCTAGTATACATCATTGTGTTTGTGTTTGCTCTCTGCTCTCTACTTTTACATTTACATATATATAATATATTTCTATGATCTTGTTGCTAACGACTTTTAAATAGCTAATTTTCTGCTGCCTACTCTATTTATCCCCCTCTAGAGTATAATACTTTATATCTTATTCCTATAATTGGTATCAGAGTGAGTTATATAGGTAAAGAGAGGTAACAATATTATTATATTCTTATCAATATTGCTGTTACATAGATCACTATATCACATATGACAACTATAAAATTCACAAATGAAGATAAAGCCACAAATAGACCCCCACTGTTTGATGGTACCAACTATACGTATTAGGAAAACACGGATGAACTTTTATCTGAAGTCTCTAGATTTTAACCTCGGTCAATTATTATCAGTAGGCTACAAAAAGCCTACTATCACCTCTATTCTCACTTCCTCTATAATCAACAAGCCTTATTATACTTATACGGAGGAAGAAAAGACGTTAGCTAGCCTTGATGCAAAAGCGATGCATGCTTTTCTCTGTGCTGTAGACATAAATGTATTCAATATTATTATTACTTGCACAATATCTCATTAGAATCTGGAAACTTCTTGAAGCTACCTATGAGTGCAGGTATGAAAGCAAAGCTAACAAAGCTAGCAAATCTAGAGAGGAGGATAGTCTTCATAATGATACAAACATGTGCATGATAGCATTAGGATTTAAGGTACAACATAATCCCTCATATGAAGAAGAGATGCTACAACTTCAGAAGATTAGGCCGCATAACGGAATATTGCCTTACTACTACTAAAGAGGAGAATCGTTACGAACGACCAAACGAAGGAAGATCATCGTTTCACAAGTACGCTACCACGAGCATATGGTATGGAAGTGAAGCAAGCGATTCAAAAAAATAAGAAAGACCTCGTCTACCTATAAATATATGCGCAATAGCATTATCTAATGAGGTATAAAATAATTCCCTTTATGAAGAGAATGAATTTTCTTATGATGAGTTATCTGATGCTTTTCGTGATCTGTTGGAAGAACACAAGAAAGTATTAGATAAGTATAAGCAAGCTAGAAAGGATATTCTCCTATAAGCGTGCGAATGTAAAGCTTACTTCCTTATTGAATGATGCTAGAAACACTTCTACTTCTGATAATTCTACTGAGATTTCCACACTTGAGTTTAGATTGCATGAGGTACTTGATTGCATTGACAAAAGCACTCCCAAAAATGCTAAACTTAAGGAGGAATTAGAGTCAGAAAAAGAAAAAGTATTCTATTGCTTCATGTAGAATTGATGCTCTTTCTGCTAAATATGATGAGATCTGTCCTAACTCTAAAAAGTTAGTGATTAGATTGGGAAAGCAAGTAGTACAACCTATGGCTCAATCTAATACAAGACACATAACGCATTGTCACGACCCGCACCCGGATATTCGAGCACGAGTACATAAACTAATAGCAGTTCAAATGAATTGACAAATTCTATAAGAGACAGTTATAATAGAATATAAGATGAAATATCAAGACTAGAAGTAAAACAGTACAAGTGAACTGAATATCATGTCATGGTGTGAAATACTGGAATACAAAGCAGTACAGGAACATCTGATGTACAATATAAAATATAAACAATGCCTTGAGATATTAGAGCGTTATGTTATCGGCTTGGGACGAGATCTGGCTGTTCCATTTGACCGACTATGCACAAGAACAAGCACAGGTAAACCTGAAGATCATGCCGGCCAAAATGGAAAGCTATTCTTCAATAGTATCAGGTCAGGCTACACCCTACGTGTGGTGAAGGTGGAGCTATGCACAAGTAATAACAAGAGGGGGTATTGATCACATAACCTCTAATAACTCTCCATCCTCGAGTAGTATAACGGATCCAACCATAGCACGTTACGACACGGGATTCTCTAAGAGGGTAGCAAATCCCCTTAGGAATCAGTGTCTATACAAGTACAAGAACAATAGTCAAGAAGAAGACATGTACCAGTATACCAGGTAAACCAGGAGTAACATCTCATGACGGGATCCAATGTATACTAGTCCGTGTAACCTCGTGGCGAGAATCAAGTTAAATACTACAATTGAATCGGATATAGTAGATATCAAATCAATGAAAACTATCAGAGAATGTACTCGCCTCAATTTAGTTAGAAGTTGACGTACACGAAACGAACGTTTCGACACAGAATAGGTATGATGCTAAGCTCCACAAGATGATATCAAACGACGGTACAGACGGTTCCACTGAGTCCAGAATAGTCCAAAAAGCCTAGTTTGATATATAAAAGTAAGAATCAGAATTTGGCACGATAATCGAGATGAGAAATAGGAAACGACTATAATAGTCATGACTTACGATTTAAGGAAAAATAATAAATATAAATACATATCTATCTACAAATTATTTATAATATTTAGAAACTATAATTTTTATTCAAAAAATATTATTAGGTAATATTAGAAACCCAAAAATCATTTAAAGTTTTACAAAACCATATATATATATATATATATATATATATATATATATATATATATATATATATATATATATATAAGCTAGAAAAAAAGAAATATATATAAGCTAATAATATGAATTTCAAGTTGTAGATTATTAAAATATCAAGCTGCAAACCGTAAGGTTAACAATCTTATCATAATGATCCATATGGTCATCTTGTCAATTTCAGCGATGTGAGATCACTAGAATCGACTGATCTCAGTTTCGTTGCACGAATTCTAAAATACGAACATAATAAGAATTAATTATAATTAATAGTGATACATAAGAAAATATCTATAGACGTTGTCGGATGGTGAAAAAAATGTTACCAACATGTCCACAATGGTCAAATTAGCTAGAATAGCCTACCCGTAAGTCCAATTTGGTACAGGGGCAAAAAGGTAATTTCGGATCAAACTAATGTCCGTCGTTGGACCCAATTTGCATCGAAAAATGTGTCAGGGTAAAAGTTCACTAAACTTAACAAATTATATGTCCACGAATCCAGAATGATGATACAAATCCAACGGTATATCCGAAATTGGATTTCAATGAGTCGATCTCAAAATGGTTCGTTGACCAAGACATTAGAATTTCGGTTTGCACAAAAATTCGTGCCGGAGCTAATGTCCACTAAATCTTGCAGAGTATATGTCAACGAGTTCAGAATGACGATATGAAATTAACGGTATATCTAAATCGAATTATGATGAGCCGATCTCAAAATGGTCCGTTGACTCGGATTATGGGGCCCGCCTTGTACCGAAATGCGTGCGAGGGCTCACGTCCTCCAAATCTATCAAACATTATATGAATTCGTGCCAAAAAGATGTCACGAGTCTACTGGTGGTGTCAGAATTAGAATCCGGAGTTCTGGGTTCAAAATTAGGATTTTACAAGTTAGAAATGACGAATTCGAATGGCCAACTTTGACGTCGAATTCAACCAATCAAACGGCCTCACAATAAAACTAAACTTAGAACACAAGAAGAGGGTTATACCAGCTGTACAAAAGAATAGGTGGCACATCAAATAGAGCTGCGATGGCGAAGATACAAGTCCACGAAGTTGGCTCCACAAAACTGTCCAAAATAAATATAATTATTCGGGCAACTTGGCGGCTGATTTTGACCTATCAAATGGAAGAATTAACGGCTAAAACTTTTGGGAGAGGTATAGCTATATACCGAGATTGCAATGGAGCAAAGAGTTCGTCGATCCAACAGTCGGATTACCCAGAAAATGTGCACAAAGTTGATGTTCCAAAATACGATTCTGGATTCAAATTCGTGCGCGTCACGACGGTATCTCGTACAATACGCACAAATCGACTGCATGGCTCATCGGAAGGACAACGACCATGTCGGAGTTGGCCTGGGCTGTTCGTCGGGGCTGTACGGGGTACACAGAGGGTTCAGTGTTACGACACGGCGGCCCGGAGGCAGGTCGTACGAGTTGGTGCCTCATAAAGTAGCTATTGGTGCACCCGCACTGCATGCGTAGGAGCGTGGTCGGGGCCATAGGTGTTCGTTGGCAAGGTTCGGTGGTGTTGCTACGTCACTGCTGCTGCAGTATACGCACATACATGCGTCTGGCCGCATTGCTGCTGTGCTCGTACGCGTACTGCTGCATAGCGTGCACACCTGGCCGTGCACTGGGAGGTGCGCTTGGCGGCAGTGGCTGTCCGGCGGCTAGTCGGAGGAGAATGGAAGATGAGGAGGAGAATGGAAGAAGAGGAGCATGGTGGATATGGTGAGGATGAGGATGAAGATGGTGAGGATGATGATGGTGATGTCGGTTGTAGCTAAGGAGGAGAGATGGTGATGGAGGGATATAATATGAAGAAGAAGAAGAAGAAGAAGAAGAAGAAGAAGAAGAAGAAGAAGAAGAAGAGGAGGAGGAGATGTTGTTGACTATGGGAGAGTTATTGCGAGTTGGTAGGGAGAGAGAGGTGAGTGAGAGAGGCTATGAGTGAGTTTGATGCAAAAGTTAGAGAGAAGGCATTTGGGGATTAGGTCCGACCACATTCCTAGAAGTGTGTGCATTGTCATAAGGAGATGTGTGGATGGAAATAAGTAGGGGTTGAATTAAAGGCTATGATTGAGTGTGCGCTAGGTTAGGTCATAACTTATGAATTTGATCAAGGGAGTTGTCCATTGAATATTTTTGAGTGGATACACTAGGTGTTTGGTATTTTGTTGGGGGTGAGTGTGTTGGTATTCATGGAGAAAAAAACATGAAGCTTGGGTTTGGTTCAAATGAGTCGGGTCGGGTCAAAATCGGGTTTGGTGTAATAAATGGCTTAATTTCGTCATTTATGATCACATGTAAATAAGTAGCATGCGAGAGCTCAATTAATGGGACACAAGTGCCATTTGTGTAGTAGACTTAATGTGGGTCGTGTCCATATTTTTGGTCGACAGGTTTGGGTCAAAATGGTGTCCCCAATTCAAGTCGGAAATAAATGTGACTCCGTAGGATGAATCAAGATTGGGTCTTGTCTCTGGAAAGTGTGCGATAAAAATGAAGCATAAGATGGTGTGTCTGAGTAGGACACGAAGGTCATGGGTGTAGGGTGTCTTAATTAGATCATGCATGTGAAGTTGGTTTTGAGAAAACAACTAGTCTTGTGCTCCTAAATTAAAATTCATGGCACTGTGCATATGATAATCATAAATAAAAGTGGGAATGGTCAAATGGTCTAAATTAAATCAAAAGTTGTGTGATACAAAAAGAATACAAGGGAACAAGTTTGAGTGGGACATCATATACCAAAATGAAGGTAATCTTGTCTACTACAAAACTCATAAAGAAAGTTTTGAGAGATTGACATCTCTAATGCTCCAAAAGTCAAAGTAATGAAAAAGTATATTTAATGATAAAAAATAATTGTAATAAAGTATCTATCAAAAATAATTTATTTAGAAAATTTTAAAATAAACCCTAAAATTTAGGGGGCTCACACACATCACAAAGTCACACATGACAGATCATTTACAAAGAAGCACGCAAACCAAATGCTACACATCATCATACTTTCTATTACAAGTATCCACACATCATTTCACATCATTGCAAGTTCTTATACTGCTACACATAGCACTAATGTTAATGTTTTATGTCATTAGTGTGGTATAAATGGACACATTTCTAATTATTGTCAGATTAGAACACTTGTTGATATGAACTTGTGCAAATGGGTTCCAAAAACTAACAAATGTGGATCCAAATTTTGGATACCAAAGTCTTT
Source organism: Iris pallida (assembly GCA_029216955.1). Taxonomy (NCBI): domain Eukaryota; kingdom Viridiplantae; phylum Streptophyta; class Magnoliopsida; order Asparagales; family Iridaceae; genus Iris; species Iris pallida. Next base: position 1,596,527 of record JANAVB010042820.1, read on the forward strand.
ACCTCTTAGTGCAGGTGAAGCTTCTCATATCAAATAGAATCATGGAACACGTTGGTGATTGCAAAGCTACAAAGGTTATCTTCTAAGCAATTGCACCAACATAAGTGTGGTCACTAAAACCACTTTGGTTATTCTGCCAATAGTAAAGAGTACCGAATCTTCAATAAAAGGACCATGGTCATCGAAGAGTGATGAAAAAAATCAATAGACAATCGACGATGATGATGAAGACATCTGTACACCAAGAACAGCACCTGCAGAACCACCAAGCACAACACCTGCAAAACCACCAAGTAGAGCACGTTCAGGACCAGAAGCTGAAACTAGCTACCTTGAGAGTCTGCCAAAAAGAATAAATTTTATGGTTGACCATCCCAAGGACTTGGTAATAAGTAAGATTACCAGGGGTGTAAGTACTCGTTCCACTAACAGAGATATAGTTTCCTGTGTTGTATTTATTTCACAGCTAGAACCTAAAACTTTTGAAGAAGCATGTAGCGATAATTTTTGGTTAGATGCTATGCAAGAGAAAATAAACTAATTTGAACGGAATCAAGTTTGGGAACTTGTTCCCAAGCCCATTGATCATCTGGTCATTAGCACCCACTGGGTATTTCGAAATAAACTCAATAAGAATGGTTTAGTCACTCGTAATAAGGCCCGACTCGTAGCTCAAGGATACAACAAAGAGGAATATATCGACTACGATGAGACCTATGCTCCAGTTGCGAGATTAGAATCCATACACATGTTATATGCATTTGCATATTTTTATAATTTTAAACTTTTTCAAATGGACATAAAAATGCATTTCTTAACGGTTTTATAAAAGAAGAAGTTTATGTAGATCAACCTCTAGGATTTGTTGATTTCAAAAATTATGATTATGTTTTCAAGTTGAAGAAAGCCTTATACGGTCTGAAAAAAGTCCTTCGTGCTTGGTATGATTGTTTAAGCTCTATTCTACCTGATAATGGTTTTTCAAAAGGTAAGGTTGATACTACATTACTTATAAGATCTTTAAAAGGAAATCTTTCTTTAATTCAGATTTATGTTGTCGATATTATCGCTGGATCTACTGATGAGTCTCTTTATCAAGAATTTTTAAAGTGTATGCAGAATGAGTTTTAGATGAGCATAATGGGAGAACTCAAATTCTTCCTTGGACTGCAAATCAAACAAACTAACAATGGAACGTTCATTAATCAAGCCAAGTACACAAAAGATCTGCTAAAGAAGTTTGATCTGGAAATCGTTAAACCTCCTTACACTCCAATGGCAACCTCAACCAAGCTTGATATTGATGAGCAAGGCAAACCGGTCGACATACGTAAGTATCGAGGTATGATTGGTAGTTTACTTTATTTAACTGCTAGTCACCCTGATATAATGTTCAGTGTTTGCTTGTGTACACATTTTCATGCTAACCCTAAGGAATCACACATGTGTACAGTTAGGCGTATCTTTCGATACCTTAAAGGCACTTCTTCTGTCGGCTTATGGTATCCCAAAACCACGTCCTTTGACCTAACCGGTTACTCAGATACTGATTTTGTTGGATGCAAAGCAGATAGAAAAAGTACTAGCGGCACGTGTTATTTCCTAGGTAAGGCTTTAGTCTCATAGTTTAGAAAGAAGCAAAATTCTGTCGTATTATCAACTACTGAGGCTGAGTATATCGTTGCAGGACGTTGTTGTACACAAATTTTGTGGATGAAGCAAATCTTAGAAGACTTTGGTTTACAGTATTCACGCATACCCATTTTTCGTGACAATACTAGTACTATTAATTTGACTAAGAATCATGTATGTCATTCTCGTACTAAGCATATTGAGATTCGACATCATCTTCTTAGAGACCATCAAACAAATGGAGATATAAACCTTGAATATGTAGATACAAAAAAATAATTGACTGACATCTTTACAAAACGATTAGCGGAAGATCGTTTCAATTATTTACGTCAAGAATTAGGAATTTAGATGTCTTTATTAATTATTTTTTAATATGCAAAAACTGTTTTTGAGACAATCCTATAAAGGGTCTGTCTATCACCAAGACTAAGGTCGAAGCAAAACGGTACTTGAGCGTTCCCCTATAAACCTCCATTAGCCGGGATAGTACTCCTACAGCTAATTTGAGACAGTCGTTGTATTAAAAAAAGGTAATTCATAAAATATATTAATTATATCAATTAAAATTTAAAATAACTAAACTTTTGAATTAAATAATTGAAAAGGATTGATGAATACAAAGTGGTATTTCATTTTATTTCTGTACAAAAATACCTCAAAATACCCCAAGCGAACTGGTAACGAATTCGGCCCAAATTCTGTTGGTGTCAGGTGTTTTTAAGTCAAACTTGAATGTGGCCCCTTCTATTCACCACCCTCCTCCTTTCAAACAGAGGAGCAGTGGCGGACATGGTCCAAAACCCTAGATTTTTCAACTTTGATTTCCCTCAAATCCTTTGGAGTTTTCATTCCAAATTTTGGATTTGTGCATGAAATCTCATTCTCTTCCACATACTCAATTATCATAAGGTATAATTTTCTCTTTCTCTCGATTTCAATTTCATAGATTTCTATAGTTTTTTATAAATTATGCCTGGAATCAACAACCCCTTCAAGAGAAAGAAGACGGTGGCTAGCGAAGAAGACTCCTCTTTGGATCATATCCAAGGATCGCTCTTTTCACCCGTCCAATCGGACGACGGGGCGTTCAATGAGTTTTTCTATGAAACTCTTGAACAATCCTTATTATGGTATGTGAATCTCAACATATGCCCTGGCGCATCGATCAAGTGGATAATCTTTTCGTCCCACAAGACCTACATTGAAGCATTAGGATTGTACTATCTTGTCACTCACTCATTTCCTATTGTAACTAATGCTATTCGATTATTTTACTGCAATTTTACCCATGACACTTTCACTGTTAGGAGCCGTGTTGCTGGAATTGATATTTAATTTAATGATGTCGACCTAATGAAAATCCTAAACATTCTAAATGAAGGTACTCCACTAGACGACACACCGAATTTGAATTTTTTGGAGATACGACTTTAAACAGTTTCAAGAATAAACTTGCTCTTTAATCAAGTTCGTTCTGGAAAGTTCAAAGCTGCACATTTAAACTTATTTTTCAATAAATTGCATCGTATCGTCTACTGCACTATCTTGCCCAAAATCACTTCCAAAGACGATGTGGCCACCTTTGAAATGTCTGCTTTATATCATATTCATAAGGGGATTCTATTTTCTGTCCCCAAGACGATTATTCAGATGATGGGTCATTGTCGCGAAAGGCATACGAACCTTGCTTATACGATGATTCTTCCGATCATCTTTCAGCACTTTGACATAGACTTTTCTACTTGTGCTCGTGACTCTGAGCCTAAGTATCTTCAGCTCTCTCATCATAGTAATGATGTTCCTCTTGCTCCTCCTACAGCACCACCTCCACCTCCTCAGGATTACCCTATGACTTTTGAGGGCATCCACCAGCATTTAATTGATATGCGACGTGCTCAGCTGGATGAGCACAACTCTTTGTGAGTGTTTGTTACTGACACGTTGAGGGAACGCGAGTTCCGAGATGCTAGTCGATTTTAGGCCTTGGTTAACTCCTTTGCGGATCTGTATTTTGCCCAGACTAGTCAGCATGCTAGTTTTCTACGAGATCCCACTGTTTATGGCTTCCGCTATAAGGATGAGGCAGTTCATCACTTCTTTGAGCCCGATAACGCATATGACTAGTACCGTGGTTCTGGTGCTACTCTACACCCTTCTCATAGAGCTGGCACTTCTGGAGCTGGTCCTTCTGGACATGGTGGCGATGTTGATCGCGATGTCGATGATGACTCTATTTAGTTGCTGAGGTTATTGATCTAGACATTATTATATTTTGTCTAGATGGTATCCGATTAGACTCTACTTTTGTCTATGTATGCTTGAAAATGCTCCGACATTCCAAGATAGTATTTTTATCTTTTATTTTTTATTATTAGCACTACTGAGACTGTTTGTTGAGTTGATGTATTTCAAACTCCTATTATTATGCATTTTCTATTTCAGTGTATTATTCTCTTTTATTCTTAGTATGCACTTATCATTCTATACTTAGCATTTTTATCTTAGTTTATGCTTCCTTCCTACAACTGCCTGTGAATTATTTGTTATTCTTTATATATTTTCTATATTTGTCAACGTTCGTTTCTTAAGCATGAATTGCAGGGGAGCTTCTCTCTTTGCAATTATTTTGCTAAGTGACAACAGGGGAGAAAATGGATCTAACATCTTTTGCAGGATAGAAGAATTTTTTTAAAGAGGAGATAGCACCTACCATACAAGTTCATAATAGCACCTAACAAATTTTGATTTCTTTCAAATCAAGATTGAGATGTTATATCGGTCATGGTTTGTCAAATATCATAATAGAAGCGATTGTTGGCCCATTGGTCATGGTTAAACCTGATTTTAATAATTAAACTATTCCTGTCTCGATATAAGGGCTACTTAGACGACTGCTGAGAACTGCTACTGCTACCGTTCAAGACTTGAAGCCATTTTGTCGTATGAATCTGCATTTCCATTATCAATATAATTTTACTAATTTATTGAGTCAATGTACACTGAGTCGTACTGGCAAATAGGCTATCCCAAAATGATTTCAAAATATCCCTTCGTTTTGAAAATAAGCCCAATTACAAAAGATTCTAATTGTTCAACTTTTCAGAAAGCCCAAAATCTGATTTGCAAAACCCTAACCAAATCAACTTTGGACCAAGAAAATTTGGCCTGAGTTTGGACCGAATTTGCATCGAGTTCGAACCTAATTCTCACCGAGTTCGGTTAGTAGAACGTTTGATTTTTGAACCTAGTCTCCCTGCAGTTACGAATGCAATAGTTATGATGTAGTGACCTGTCCCTACATCATCCCCATTTTAGTCCGTGGGGTGCACGAGAAAGGAACACTATCGCTATCGATTGAATCGGAACCGATAAATCGGGATCGGTTGAATCGGTCGAATAGGAACGATTAAATTGAGATCCTTTTCTCGTTATGGAAAGGCTTCTTCAGAATCAAGTCCCATATTCAGCAGGTTGCGCCTCAAGGATAGACTCTGCGGCTGAGTCGGGAGAGACCTCCCATTGCTCTATTTTTTATGCCGCACTTGCCCTTTGTATTTGATTTTTCTGAATGCGTTTTCATGAATATGTTCGATGGTTTTCATGGCTTGCTATTTCAAACTCGCATTTACATATTGAACTCCTTGAATTGTATAGTATTCTAATAAGTTGCTTATATGATTTTAGAAGATCATGTAGGTGCCGTCTAGCACAACCAACGGGTCTTTTGCCTCAAACAAACAATCAAAGTGAGTGGCTGGACCCTTCTTTTCCCTTAACCTTCTTCAATCTCAAATCAATCAATAGAATGTTAGTTGGTTATGCAAGTGCACGAATGCCTAGATTTCAATAAACTGTGGCACGATTCATCATGTATGCACACTATAGAACTATTATGCCAAGAAAATATCGCATGCATAATACCATATGCCTATTATAAAACTAAGATAAGCAAAGTTTTGAATCATTGAATAACAGTCGCCAGAACACGACAAAATAACGATGACTTACTCACGAACTAAAGGTTTTTCTTGAATAACTAATCTAACCTTGTACGGTCATTGGACAACTCGTGCACGAGGAACGGCTAACTCGAGCGATACCCCGAGACATGGGATCGTTTCGGCCTAGGAGAAAGCAAAAGATAGTTGAGCTCGACGAAAGCAAAACATGGTTATTCAGGGAACTTACAGCGGGGCACGCTACTCGTGCTGAAAGGGTTACCGTCTAACCCAGTTAGAGTCCAAAATGGCATATGGTGCCAGTGACCTTCACATGCACAAACTGTATATATTAAAGAATAACAATTGACTAAGATAAACACAGTAAGTCTCACATTGTACGACACATTCTGCCGTGCGTAAGTTCTAGCATAATTTATATTATGCCTATCATTGCTTGTTTGAGATACATGAGGATGGCTAGAAAGATCACAAATTAAGTCATAACATTTCTTGAACCAAATGAGAGCATGGTATGAAATTAGCCACTCGCTAGTACAAAGTATAATGTACTGATCCTCGCTCTCCACAGGTACCCCAAACCAAGAAGGGCGTGTCACTTAAGCTCAAGGCGACGCAAGTGATTTGAAGCCTCGTTCGTGTGCTAAAGGCTTGTTTTGAATCCTTTTAAAGACTCCATATTCAGTCCAGAAGAAAAGATGTCTCGACTCCCCATGATACTAGGTCTTTTGAAATGTTTTGCTTGTAAATAGGGATGTAATGTATGGAATGACTATCTCATCAGCATTTATTTTCTAATCGAGTCATGTTGTAGCCCGTGCGGCAATGATTGAAATGAAGTCATGTAAATGATATTTTATTATCAATGAAAGATAAAGTTTCTTCCAATTCAAATGTGTTGTTTTAATTTCTCTGCTTACACTATCTGATATTGTGTTTCGGATAACCTTATAACTATGCCTTATGCGATCGCAACTTAGGTTCACATGACATCACATTCGGAGAATGACTATCGATTCTACGTAATTGGGGCGTGACATAATGGTATCAGAGCACGACTTTACATCCTTTGGCTTTCTATCTAGAGTCTTAAACCTTTGACCTCACGTCGATGAGAAAAGTTGTTCCATACAATGAGTCCATAATATCTTGAGACTAATGTGTGTGTCTACGTATTAAAGAAGTGACGGAACCCGTGGCAGAAACCGCGGCCGAGCAAGATCAAAGTGGTTCAAGCAGTTCACGGGCCGGACCTTCTAACAATGCTATCAAGAGGATGTTGTACATGATGAAGGCGCAGCATAAACGATCCAAGAACAGACATCAGCAAACGGAGGCACGACAGGCCCAATTTGAAGCTCGCTTCGATGCACAAACTAAGATGCAACAAAAGCAGCTCGATATTCTATAGCAGATCATCCAGACGATTGTGGCCAACGAAAACTTTGCAACTGTGCCTACTGTCACCGAGCTGATGGGTCAACCCATCGAAGTCGATCGAGAGGAGCCCAAGCGTCAAAGGCACCGAAAAGTTATAACTTTAAAGTGTCAGAATTCAAGAAAGCGTGACGCACCTCCTACAGCGGTACCGAAGGCCCTTCAGTGGCAATCGACTAGTTGGAAGAGCTGGAAGATCACTTCGAGCTCCTCGACATTGAAGAATCCAAGCAAGTCGCCTGCGCACAACTTCAACTACGTTTGAACATGCACGACTAGTGGGCCGTGCACAAACGAGCGATCTGACGTGACAACAACTCAGCGCCGATCTCTTGGGCCACGTTCCGCAAAGCCTTTGAGAAGTCGAGTACCTTCCCTCAGCCATTCGTCAAAAGAAGAAAAATGAATTCATGCAGTTGAAGCAAGAAAACCGGACAGTACAACAGTATGTGACAGATTTCAACCGATTGTCCAAATTTGCTAGTGCATTTCTTCCTACAGAGGCGTGTCGTGTGCGATAATTTGAAGTAGGTCTGCGGCCCTCTATTGCTGCTGACGTAGCAGTACCGGAGTACGAGACCACGGGCGATGCTCTAAATCATGCTCTACGCTTTGAGAGCCAGTATCCTCCCATCGCTGCTGACGTTGTGCAACATTCCAATAACAAATGTCCTAGCTATACGGGAGGCAACAATCACGTTGCAAAGCGTCCAAACAACGAGGGCAACCAGCGACAGAACACTAGGCCTCATTGCCCAAAATATAATTATATCGAACACAATGCCAACTAGTGTCGTACATTGAACATAGATTGTTACTTTTCCTAAAAAAAAGGGAGTACTACGCTAAAGATTGTCTTTTTCGACTACGAAGACAAGATACTTCGCCACAACCAAATCATCAGAATCGAGGCCCAGCTCCTCGAGCTCCTCAACCTGTACAACAGAATGGCCAGGATCATCGTCCAAATGCTCAAGGGCGTGTCTATGCCATGACTCGAGATGAGGCATTTGCCTCTGATACAGTCGTGACAGGTATACTACTTTTCAATAATAAACCTGCTTGTGTACTGTTTGATTCAGGTGCCACGCATAATTTTATATCGACAGACTTTACCATCGAGCACAAAATTCTTGTGACACCGTTAGGTCTTGATTTTAGAGTTCACATACCGTCGAACACATCACTACTTGTAAACTTAGCCCGAGAGACAGAATCATTTGTATAGGAAGGAAAAGGGTCTATCTCGATGCGATAGTTCTAGACATTAAGGACTACGACATCATTCTGGGAATGGATTGGCTTGGCCATTGCAATGCCACCATTGACTATACAGAAAAGAAGGTCACCTTCCGCATACCTGGAGTGTCCGAATTCTGCTACTCGTGTGGTGAAGCATCGTCGACCTGTATGGTTATCTCAGCAATCTCTGCTAGGAGGACGCTGTATTCAGGATGCGAAGGCTACTTGGCGTCCATTAGAGACACGCGACAGGATGGTGCCAATACATGTCAGACCAACATTGTGGCAGAATTTTTCGACGTGTTCCCGAACGAGCTACTAAGAATGCCACCCGACTGAGAAATTGAGTTTAGCATTGACTCATTCCCTGATACCCGATTGATTTCTTAGGCCCCGTACAGAATAGTCCCTGCAGAACTAAAAGAGCTCAAAGTCTATTTACAAGACTTGCTCGACAAGGTATTTATTCATCCTAGCATCTTGCCATGGAGAGCGCCCGTGTTGTTCGTGAAGAAAAATGATAGGTCTATGCGTCTGTGCATCGACTACCGTGAGATAAACAAAGCCACCGTCCGGAACACGTATCCGTTTCCCACATAGACGATTTATTCGATCAATTACAAGGTGCCTTGGTATTTTCGAAGATCGATATCCGCTCAGGCTATCATCAACTCAAGATCAGTCAGACGATGTGCCAAAGTCAGCCTTCCGTACTCGTTATGGCAATTATGAGTTCTTGGTAATGTCATTCGGCCTGACAAATGCTCATGCCACCTTCATGGATCTAATGAATCGGGTGTTTCGTCCTTTCCTCGACAAGTTCGTGGTAGTCTTCATAGACAATATCCTCGTCTACACGAAAGATCGAGGATAATACATAGAACATCTGTGGACCATACTCCAGACCCTCAAAGATAATCAGTTGTTTGCGAAGAGGAGCAAATACGAATTTTGGCTGAGCAACTATCCTTTCTTAGACACAGTATTTCATACGAAGGTATTGCAGTCGACCCGAAGAAAGTTGAAGCCGTTATTGATCGGAGGCGGCCTACGTCGGCTAGTGAGATTTGAAGTTTCCTTGGTTTGGCGAGATACTACAGATGCTTCATGAAAGATTTTATGAAGATTGCATCACCATTGACTCGCCTCACTCAAAAGGGAGTCGTGTATGAGTGGTCGTACGACTTTAAAGCTTACTTTCAGGAGTTGAAGCAGTGGTTCATTTCGGCCCCTATACTCGCACTTCCTGATAGGGTAGAGGGTTTTGAAATATTCAGTGATGCTTCATGCCAGGGTTTAGGATGTTTACTCATTCAGGGAGACAAGGTGATCTCCTTCGCCTCTAGAAAGTTGAAGTCGTACGAGAAGAACTATCCTACGCACGACTTAGAGTTAGCAGCAATTTTGTTCGCGTTAAAATTATGGCATCACTATCTTTATGGCATGGCGTGCGCGATCTATACCGATCACCAGAGCCTCAAGTATCTCTTCACTCATAAGGAGCTAAACTTACGACAATGGCGTTGGCTAGAACTGATCAAAGACTATGACTTGACGATCGACTATACGCCTGGTAAGAGAAATGTTGTTGCAGATGCTCTGAGTCATAAATATCTTTTCTCATCGTACATTAACAGCAGACTACTATGGGACCTTGAAGAGATGGGCATCGACCTTTGTCATGACCCGCACCCGGTTTAGGGGCACGAGTACGTGGGTACATCCAGCCTACGCCATAGTATCGGCGGTAGAACGCTGTCCTAGGTCTCAAATATCTAACACAATATAAATATGCATGTACAGAATATACTCTCCAATCGGAGGACATCTCAGAAGATACAACAATCACAAAAACTAGAGGTAGATAAACAGTACGATAAGATAGATATAAAATTCACAGAGTGAGATACAACCAGAAATAAAATAAGCCTAAGTGTTATCAACACAACTACATAATATCTGAATAATACAAACACAAAGACAATACAAATAAGAAAGACAAAGCCTAGCAATCTAGCCTAAGAACTATGGTAGTCTCCTCAGTGCAACTGAATCCTCCTGAGGGTCCAGGTCACAAGTGTCGTCTATGCCAGCTCCATAAAAGGTAGTACCAAGGGTCCTCCAAGTTATATGTAATATTTTGTCAACTGGTCCAATCAGGACAGGAACGAGCACATATCTCCAAAACAGATCCAAAATATGGCAAAAATTATAGAACAAACAGTAGAATAAAATACATGACGTACTGTAAAGAAGTACAAGAAATACAGAAGATATGGATAAGTAAACTGAATCATAAAATATAGTAAGAAACTATGAACTATACTAAATATAGGTGTTTTAGAGCACAAGATGATCATGTGATTGGCATAGGTTTGCACATGATGTATACTATGAGTCTCCATTATACGTGAAGGAATAATAGACATGCACACGAGTTACACTAGAGGGGTTTTAATCACATGACCACTTCTATTCCCCCGTCCCGATCAATACACAAGGATCCGATCAAGTTATGTTACGTACACGATTGTTAGTTTTGCACAAAAAATACATGTGAGCACACGAGAGTACATGAGAGCACACAATTTGTACACGAATAATACGAATACAAGGAGTACACGATGCACATGGTAAAGTACATGAACATGAAATACCCAATGTATCCGCTGAGGGGATAAAATCGCATAACAAGAACCATAGAGTACTGGTCCGTGATAACAACGTGTCAGCATCAAGTAAAGCAGTCTAAAGTAGGCAATATAGATACTATCATGAGTGAAAATGATTAGATAATGTACTCGCCTGATAACCTGAACAACTGATATGTATAGATGTGCAAACTGGAGTCACATAATTCTATTTAGAGAAACACGGGTTATAAAGAGTTTAAATTATAATAAATAAAGTTTACAATACAATCTACATGATTCTATGTCATTCTAGGTCAAAATCAACTCTAAGTCAACTCTGGTCAACCTTTAGTCAAACTAAGAGTCAAAGTCAATTATCTAGGGTTTTGGTCAAACCTAGACTAGTGGTCAACATCTATGATACTTAGGATATATTAACATATATACATATCACAAATATCCATAGCCATATAGTACCAATCTAATACATATATATATAGATATCACATAGTCTATACCCAACATCCTATAACATAACCTACCTATCCTATGGCACATGTATGATATATCACTCTCAAACTTAAGGTGAACAACCAATCATATGTATATACTATATTGTCATCCATGGGGTATAGCAACTTGAACCTCTACTACTAGTAACCCTATAGTATGCATATATACCATAACCCACATGTTCATATATATATATATATATATATATATATATATATATATATATATACGGCGGACGCGTTGAGCAGAAATCTGAACAAGATGGATAGCACCCCAAACTTCCAGCATGACGCGTTGAGCAGAAATCTGAACAAGATGGATAGCACCCCAAACTTCCAGCATTTTCATACCACCAGTGGCTGCCCGGTCATCACACACCTGGCATATGCTGACGATATCCTCATCTTCACATCCGGAGATGTCAGTGTAGAAGCATGGAATTTTAGGACCAGAAATCCTATGCGCCAAATATTACATGCGCCAGGGAGCTCAGAGGAAGTACTTGGCACAGCAAAGCAAAAATATAGACATTAAAAGAAGATTTTTATTTCATATAAAAGTCTATTACACGAGCTGTCAAAGGAGAATTTCTACAAAGAAAAGACCCTAAGTCTACAGCTAGGCGCAGCAACCACCATGCGCTCTCAAAACAGGCGCATCTCGCCATGCGCTCTCAGCCAGGCGCATCCCTTCAGCAGCTCAGTTATTTGCATCCACAGTTATGTGCATCCCTTCAGCAGCTCAGTTATATGCCGCCTTTCGGCGCCCCACAGGCACATCGTGAAGTCTCAGCATATGCGCCATTAAATGCTTCGACTGAAGCATTTATTGAGCAAAACGAGGATAAGAAACCAGCCCTCTAGCTGGAGGAAGAGCTCTCCGCAATTGATCCACGGCAAAAGAAGGCTTTCAACACAACCAGAGTAGGCAACACCCACTCTGACAGAAGAAAGAGCCTCCAAAGCCGCAGTACCGCAATTCAGATCTGCGGCTCTTCCAGCATAACGGAGACGAGGCTCGAGCATCCCGATCTTTGGATGCGACATGCACCTTCTGCCTGCCTCAGAAGCCCTCGACTCCGACTTTTGGATGTAACAGTCACCTTCAAGTGCATCAATGAAGATCATGCGTCGCATCTTCACCCTCGGGAGCATCTCATCAACAGAATGTGCTCGAGTAAACAAGTTCATTTCGGGAGGACGTGAAAGAACGAGAAGCAAGCCCTCTCCATGCCACTATTTATAGGCCGGGCAAATCAAACCCTTGTGCCAAGTGGCTTGCTTTCCGAATCCCGTGCAATAAATTTGTATTAATGGTGATGAACCTGACGCTACGAATTCAACCGAGTCAAGAATGGCTATTTAAAGCACTCGAAGAACGTAACAGTCGGGCCCATAAAGACGTGTCATGCAAAGCGGATGCGCCGGCCAGATCGCACATCGTACTGACGCGCCCAGCTCCCATCAACCTCATAAGGATGTGCCTCCATGCGTCGCCATGCGCCTAGTAGAATGCCGATCGATGTGCCCACTCAATAATCCATCACCTGTCAAAGAACATTAAATGCTGAAGTCTGACAGAGTTGGCAGCACGTCCCCCGAGGACTGAACAGTTGACAGCTTTTTCAGAAAACGAAGCGTCGCCAACGTCAGCACCATCATTACTCTCCTCCGGCGGTTACAAGCCACGTGGCCGCCCAACCATTTCTCATGCGCCTCCGCGACCATGCGCCCAAATCTCTGCATGTGCCTCAAAAGCCATACGCCTTAGACTTTTCTCTGATCCCTAAAGACAGAAGTAAAGTCACTACTGAAGCCCCGCATGCGCCTCAAAAGCCATGCGCCCCGACTGGTTCGTGACTCGTAAAGGTTACGAACCAAGGCCTCCTCATGCGCCCAATCCCAGGCACATCCTATCAGATCACTCCCCACCAAATCCGAGATCTTCGAGCCATGGACCGACGACACGCATCCTTTGACTTGATTCAGCATATGAAGGGGTGCTAATCACCCAAGATCTCAGCAACTGAAAGATCTTCTCCATTGCTACATGCCAGGCAGCCCACAACAGCAACGAAAAGAGTTTAACTCCTTAATCAGGGTGCATCGTCTATGCGCCTCCATCAGCAACTACCATGTGGTGTCCCTACGTACAGGCGTATCCTACATGCGCGTATGAGCAGCCAGCCTGCAAAGCTATAAATAGAGGGATCATTTCCTTCTTTCACACACACACAGACAGAGACGTCATGCAATTATCAGCAACATATAGAGAGAGGCAGATACAGACACTCAACATCTTCTTCCTCTCCGCAAGCTCCTGTACCTAGAGCAACCCAGATCTTCAGAGAACCGAGAACCGTCGTCAGATCGTCAACGGAGTTAACGCATTACCACTCGCTCCGTCGCCACAAGGGACCCAGATTAAACAAAAGTATACTCCTAGGACTACGTCTAAGTCCTACATGGTAACACTGTTCTGTTTGTATTGAAATTACATCAAAAGATTTTAATGGCAAACAAGCTGGCGACTCTGCTGGGGACCTCTTTTTCTTCCACCGAGAGAGCTGTGTCGTAATCCGACGACGTAAAGGTGGGCTCCTTCCATAAAATGCTGGTCGTACGCTTCAATCAACAGGCGTATGAGGAGTTCATCTTTGAAGGCAGCGCGAGTCCTTCGAAGCGGCTGCCGAAGCCGAAGAAGACTCGCCAAGTCTGGGTGCGCAAGGTCGACGCCTCTGGCACCACCACCGATGGGGATGCACCAATGCAGCCATCCCTTCCTGCTGACGCCCTCAGCAACCAAGATGTGCCCACTGGTGCAGCGCATCTCTCGGGAAAACGTGCGGCTGACCACATTCCCCAGCCATCTCCCTCTCAGGCGAGAAAGATGCGTCGACGGAGCAGGGGCGCAGCTAATGTCCCGCGCATCACCTCTGATGCACCGTAGAAGGTCTCTGTCTTTGACAGACTCACTCGCTGTAGTGGCGAGGAGAATTTGGACTCTGAGTACTACATGCCCCAGCGGGCTAGTACGAAGAAGTCCAAGGCAGCACGGGCCATGCGCCTCAAACATGCTATGCCGGCAGCAAACCAGAAGCATGCGCTAACAATCAGGCGTGCTGCTGATGGTAATCTGTATAAGGTCGACTCGGATGCTTCTGTGCCGAAAAAGAGTCGACCTTCAAAGTCCTTGTCTCACTTGGGCGCATCTGTTGCGTTCGCAACCGAGTCGAGCAAGGCAAACCCTGTGGTCTTGAACTCCCGCGCCTCCTCTGGTTGTGTGTCTGAGGTTCGTTCAAGTCACTGTAAATGTTGTTCCCCTACTACTGATCTGAGCACCTGTTTGGTGTTGGATCAGGGGGCGCAGCATTCACTTGACCACCCCGGCGCTTGGCCTTGCCATGCGCCTGATGGGGGTACGAAGGTGGCACTCTCCTCCAACGATATGCGTAACCTGATCACTCACAAACGCCGGTCAGGAGAGTCGACTGACAAACACAATGCGCCCCTCACAGGGCACGCCTGTGCTGTAGTCGCCATCAACTGTTGGTGCAAAACAGAAGTCCCGCCACCAAGGCAGTCGGTGTTCCAGCGGCTGCAATCACCAACACCTCTCCGACGTCGCCTCGGGAAGAAAGTATCAATTGAAGAGGAAACATAGGTTGCTTCATGCAACGTGATCTCTAATTCCTCGTCAATCCGAAAGGCGACCATCCATTCCTCGTCCTCGTCCAAGAGTCAGCCGAGGAGAACCAAGACAACAGTTCCATCCTCTGGAGTGTTCGAAGGCACTCGGGGGAGAAGGAAGATCCTGGAGGAAGCTAGGGGTAGTCAAGCCCTTGTTGATCCTCCTTCTGAAGACGAAAATGCCCTACAGAGAACAACTGGGATGGAAGTCAACCTCCCGGATGTTGCTGGGGGTAGTCTAGCCCCTGTGGACCTGCGTCTCGAAGACGAAGAAGTCCTCCAAGACAGAACTGGGGGGTAATCAGGCCCTCACAGATACTTCTCCCAAAGACGAGGGTGTCCTCCAAAACACAGTTGGGGGCAGCCAGGCCGAAACTCCAGGAGAGGCAACTCCCCTACAAGAGAGCGAGGCCGAAAGCGAAGCCTCAACTGATCTATCCGACTCTAGCCGTGTTATGACAGTATACATGACTGGGGGTGATACCGAGCCAGATGCGCCGCCAGCAGACCTTGTCCAGCGTATGGATACCCTAGAGGGAGGACTCAAAACCCTCTCTGCCTCCATACAAACACTGACTCAAGCAGTGTTCGAGATACGGTCAACTTTGGCCAGGGTACCTTCTACCGGTCCTGACCCAGGGGCCAATGGAGAATCAAGTGTACCCCTTCAATGGGTATCCTTGGATACGGATCACCGCGAAGCACCTCAGACGTCGGAGCCATCAAATGTTCAACTCCAGGCTGTACCACCTTCCTCGACTCCCAGTTCCACGAAAGACATGGTGGAGATGATCAGGGACTTGCACGAGCACTTTGAGTCCAAGAATAGACAAGAGGAGCGCCAAAAGATGGGCATTCCCTAACCTTATCCCCTCGAATGGAACAAAGTAGTTTATCTTCCTAAGTGTGAACCACAAACACTGACGTCGTACGATGGGAAGGACTCTCTGCGTCGCTATCTGACGTACTTCCAGTCCTAAACGGGACATCTCCCAAAGGAGGACGTACTACTCACCAGCATATTTGTTGGGGCACTGAAAGGAGTGGCGTACGACTGGTACTGCAGTCTTCCAGATAAGTCCATATCTTTCTTCGACGACTTGACGTGTCTCTTCCTCGACCGTTTCTACGACGGCGGGAAGGACATGACAATGGTGTCCCTCATAGAGATACGCCAGAAGGAGAAGGAAACAGTTCGAGTATTCATCGAACGCTTCCGACAGGCCTGCTTTAGACTGCCCCCGGGCATGCCAGAACATGCACTCCTCTCCTCCTGCAGCATGAACATGCTGCCTGCAGTCAAACTCTGGCTGAACTCCACTCCTCCTCCCGACTGGAGTTCCTTGATCATCGAAGCCGATGCAACAGAAAAGAAGGCATCCAATGCTCGCCTTCTGGGAGTTAGTTTCCCTGCCTTTGAGGACAAGGGAAAACGGCCTGCAGCCAATAACCCTGGACGAGAGACGAAGGGGAAACAGGCATTGACTGTCAATGCCTCCAAAGGTGCATCAGCACCCACTCAAAAGCCTCAACTTACACCAAGGCCAAAGGAGGTTTATTCTTTCAACGATGAAGACACCCTGCAACTCTTTGAGATACTGAAGCAGGGTGACAAGATCAAATTGCCGAACCCGAAGCGTCCCGACGAGGTTGGGAAAGTAGACAATCTGAGGTACTGTCACTACCATCGGTTTGTCGGACATCCAACTAAGGACTGCTACATCCTCAAAAACTACATCTAGCGCATGATCAATATGGATGTTATCTCCGTCGACTACGAGAAGAAAACGGTCTCGGCAAATTTGGTGTCACTCTAATTTGGCACCTTTCTGCCGACCATAACACAAGATGGCGTCGTCCCCATCCCTAAGGCGACAATGGAGGTGGTTAACTTATCACCTACTCGTGACAACGTGAGTGGACTCACCCCGCTCACCACATCTCGGAGAGAGATCTTATGGGTTCACCCTGATCTCGTTTCCTAGGTTACTCAACAGGAGGTACGCTCTGCCTCCAAAACTAAAGGCAGAAAGATCAAGTCTTGCCGCATGGTCTCTTCCTCCGCAGAAGAGGCTCTTCCTGTACAAACCCGTTCGCAGTTGAACATCCAACCCGACGAAGCTGCCGTCGAGGTGGTACCTCCCTGCACAACCCCTGCTGCCGAAGAAGGGGGTCCGTCCAAGCCTCCAGCAGCCGATAAGCAGAAGCATGTAGAGGTCCATTTCGATAAACCTCTGCGAAAGGAGAATGCTTCGGGGCTAGCCAAGCCCCACAACTTTGACATACTGGCACAACTTGCCAGTACTCCTGACCGTCTATCTCTGTTTGAGCTTCTTCGCCTTTCCAAGGACACTCGAGAAGCTCTCTGTGAAGTCCTGAAGGATGCTGAGTCCTTCATCAGTCAGGTCAAGCAGCCTGAAGATCTCCCGACTACATGTGCGCATTGTCATTATACGGATGAAGTTATCCCCAACATAACCTTCACCCAACAAGACATGCTGCTCAAGCACAACCGACACAACAGGCATCTGTATTATACAGGGTATATCGGTTCCGTCAAGGTGAAGCGGATTCAGATCGATCCGGGGACTTCCCTCAGCATCATCTCGAAGACGCTGCTCTCAACACTGGGGATCCCAATGTACCGTCTGGCACCCTCCAATACCACAATCAGTGGCTTCAATGCCAGCAAGAGTGAGCCGCTGGGCAAAATATGGCTAAAGTGTCATATTGGTAACCTCAGAACTGAGGTCACTTGCTATGTCGTGGATGCCGATGTCAACTACAACCTCCTACTGGGTTGTCTGTGGCTGTATGAGTACATGGTGGTACCTTCTACACTCCACCAATGTATGAAATATGTGTCCACCAATGACATCATCCGGACGGAGTTCGCAGACATCGACCCTTTTAACGGGGTTGAAGCCTACTTCACTGATTCCAACTTGTACAAATCACCTGACGAGGAGGAAGCCAATGATGCTGAAGATGAAGCAGAAATAGCAGCAGAGCCCGACATGGAGCCAGAGACGATTCCTGACGCTCCTCTAAAAATTTGACTCAAAGGGAAGCCGCCTCAGACGTTTCCTCCCATGAGCATCAAGCTACCTGGAAAAGCACCAACTGCTCCTGGTAGAACACCTACTGAAGCTCCCTTGAAGATACGGCTTAAGGGAAAGCCGCCTCAAACATCGGCTCCCCTTGTAGCAAAACTACAGGGGAAGGCACCTATCACCGAAGGTGCAGTTGAGGCACCTCTGAAGGTGCATCTTAAGGACAAGCCGCTGCGATCATCTGTCTCATCCAAGCTGCCGGAGAAGGCCCACATAGTCCTCTCGGACCCCAAGACCAAAGCTGTGGTGGACTCTCCCGATCCAATCCCAGCACTCATGGATGAAGAGCTAGGGGAATATATCTCTGCTGATGTAGATGCACCCTCTCTGGACAATATAATTCCGCGGGACAAAATCTCGTATTTAATCAATAATAGAGTGTCTTTTAATTATTCTAGTCTTCCATATTGGAATGCCATGTATACATTAGATAACGCTCTACGGTCGATGCAAACACAAATAACGACCGTCCATCATGTAAATCGAGTAGTCCCGTCCCAAGGGGTCTGTTTTGTAGTCCCACCGCGGAATCGATGAAGAACAGATGGCAACTCTAGAGGAGGGTGAATAGAGTTTATAGCGATAATAACCAATTAAAAATTTAAACTCTTTCACAAGTAAAACTAATCAGAGTAAATACGGAAATAAATAAGGAGCAAGAAAGCATACGCAAACACAGCCAATTTTTAACCTGGTTTTCCTCGTGGAGGACTAGTCCAGGCCCGAGAACTCTAGCTCAGGATTAAATCCACTATTTGTGAAATAGTAGTTACACCCCGTGCCTTTTCTTCAGAAGAGCACGTCAACTTCTTACAAGGATCGCAGTGGCAATGCTTGGAATTTTTCAAGCGACTTCTTGAACTACTGCACAAACTCCTAACTGAAAAATGCTGAGCACCTGAGGCTTAGGGAGCTTGTGGCTAGTAGATGGAGAAGGGTATGGCTTGTATTGAGCTTTAGAGAGAAGAAAAAAGAAGATTGGATGAATGAAAATGAGAGAATTTATGGCCTATTTATAGGATACCAGTAGGCAGAATTCGGCCAGAATTCTGGTAGGAATTTTCAAATATTTGGTCGTTGGACAACTAGCAACCAGCCAACCCTAAAAATTAGAGTGCTGATTTTTAGGGGACAGAGTTCGGCCCGAACTCTGTGTGGAGGCAGAGTTCGGCCCGAACTCTGTCTCCAGAGCACAGAATAGGTCTATGGTCCAATGGGCTTATTTTGATGTATGTGGAGCTTTTGGATTTTTGGTAGGGTATAGGTTAAGTCTCAGATGCTCAGCACAACTCAGCTTATATAAGTCTAGACTCAATAAATTATAAAATACAGACTCAAAAATAACTTCCATTTGCAAAACTGAGCTGTCGTCTGACTTGAGCTGGATACAGTCTGCATGTGTCGTATTGAATTATCACCAGTATTAATTAGTCAATTCTATCAATATTTGGTTGACTGTGACTTTGTGTCAAAAATCTCCCCTATATTGATAATTGACAAAATAATACTTGTATATTCAATATTCATACCTGGACACATTTAAGGACAAAAAGTAAAGCTCCCCCATAATCAATGTCGAGCTTAAAAAATAGCTCCTCCTTAATCATTGCTTTGAATCCTGTTGGCCTGATAAGAACATGTCTCCCAAAAGCACAGATTCAAAAATAATATGGAATATACAAATATCTTCCCCTTTTGGCATTTAGCAATTAACAAGCACCAATTTCTGTACCGGTTCCGGAGGAGCGAAGAAAAAGGGGATGTTTTGTTAATGGGAACAAGGAACTGTTAACAATTAAGAACTGGCAAACACACCAAAAGATAAGAGAAGAAACTGCATATAAACTGATATAACGACTAAAAGTCTCAAGAGAAGAAACTGCATATAAACTGATATAACGACTAAAAGTCTCAAGAGTCACAACTCATAATAAGTCTAATACAATCAAAAATGCATAAAAGTAACTAAAAATCCAAAGTGCATAAAGAAACATAAGTTATGATCCTCATTAGCAGCAGCAAATAGCAGTCCATATCCATCATCGAGCTCGTGAAGGCCCATCATCGTCAGATGGGTCAGTAAAGGAACGACGAGGGTCCACGAAGGCTGCATCTGGATCCAAGTAGCGAATGACCCAAGGGTCATCGATACGATAGCCCTCACGACCGGGGTCCCGTTCTATAGAGATAGGCATGGAGGGATGGCGAGACATAGAGTTCCGAATATCGTACAGCGAGTTGCTGATAGCACTCATCTGCAAGGTAGTCTGGTAATCCAGCCGAGTCCAGCGATCATCCTCCAAGGTGAAGCGATCGCGGAGCATGGTCTGAAGAGACTCAAGAGTGGCAGGAGGAGGAGGAGGATTCTGTCCCAAACGAGGGACATCTGGCTCATCATCAGAATGCTCAGACATGACTGGTGAGCCAACGGCTGCCTGAAGCCTCCGTGCCTTGGAAAGAAAGGCAGGGGCAGGTAAGAACGGACACTCATCAAGTGGAATGCGAAACGCACAAAATACTATAGGAAGATACAAAGCATAAACCAAGGACCTTGGTTTCTTCCTAGAGTTAATCATCCAATCCATCATTGTTCGTGGAAGATTAAATGGTACATGAAAGTGGAGGTGATACAAGGCCGAGATTTCAAAATAGGTGACTTCATCG
This sequence comes from Iris pallida, assembly GCA_029216955.1. NCBI lineage: Eukaryota > Viridiplantae > Streptophyta > Magnoliopsida > Asparagales > Iridaceae > Iris > Iris pallida. Next base: position 1,617,412 of record JANAVB010042820.1, read on the forward strand.
GTGGAACCCGCTTTAGGGTAGAATGGTGTTAAAGATAATCCGATGAAGTTCATAGAAATAGGGATTGAGATATTTGGCCAAAAGCTTACGAGGACGCTTGTTCGGGGTACACAAGTCGTCCTTGAAACTTTCAAGTGAAGACCCATCGGGAAATTGAAATGTTCGAGCTTCAACGAGCTTTTCCCATGAGTTTGGCTCTTGGAGTTCAAGGTGTTCGGCCAAATCGAAATCGTCAAAAGAGATATCAATTCCCACAACCCGTGAATAAATGTGTGTATCATCATGGGTTAGGTTGAAGTAGAACATTTGAATAGCACTACAATAAATGACCGAGTTTGTGGTGACAAGTTCGTCAAGGCAAAGGTCATGAAAAAGTGCATCATATTGAGAGAAAATAGTAAAATTGATAGGGTGTCCCGCAAACACCGGACGTGTCCGAAAATTACTAAACCAATCATTTGATGCGTCGAGTGATACAAATATTTGGTCGTTAAAAGTGTTTGGGTCATGTGGACGTGGAGGATTGAACAACGGATGGATAGGTGGTTGTTGTTCAACGGCCGGTGCAACGGATGGTGCAACGGGCGGTTCAATATGATGAGGAGCATTCGACGAGGATGCTCCCTCGGTCTGAAGTCTCTTCCTGCGATTGAACAAACGTGGAGCCATGACACAATAAAGATAATGAAGGAAATTGAGATATAGAAAAGTATTGAAGGGCCCTTTCGGCTTGTACCCATAGCAAGTTCATCATAATAGAATCATGACATACTCGATATTTACGTAGGTTTATTTTAATTTATAACAGCTTCATCCAAAATTCTAAGTTCACAATAAAGAAAATTGAAGCGCTCTTCGGATAATAGTTTTGTAAATAAATCTGCTAACTGATGATTAGTGTCAATAAATTCTAAGTTAATCGTGCCATTTTTCTGATGATCACGCAAAAAGTGGTGACGTATTTCAATGTGCTTCATGCGTGAGTGACAAATGGGGTTCTTAGTGAGATTTATAGCACTAGTGTTGTCACAAAAGATTAGAATGCATAAAAGATAAATTGTAGTCTTCAAGGGTTTGCTTCATCCACAGAATTTGTGCACAACAACGCCCAGCTGCGATGTATTCAGCTTCTGCTGTAGATAGTGCGATAGAATTTTGCTTCTTGCTAAACCAAGAGACTAAAGCCTTTCCTAATAAATGATACGTACCGCTCGTACTTTTATGGTCGACCTTGCATCCGGCAAAATCAGCATCAGAGTAACCAATGAGGTCAAATGATGTTGACTTGGGATACCATAGGCCCACTGTAACTGTACCCTTAAGGTATCGAAAGATATGCTTAACAGCAGTCATGTGTGATTCCTTAGGATTTTCTTGATATCTAGCACACAGGAAAACGCTAAACATAATATCAGGGCGACTAGCAGTTAAATAGAGTAGACTGTCTATCATACCTCGATACTTACGTGTCACGCCCCAGAACCAGAATACTAGAGAGCGGGGGCAGACATAGCCAGCTACGTATATGAAATAGAATCCATCTCACTATACGGTCACGGCTGTCTAGATACATGAGGGTTTAACTACAAGCCAGCAGTCTCCTAAGGTCATGAACAAGCCTATTGTCTCAATCACAAGCAAGCAATAGTAATTACAAGATGTCAGAGCACCAAATATATATAATAGCAAGGCGTCCCATACATTACATATTGGATGATCATGAAGCTAGTCGTACAAAATGCCAGGACTAGCAAGAGTTCAGTCATACATGATCAACCCTAGGATCTGTCAATCATGTTACAGCCCGTAGGCAGACAGTAAATAAAGATGCAATCGAGCTAACACGTGCTCGCCGGCTAAACGCCTCAAAAGAATAATTTTTACAAATAAGTGGGAGGACAAAAAGAAACCCACTCGTTACCAGGGTTCCGTCTAGTGGTCACCATCTGGCTGGAAGATCGGTGGATCCTCTGGAGCTGTTCCGATATCTGGCCACACAAAACCAGCTGGGTCAGACCCCAGAAAGAGCAAGTGCCACAAAGGAGGCTTCACTTAGAAACTAAAACCAGCATATAGTAAGGAACATTAAAGTTAAATTATCAGAAATAACAACAATAATTGAGTACGAGGAAACCATTCAAGTAGCCAGACTACAACCCTTAAACCAAACAAGGACCGGGGTTGCAATCCTTCACCTGAATGGAAATCCGTCTCAAATACTATGGATAAGGTAATAAGACAATAAACGAAGAGAAGACACAGAACTGCTCCGGGAGCCAGGTTACAACCCTTAAACCAAACAAGACCGGGGTTGTAACCCTTTGCCTAAACAGAACTGGACTCATGATCTTTATTGTTAAGGCCATTATAGATAATCATGTTGCTGAAGTAAGATAGAATATGACAAGCATGGCACGGGGTACAAATAAGACAATAACCGAAGGGAAGACGCAGAACTGCTCCGGGAGCCAGGTTACAACCCTTAAACCAAACAAGGACCAGGGCTGTAACCCTTCGCCTGAACAGAACTGGTCCCCCGATCGTTATTGTTAAGGCAAGCATCAATAATCGTGTCTTGTCACGATCTTGCACAGGATCAGGATAAGACTAAGCTGGAATAACTTCATCCAATCAATCACGGCCAATCAAAAGTACGGCTTGATACTTTAACTAGCTAGGGTTATCACAGGCCTAGTTACTAGCAAGATGCAATGAGATTATTTCAACAGCCACAAGCCCTGCAGACCATCCAAGTTATCCAGGTCGAATGTCCATTTATGAAGGATGCACCACATGACTGTGTGCTGGAAGTGTGCCCTACTCGTCGGTAGGCTACAAGTCCACTTAATGCGCCCAGATAACGAGATTGCCTGTAGCTGGGAATCTCTTCATGTCTACTGAATTATTCTTGTTTATTACTCTTAGTTAATTACAGTAGGTATCCCTGACCGTGGTACTCAGGGATCCCATCCTAGACATGATGCAAGGCAATACTGGTTTATTGTACAAACGCAATCATCCACGGTGTCCAGGTTAGTCATTCTTGTCAGGTCATGTCACGTTAGCCATCGCAACAGCAATTCGAGATAATCATGTCAGGTATGCTTGTCCTGCCATGCCGTGTTCAATTATTATTAACAAACCTATTAAATAAATTCATGATTATCAAGTTTATGACAAAAGGCGTAAGGATATAAAATGGGCGTAAATATCTAATAAAATATCAATATACAGGGCTATAGAAGAGCCAAGCTTAAGGAAAATAAAACCAAAGTGACATGCTGACATAAGACCAAGTCAGCCAAGGCCATACGCTCAGTGCAAAAGTCATACGCTCAGGTCAGGCTACGCTCAAGTCAAGCTACGCTCAGGTAAGCCTACGCTCAGGTAAGCCTACGCTCAGGTAAGCGTACGCTCAGGTAAGCCTACGCTCACAAAGGGCAGCGTATGAGGTCCATACGACCCCTTGTCACACAAGTGAGCGTATGCAAGACATACGCTCCAAAAAGGCAGCGTATGAACTTCATACGACTCCTTGTCACACAAGCGAGCGTATGCGAGTCATACGCCTCCAAAAGGCAGCGTATGGACTCCATACGACTCATGGCTATCCAAGTGAGCGTATGCAAGTTATACGCTCCAAAAGGCAGCGTATGGACTCCATACGACTCATGGCTATCCAAGTGAGCGTATGCAAGACATACGCTCCAAAAAGGTACAGCGTATGGGGTCTACTGTGCTGTGCTAAAGAGCGCGCACAGCTCAGTGACGCAAGCTAAAAAGCTCGCGCACTGCTCACTGTCTTCTCCAAACAGCAGAAACTCCATGGTTGAACCCTAAGCTTCCAAAGTCCATAACTTGGTCAAAACAAGTCCAAATCCAACTTTTCAAAGGTCAAAATTGGGTAGAAGGAAATTTTCTACCACATGGAACCATCAAAACTTAAAACAAGGGAATTTAATAGATCAAAACCATGAAAATTCCGAAAATAACTAAATTCTAGATCTACAAAAATCAAGCTTCAAAATAGAAAATGACAAGTTCTAATGTGGATTAGAAAGTTGCAAAGAAGAGGTTAGAACAATAAAAATGGTGGGTTTCTTCATGAAGCAAGATTGCACTTGCCTAGGCTAGGATTTTCTTGGTTGGTGGTGGAGAGTAATGAAGAAGAAAGGAAATAATGAGGAGAGAGAATGGAAAGAGGTTAATAAATGGGGTTGGTTGTGGTAGGTAGGGGGTTCACCCTTGGTTCATGATGAACCAAGGCTAATCAAGCCTAGCCGAACCAACCCAAGCCAACCCAAACCAAGATGAACCATGGCCAATACGAGATAAAATACGTACACGTATTCTTAAATACGTAATACGAACAACAGGCATTACATTACGTTGGTCCACGGGTTTGTCGCTTTCATCTGGTTCTAGTTTAGTTGTAGTAGCCATTGGAGTGCTGATTGGTTTGACGTTGTCAAGGTCGAATTTCTTCAGCATGTCCTTTGTATACTTCGACTGACAGATGAAAGTTCTATTTGACATTTATTTGACTTGCAGTCTAAGAAAGTAGTTGAGCTCCCCCATTATGCTCATCTCAAACTCGGTCTGCATACACTTGGCAAAATCTTGACAAAGGATTTCATCAGTAGAACCAAATATAATATCATCTACGTATATTTGGACTAAGAGAATAGTGTCTTTAAAAGATTTTATGAAAAGTGTGGTGTCAATTTTCCCTTTAGAAAAACCTTTCTCAAGTAAGAAATTGCTTAGCCGTTCATACCAAGCTCTAGGGGCTTGTTTGAGGCCATATAGCGCTTTCTTCAGCTTGAAAACATGGTCGAGAAATTTGTGATTTTCAAAGCTAGGAGGTTGTTTCACATAAACTTCCTCCTTAATAAATCCATTCAAGAAAGCACTTTTAACATCCATTTGAAATAATTTGAAATTTTGAAAATTTGCAAATGCACAAAGCATCCGAATGGATTCCAATCTAGCAACAGGAGCATACGTCTCATCGTAGTCGATACCTTCCTCTTGGTTGTATCCTTGGACTACTAGATGAGCTTTGTTGCGTGTGACTGAACCATCTTCATTTACTTTGTTTATAAAAACCCATTTAGTGCCAATGATCGAGTGATTGGCCGGTCTAGGAACTAGTTCCCAAACTTGGCTCCTCTCGAATTGGTTAAGTTCCTCTTGCATCGCAGAAATCCAAAATTATCATTGAAAGCTTCTAAAATGTTTTTCGGCTCAATTTGTGAAATAAAGGCAGTGCTAGCAATAGAGTCTCTTAATGATGATCTCGTAGTTACTCGACGTAAAACCTCACCTATTACCAAATTTTCTGGATGTGACGGCTTGAAAGAGAATTTCTTTGGCAAGCCCTCCAGAGAATGTAGTTTCGGTTGTGATATTCATTGGAGTAGAAGTTGATGGCTCAACATCATCATCAAGAGTAGCTGCTGTACTATTATCTTATCAAAAGTCACCTTTGTAGACTCTTCTACAATTAATGAGCGTTTGTTAAAAACTCTATATCCCTTGCTCTTGGCAGCATAGCCAAGGAAAATACCATCGTCAGCTTTGGCATCAAATTTGCCTAAGTTATTTTTGGTGTTAAGGATAAAGCATCTACAACCAAAAAATCTAAAATAAGAAACATTTGGGGTTCTTCCAAACCAAAGCTCATAGGGTGTTTTCTTCTTAGTAGGACGAATAAGCACCCTATTTAAAATGTGGCATGCTGTGCTGACAGCTTCAGCCCAAAAGTATTTCGAAAGTAAAAACTTGTTCAACATGACTCTAGCCATATCGCCAAGAGTCCTATTCTTCCCCTCCATAAAAATATTTTGTTGAGGAGTTCTTGGACAAGAAAATTCATGATTAAAACCATTAGAATCACAAAACTTTTCAAAATCTGTATTTTCGAATTCGCCTCCATAATCACTTCAGATTCGAGTAATCAGGTAGCCTTTTTTGTTTTGAACTTTCTTTGCAAAAATCTTGAAAATCGAAATAGCATCACTTTTATTTGTAAGAAAGAAAACCCAAGTAAATCTAGAAAAATCATCAACAATAACAAAGGCGTAGAGTTTTCCACCAAGACTGGCTACTCTACTAGGGCCAAATAAATCCATATGAAGAAGTTGCAAAGGTCTAGAAGTACTTACAGTATTTATAGAATGAAATGAGAACTTAGTTGCCTTATTCAATTCACATTCGGCACATACCGTGTCCTTTTTGAATGTGATATCGGGCAAGCCTCTAACTAGCTTCTTAGTCGATAGCCTGGATATAGTATCCATGTTGGCATGACCAAGATGCTGGTGCCATAATAATCTTTCATCCTTATGAGCATGTAGGCATCTACCTGCATTATTAGTATCTATAGACAAATAAAAATATAAATATTTTCCTCTCTTACCCCTTCAAAAGCAATGTCTCCCGTTGACCTATCATAAATAAGGCATTTGTTTTGTCCAAAGTTAATGTCATATCCATGGTCAGCAAGATGACTAATGCTGAGCAGGTTATGCTTTAACTCGGTCACTAGGCAGACATCCTTTATTACGAGAGAGGGAGGATAGCCAATAATACCTATTACCTATAATATACCCTTTTAGTTTGTTACCGAAGGATATATATCCTTCTCTCTTCATCGATAGTGATGCGAAAAGATTTGCGTCTCCTGTCATATGCCGCAAGCATCCACTATCGAGAATCCACTTACTCTTAGTTGAGGAGGGAAGGTCCACCTACATCAAGAGTAGATGTGACCTTTGGTACCCAAGTTCTTGAGGGTCCTGAAAAGTTAGTTTTTAGAAACCATGCATATATCTTTCTATCTACCAATCTTCTAATTCTACATTGTGGTGAAATGTGTCCATGTAAACCATAATAAGTACATATAGCATTCCTATTTATGTTAAGAGCATGCATATGATGTCTATGAGTAGAGTGATGTGGAGTAGCATGATAGTATGTAGAGTTAGCATGGTGATGATATCTATATGTAGAGTGATGTAGAGCAGTATGGTGATAATGTCTATAAGGAGTAGCATGGTGATGATGTCTATACGGAATAGCATGGTGATGACGTCTATATGTAGAGTGATGGTGATTTTGTGCAACATACTGATGGTTGTATCTATGTGTAGCATGATGATTCTGTGATATATGAGAATTATTTCTACGTGCATGTGGTTTGTGTGCTTTATGAAAGTGTGTGTATATGTAAGCATGATTATGAGCAGCATGTGGATGACAGTGGTTGACTAGTATGAGTAGTGCCATGCTTTGTGTGTGTCTCATGTGATTGGGTTTGAGGTTGAGCAACCTGTTTTCCCAATTTAGTCTCTAATTTCTTAGAGAAATCTTGCAGTTCAGTAACCTTAGCATTCAAACCATGTATTTTAGTAATAGAAATCTTGTGTCTACTCTTTTCTTCTGTAAGCTCCGTGTTGAGTGCTGTGATTTCTTGTGTTTGGTGATCAATACGTGCTTCAGCATCATGTAAGCTTATTTTAAGCTTAGATACCTCATTTGTGTCATCCTGTGGGTGAAGTGTCTCTAATGTTATCAAGCAGTAAAGAAAGTCTTTGAATTTTGACTTCATGACTTTTGATCTTTTCCTTGGCATGTTTATATTTACCAATGACCTTTTTATGATCATCAAGTAAATCGGTAAAAGCATCGCCAAGTTCATCAAAAGTGAAGTCATCAAGAGTTTCGTTTGATACCTTGTCGGACGTTGCCATGAGGCACACGTTTGCAGCATCTTGAGGAGAGTCATTTTCTTCCTCGGATTCACTAGCTTCGCTTTCAAGCCAAATGCTCATGTTGGCATATTTCTTTGAGGAAGTCTTCTTGTAAGGTTTCTCATAGCAGGTTGCTCTTCTTTAAGAATGGACAGTCTTTTCGGACGTGTCCCGTCTTCTTGCAACCGTAGGAGGTTGGCACTTTTTCGTCGTCTTCTTGTGGTTCCTTCTTTCTTCGGTTGAAGCGAAGGAATTTCTTGAAGTTGCGGACAAGGAGAGATTGATCATCACCTTCTGAGTTGTCGTCATCCGTCTCGGTGAGCTTTGAGTACGATCTCCTTAGCCTTAGGAGCAGGCTCTTTGAAGTCCTTGAGGTCAAGCTCATGAGTCATCAGCTTTCCCATCAAGGACTCCATGGACATGGTTGTGTGATCATTTTCTTATATGATGGCTGTCACCTTAGGGTTCCAAATCTTTGGTAGCCCCCTAAGTAGCTTGCGAATCTTCTCGTGATTTGAGTATTGTTTGCCGAGCGAAGATAGGGGATGGATAATGTCGAGGAATCTTATGAATATTTGCGTGATCGTCTCATTTGGCTTCATCTTGAAAGCCTCATATTCTTGAGTGAGACGGCTTATCTTTGATTCCTTGACTTGGGTGGTTCCATCATGCGTCACTTCTAGAAGTCTCCATACTTCGTGAGAGGTGGTGCATGTTGAGACCCTGTTGAACTCATTTCTGTCTATAGCACAGAATAAAGCATTAATTGCTCTCGCGTCTAAACTTGCCTGTTTTTTCTCCTTGTCAGAATATTTGTCATGTAATTTCTCGACGAGATCACCATTGACAACTATCCTGGCGGGCTTTTTATAACCATCAGTGACGATAGTCCACAGGTCAAAGTCTAGCGACTTGAGATAAAAGCTCATCCTTGTTTTCCAATATATGTAGTTAGTTCCATCAAATAGGGGAGGCCTATGAGTGGACTGCCCTTCACCGTGATTGGAAATCAAGGATTGTATGGTTGCCATGGATCAGCTCTAGGATGTTAGTCCTTATTGAGAGAACCGAGCTCTGATACCAATTGAAGAACAGATGGCAACTCTAGAGGGGGGTGAATAGAGTTTATAGCGATAATAGCCAATTAAAAATTTAAACTCTTTCACAAGTAAAACTAATCAGAGTAAATACGGAAATAAATAAGGAGAAAGAAAGCATACGCAAATACAGCCGATTTTAACTTGGTTTCCCTCGTGGAGGACTAGTCCAGGCCTGAGAACTCTAGCTCAGGATTAAATCCACTATTTATAAAATAGTAGTACACCCCTGTGCCTTTCTTCAGAAGAGCACGTCAACTTCTTACAAAGATCGCTAGTGGCGATGCTTGGAATTTTTCAAGTGACTTCTTGAACTCTTGCACAAACTTCTAACTGAAAAATACTGAGCACTTGAGGCTTAAGGAGCTTGTGGCTAGTAGATGGAGAAGGGTATGGCCTGTATTGAGCTTTAGAGAGAAGAGAAAAGAAGATTGGATGAATGAAAATGAGAGAATTCATGGCCTATTTATAGGATACCAGTAGGCAGTAATTCGGCCAAAATTCTGGTAGGAATTTTCAAATATTTGGCCATTGGACAACTAGCAACCAGCCAACCCTAAAAATTAGGGTGCTAGTTTTTAGGGGACAGAGTTCAGCCCGAACTCTGTGTGGAGGCAGAGTTTGGCCCGAACTCTGTCTCCAGAGCACAGAATAGGTCTATGGTCCAATGGGCTTATTTTGATGTATTTGGAGCTTTTGGATTTTGGGTAGGGTATAGGTTAAGTCTCAGATGCTCAGCACAACTCAGCTTACATAAGTCTAGACTCAATAAATTATAAAATATAGACTCAAAAATAACTTACATTTGCAAAATTGAGCTGTCGTCTGACTTGAGCTGGATGCAGTCTGCAAGTGTCGTATTGAATTATCACAAGTATTATTTAGTCAATTCTATCAATATTTGGTTGACTGTGACTTTGTGTCAACAATCGAGATGAAGAATCCATCATCTTCGACAAAGTCGAGCGTCATCAAGACCTCCCGCCACTCGAGCAAGAACCAGATGCCGGCAGAATACAAGCCTATCGGTACACGGACAAGGCAAAGTACCTCATCCAAAAGATGGGTTACGACCTAAAAAGCAACAAAGGCCTGAACTACGGCAAGGGTCGACGTCTTCCTCTCCGGCTTCCAATACCTAAAGGAAAGTCACAGGACTACTATCATCGAACTCGACGGGGGGTGGGCTATGTCACGCCACCGTCAACTCCAGAGAATTCGGAGGCAGAAGAAGTAGAACATTCTCACTCGTCCGAATCATCAACTTGGGATTTCGATACCAGTATCGGCTCAGTCTTCAAGAGAGTGCTATCAGCCAATATGACATCTGCACAATCTCAAGAAGATGAAGGCGAAGACCAAATGCCAGAATTCTTCGAAGAAGAACCCTGGGCTCAACGTCTTAGAGAACAGTGGGAGTCTCGTTTTGAATTACGCGAACCCCATACCGAAGACGTAGTCGAGCAGATCGACCTTGGGGATGGATCTTCTTCTAAACCCATCTTCATCAGCAAAAGCCTAATAGGAGAAGATCGGGAATCTTTAATCCAGCTGGCTAAAATATATATCGATGTCTTCGTCTGGAGCTACGAAGATATGCCGGGACTCGATCCCCAAATTGCGATGCATAGGCTTGACATCTTACCTGATGCCAAGCCTATAAAGAAACAACAGCGACGTTTTCGTTCCGACATCATGAACGCTATCGATCAGGAAGTAGACAAACTCCTGACCAGCGGATTTATTTATGAAGAACAACACCTTGATTGGGTAGCCAACGTCGTCCCTGTCACCAAGAAGAATGGAAGATATGAGTCTGTATCGACTTCAGGGATCTCAACACTGCTTGCCCGAAGGACGAATTCCTACTACCAATCACCGACGTGATGATCGACAACACATGTGGCTTCGAACGCTATGACTTTCATGGACGGGTATTCGGGTTACAACCAGATCAAGATGTTCCCCGATGATACAAAACACACGTCATTCAGGACACCGAAGGGGGTCTTCTGCTACACAGTGATGCCTTTCGGCTTGAAGAACGCTGGTGCAATATACCTAGCGAGCTATGAGCACCATCTTCGTCAGCATCTTCAGCAAAACTAGTTGAATGCTATGTTGATGACATCGCAGTTAAGAGCCGTCTCAAAGGAGATCACCTACGAGACCTTAAGACTAGTCTTCGATCTCATACGAGCGCATCAACTCAAGATGAACCCCGCTAAATCCTTCCTTGGGGTTTCTAGCAAAAAGTTCTTGGGATTCATTATCACGGCGAAAGGCATTCATGTCGATCCCGAGAAGACCAAGGCCATCCTTGACATGGATCCTCCGAAGAACCTCCGAGAACTTCGGGGCCTGCAGGGGCATCTGGCATACATCCAGAGTTTTATAACAAACCTTTCGGGAAAATATCAACCCTACACCCAGCTCACGAAGAAGGGAGTCTCTTACGTCTGGACAGAGGAATGCCAAAAAGCTTTCGACGACATCAAGGCTTACTTGACGAGCCCACCAGTCCTGGTGGCACCCGTCGCCGGCAAACCATTTCTCCTCTACGTCTGTGCCATGGATCATTCCCTCGGTGCTATGCTTGCTCAGAACAGCGACACAGGCTATGAGCAAGCTATCTACTACCTCAGTAGAACACTGATCGGGGCTGAACACCAGTACAACCCCATTGAAAAAGAGTGTTTGGCCTTGGTATTTGCCATCCAAAAGACTCGCCATTATGTCTCGGGTCAGATGATTCATGTCATCTCTCGAGTCAATCCACTCAGAGTTCTTATGATGAAGCCAGGGTCATTAAACTCCCGGCTAGCTACATGGGCGATCCTGCTAACACCATACAACATGGTGTTCGTTCCACAAAAAGCCATCAACGGGTCAGGCTCTGGCCGACTTTTTAGCTGCACACCCCATCCAAGAATCCTCAAGACTCTATGAAGACATCCCGGATGAGGTCCAAGAATCTAACTGTCACCGAAGAAAGCTCCAGTCTGGCGGATGTTTTTTGATGGTGCTTCAAGAACAGGCCCCAAAGGCCAGATCATCGCAGGAGTGGGGGTAGTCTTAGTCTTCCCCGATCAGCTGGTCATACAGCGTGCCTACTCCCTTTCAAAGCCGTGCTCCAACAATATTGCAGAGTACAACGCGCTCATCATGGGGCTCCAGCTGGCGCAACAGCTGGGGGTGGATCATCTGGAAGCCTACGGCGACTCAAAACTCATCGTTAATCTGGTCAAAGGGCAATACGAAGTTCGCCATGAAGATCTGATTCCTTACCATGAGGTTGCATTGAACATCATTTCAACCTTCACCAAGTTCTTCATCGAACATGTACCTCGTCTACAAAATCTGGCGGCTGACACTCTAGCTGGCCTCGCAGCCTCATTGATAGCACCCCTCGGGACTCAACACTACGTAACGGTAATTGGTCGAGACTTGGTCTGTTCTAAGAATAACCTATGCTCATAAATTGCCCATACCGCGTCAACGAGTACTGGTATTAATGTCCGAGACTGAAGATTCCCATTCATCGACTTCGCTGTCTACAGAATTCTCCCGGAGGACCCGAACGAAGCCGTCTCAGTAAGGAGGTGCTCCCTTCGATTCTACTACGATACAGCTACTAAAATGCTGTACCGACGCTCCTACGATGGACTTCTTCTTTGATGCTTATCCAACGAAGAAGCAGCCGAAGCCCTTCGAGAAGCTCACGATGGAATCTGTGGGGCTCATCAACCTGGCCCTAAGTTACAGGATCGTCTGCGACGCATGGGCTACTACTGGCCAACCATAGGCAGCCGACGCTGTCGACTACGCTAAAAAGTGCCATGCGTGCCAGCTTCACGCTGACTTCATCCATACACCGTCAGAACCACTACATCCTACGGTCGCCTTCTGGCCCTTCGAAGCCGGGGGCATGGACATTGTAGGACCGATCACCCCTCCTTCATCGATGGGACACCGCTTCATCCTAGCCATCACCGACTACTTCTCCAAATGGGCAAAAGCAGTTCTACTGGCGGAAGTGAAGATCTCCAGGGTGGTCAACTTCATCAAACACCATGTCATCTACCGTTTTGGGGTACCTCGGAGGATTATCCACGATAACGGTCCTCAGTTCATCAACCATATTTTTAGCAGATTCTGTGACAAGAATCGCATTCAAAACGTGGCATCAACCGCCTACAATCCGACAGCAAACGGATTGGCTGAGACGTTTAACAAGACTATCGTCAGGCTACTCAAAAAGGTCGTGTCATCCAACAAACGCGATTGGGACGAAAAGCTTGACGAATTCCTTTGGGCCTACTGCACAACGGTACGGACTCCGACGGGTAACGTACCATTCTTCCTGGTCTACGGGAGCGAAGCGGTACTGCCTCTAGAGATCCAGATACCCTTACTCCGTATAGCAATCAAAAATCAACTCACAGATGAAGACAATCAACATCGCCGTCTGCGAGAATTGGAGGCACTTGACGAAATGCGTCTTCTAGCTCAACAACGCATTGAACTCTATCAAGCCCGTATATCACAGGCTTTCAACAAAAAGGTCAAGCAGAGGACTTTCCAAGTAGGCGACCTAGTTCTGGCAGTCAGAAGGCCGATGGTGTTGACTCACAAGACACCAGGAAAGTTCAAACCCAAGTGGGAAGGACCGTTCATCATAGAGACGGTATACTCAAACGGTGCCTACCGTCTCGCCAAATCCAATGGGGACTTGTTCATGATGCCCATCAATGGCAAGTTCCTAAAGAAGTACTACTCTTGACATCCTTAGACGTGTACTTCTATCTCCACCCAACAAGGGAGTCTCTGGACCCAATCATCAGGGCCCACGTACACCTCCCGCAAAATCTTATGCTTCTGGAACCCAGCTGTTCCATAGCGTTCTATTTTCCAGTAGAGAGACAACTACGTCCACATTACCTCTGAGTTGTTCCCCTATACCCTACAAAGCAGAATCTTACGCTCCGTAAGACGACGCTATCCCATCATGTTTACCACGTCCACATTACCTCTGAGTAAACATTCCGTACAGACAACCCCTGCGTTGTCGTACATTGATCGCAGAACTTCCATGTGCATATTACCTCTGAGTAGTTCCGCGTATTCCCCCAGAGTCATTCCTACCACGTCCATAATACCTCTGAGTAGGAAGATTCTGTCATTTGAATCCCATATTTGCCACGTCCACATCACCTCTGAGCAAATATATCGGTTCTCTCGAACATATTATTTGTACCTAAAAATCAAGGTGCGCAAAAGATAATAGGTCCACACAAATCATCAAGTTCATGACAATCAAAAATGAACACATCGCAAAGAACTCCGTATTCTTTATTTCAAAAATAAAGGATTACACCTCCAGCAAGAGTTGCAAATTACAAGAAGATGAGATTACAATCCCTAAACATCCCCGGGGTTGGCCGAAAGCTCTTCAATCCGATGCTTCAAGCCTGCTGCCCGAGTCTCTACAGTCGCCAGGACCCGGCGTTCGGCTTCTTGACGCATCGTTTCTATGGCCTCAGAAGAAGTGTCGTCCTCATGCTTCTCGTCCAACTGTTGCCGCTGCAGAGCCAGAGTAACAGCCCGGCACGTGAAAGCTAATTTCTGTTCCTTAGATGCTACATGTTCAGCCTGGACTCGTTCAGCATCTAATAGGAGTTGGGCCGCTGGTCTTCAAGGAGGCGAATCTTGGCATCAACCTCCGCAATACTAGCGTCCAATGCGGCCCGCAACTCTACCTTCTCCTGCATGGACTGAGATAGCCTCTTCACCGCAACCTCAGTTTCAGCCACCTTGCGTTTCCAGACACCCACGGTGGCCTGATAAGAGGACTCAATCTCAGCAATTAGCTTCTCCTTTTTCGCGTCTATCAAGACAGAGAGATCATTTCACTGGATACGCTGAAACACGGAAAGCAGCTGGTCCAGCTCAGTCACCGAGGCCTCCAGAATCTCGGCCATATGATCATGGCCCTGGTGGAGACTATATCAGACCGATGTGTGGAAGTGCCATAGGATTTTGCCATCGCAAAACTCCCATTAGCGTTCATCACTGTCGATATACACTTCTGCAGCATCTTGTACACTGCCTCAACGATGAATTTCACGTACTCATCCGCATCCGCCAACACTTGTAGTGTCATGGCAGGAGTTGGAGGAGCTGCCCTGGATGGCGGACCTGAAGAAGACCCGTCGATCTTAATCTGCGAGGCTTGAACGTCGACCTCAGCAGACCCTCCCGCACCAGGAACTTGAATTCCGCTACCAGCTCCAGATGCCAAGAGAGTAGAAGGAGTTGGGTGGGGTGTCAATATCGTCCCCCAAATTAAAGAAGCAACAGAGGGTTCATGCATCAGCAAGCCCTTGCCCTTTCCGTCTCAAAGGGACTATCAACATCCGGAGTTGCCTCCTACACCACCGAGGTGCGACCTGTAACCAGCACGGAGCCTTTCTCTGGCAAGCTAACTGGATCAGCTCTCGTTTCTTGGTGGGGCACGTCTTCTGGGTCGAGCTCGGCAGACGAGTCTCCTCCTCATCATCGAATCCCTCCACGGGGACCAAATCTGTCGCCACCTCCCGGTCGACAGCCACCTCAGCCTCCATTGCTGAGCCTGGGGTATGGCTCGGTAACACTACAGCTGACCTCCCCTCATCATGACAAGGAGGGGAATCAACCCTCTCCTCTGTTTCGGTCACGTCTGTTGTCCCCGCAACAGATTTACGCATCTCTGGAGGAACGTCATCTGAAGATGACGAACTCCACTCCACTTCATCTAGAAGCCCCGTGTCTACTGGAATCTCAACGTCCAAGACCCCCACACTGGCTTGCACCACTCCGGGAACTGCTTCAACATCAGTTTCCCTCCCAACATAATCTGGAGATACTGGAGTCTCCACAAGAACGACATTGTCAGGATTCTCCTCCGTGGGAGACATTACAATCGGAGGAATACGCTCGTCAGAAGACCTTGCCACCTCCTTCGGTTTACTGACGCCCGATTTCGAAACCCGGGTCCTCTTCTTCAACGGTTCCTACAAAAGAAAAGCATATGTCACAGAAATGGCAGAAGGAGCCAGATTATGGAAAAAGTCTTTACCTCAACAGGAACTGATTCTGTTGGCGTTACAGACGGCACTCCTGTAGCCTTTAAGTCGTCGTCTTTATCGGCCTTTTTGGTACAGACGAACTGGCTTCTACGCTCGCCCACCTCTTCCCAGCAGGGGGATCTTTCGAATACCTCTCGATGATGCTACAACAGCAGCCCGATATTCCGCCAACTCTGGTGGACGATATGACCGAGCCGCCACCAACATGTTATGAGTAGCCTCTACTTGAGTTCCAATGATGAAGCTGGTCTCCCTATCATAATCAGGAGGCACAGTATTCATGGTGCAATACAGCTTAACGGCCGAATACAGGATCTGTGGCCGAGGGTTGGGAACTGGCGTATTAAACGAACTCCAGTGCACCCGGCATTGTAATATTGCCAACCTTGGGCTCCATCCAGTAAACTCCCAGCGAACTCCAGACTGCTACTGGGGTTCCGTAACATCAACTGGGTGTAACCAAACTGTCGAGCAAATCGGCTTGGCAGATAGGGCTCCAGATAACACCTATTTTGGTTGCAGTAGACCAAGTGGAAAGGCCGGATACTTTGCAACAAACAAAACCCCCATTTCGGCAGAGTGATCTCATCCTCACCAGAGTCATCCAAATCTTGGTCGACCTCGAAATCTTTAAAGACGGGACTGACCTTGACGATCTCCCACCCCTGAAGGTAAGATAAGACTCTCCTGCAGACGGGGCCGCCGGTGTGCAACCACTTCCTCTTGTAGAAGCGGCGGATAAAGGCGTCACCTTCAACGTAATCCTCTTCGGGACCTGGACTCATCACGTTCGGGTGATACAGAATCAACCATCCCATCAAATAATGGAATGGTAGCTCGGCCCGGGGAAAGTTGTCGTTCCTACCTCTCCCATGGATCACATCATCAGCAAAGGTCCTCAAACCCCGTAATAGGTTACACACCGTCGCGGAGAGGAGAGCCAAAGGGCGACCAAAAACCAATTTCACTGCTAGCAAAATGAGGTTCCGGTTTACCCTCTCCACAGAGCCAGATCCGCCCGAGAACACACAATCCCAGAGCCATATCATCAAGTATGCAGTCAATACTGCCTTGGATGACATCCGGTGTACATAGTGCCAGAAATAACTATACGTGTCTTCGCCACTCTTATTTGAATGGGGGGCTCTCTCGTCCAGTCGGCTCATTTCGGAAGTTACTTCCGCGGGTTTCAGCCCCTACGGAGTCGTAAATCGGATCTTTGAGAGGTCCGCCAAATCCTGCTTGAAGACGTAATCCCTCCAAGCAGTTACATGAGGCTGAGACTTACCCTTGTCCTTCCATTGCATCAAATAATGATGGCTCGCCACCTCTTTGAAAATAGCTATCATCTCCGGGTCCTTCCTTTCCAGAACGACGATCTCTTCGTTTGAGGGGAAGTATTCCTCGTACGGTTTCGAACCCCAGGGAAGCTTGGACACCTCGTACATCTCATGGAGAGCTAGTCACAACTCCCCCACTGGGGTAAAGAAAGTGCCAGTCTGGGTATTGAACATCTCCAAGAGCGCAAAAAACATATGCTTGTTGAGATCCACGTCGACCTGTGTGGCACGGATAGCAGCCGTCAGCCCAATCTCTTTAAGCTCAGCCTTAAACTTCGATAACACCCAAAGGGTCAACTCGTCCCACTTTAGCACGTGGTGACACCAACCTTCAATCCTAAAGCTACCTTTCGGATACATAACCTTCGATGTTAGCATCCGATTGGCAAAGGTCGAAGCACTAAAGGCGAAAGTGTCACTAGGGACCTCACTATAAAGACTCCCAGGACACAAAGTTCGGCAACTGAATGAGGGACCGGCTCACGAGGCAGCCAAGGTGTCCCTTTGATTCGAAGTAATGTCAATCGAAAGAGTACCCCCCACTGCCCCTCCTTGAGAAGGAGTAAGTTCCCATGACATCCTCCTCTTGGAAACTAGACGGTAGAAGGCCGTCAGCGGCAATTGGCATTCGAGTTGTCGCATGTACAGAACCATGCCCTTCGCGGAGAAGAACCAGTCTTCCTTGATCTTCAGTATCTTTGCTTCGATGGAGATCAGTCGGTCATCGAACAGAAAGGCAGGTTTTAAGAAGGTCACATCCTCAGACTCAGCAGATTCCAGCTTGCCGCTCTCCATCATACTTTGGAGGAAAACATGCGACTGGTTCTGGATTTGCAGCATTCTCTCGGGTGGCTAATTCAATAGGATACCAGCTTTCACGGGATTAATAACTTCTTCGTCGAAATCAACTCCCATCTGACAAAGAGAAGCATCCAGGAGGACTTCATTCAGCAAAGGGATAATCATCGACACTGACACAGCAAAAACAAAAGTCAGGCAAAAAACTTTAGGAAGACAAAATATGTGAAGCTTCGGCGCATCATCAGGGTCTAAACCCATGCGCGTCAGCAGTGAAATTTCGGCACATCATCAGGGTGTAAACCCATGCGTGTCAGCAGTAAAGTTTTGGCGCATCATCAGGGTGTAAACCCCTGTGCGTTAGCAGTGAAGCTTCGGCGCGTCATCAGGGTGTAAACCCATACGCATTAGCAGCAAAACCACGGCGCATAATCAGGGCCTAAACTCATACGCGTCGGCGGAATAGCCTCGACGCATCATCAGGACGGAAGTCCATGCGCATCGGTGACAAAGAGTTAGGGCAGGACAATATGATGCAACTCTGTCATGTGCTCTAAACTCGTCTAAAAGGTTGAAAGATGACACCCACCCATCACCGCAGGCCAAACATCGGCCGGAGTCACAATGGTGACAGGTACGTCCCCCTCGATGAACCCTGCAGGCTCCTTGCCCTTGCCAGCACCGCCGCGAGGAGTTTTGGGAGCCATTTCTCGCAAGAAGGAAGTTAGGGTTTTTCAAAAACTCTAAAAGAAGAAAGCAAAGAGAGGAAGAACTCTCTCTCTCTCCATCTCACGCCTATTTATAGGCTCAGTCGCACGCATGAACCGATAAAGTGTGACCTCAGCCGCCGCTTCTGGTTCTGTGAAGAGATAACTGCAGATAAATCCAAAAAGATCATCATTAATCTTTTTGGTTATCGAAGCGTCATCATTCACATTTACTGAGAGGAACATGCGCCCCATCACTGATGCGCGGAGTGATCATGCGCCCGAACAGTCATACGCCCCGTAGAAGACACCACCATGCTTCTTATTCAAAGTATTCCAAAACTTGACAAAAAGTTTTAAAAACTTTGAAGGGGGTCTTGTAGAAGCATAGAATTTCAGGACCATAAATCCTATGTGCCAAACATTACATACGCCAGGGAGCTCAGAGGAAGAACTTGGCACAACAAAGCAAAAATATAGACATTAAAAGAAGATTTTTATTTCATATAAAAGTCTATTACACGAGCTGTACAAAGGAGAATTTCTACAAAGAAAAGACCATAAGTCTACAGCTAGGCGCAGCAACCACCATGCGCTCTCAAAATAGGTGCATCTCGCCATGTGCTCTCAGCTAGGCACATCCCTTCAGTAGCTCAGTTATGTGCATCCACGATTATGTGTATCCCTTCAGCAGCTCAGTTATGTGCCGCCCTTCAGCGCCCCACAGGCGCATCATAAAGTCTCAGCATATGCGCCATTAAATGCTTCGACTAATGAAGCATTTATTGAGCAGAACGAGGATGAGCAACCAAACCTCTAGCTGGAGGAAGAGCTCTCCGCAATTGATCCACGACAAAAGAAGGCTTTCAATACAACCATAGTAGGCAACACCCACTCTGACAGAAGAAAGAGCCTCCAAAGCTGCAGCACCGCAATTCAGATCTACGGCTCTTCCAGCATAACGGAGACGAGGCTCGAGCATCCCGATCTTTGGATGCAACAGGCACCTTCTGTATGCCTCAGAAGCCCTCGACTCTGACTTTTGGATGTAACAGTCACCTTCAAGTGCATCAATGAAGATCATGCGTCACATCTTCACCCTCGGGAGCATCTCATCAACAGAATGTGCTCGAGTAAACAAGTTCATTTCAGGAGGACGTGAGAGAACGAGAAGCAAACCCTCTCCATGCCACTATTTATAGGTCGGGAAAATCAAACCCATGCGCCAAGTGGCTGGGTCTCCGAATCTCGTGTAATGAATTTGCATTAATGGTGATGAACCTGACGCTTCGAATTCAGTTGAGTCAAGAACAGCTATTTAAAGCACTCGAAGAACGTAACAGTCGGGCCCATAAAGACGTGTCATGCAAAGTGGATGCGCCCGCCAGACCGTACATCGTACTGACGCACCCAGCTCCTATCAACCTCATAAGGATGCGCCCCCATGCGTCTCCATGTGCCTAGTAGAACGCCGATCGATACGCCCACTCAACAACCCATCACCTGTCAAAGAACATTAAATGCTGAAGTCGGACAGAGTTGGCAACTCGTCCTCCGAGGACTGAACAGTTAACAGCATTTTTAGAAAACAAAGCGTCGCCAACGTCAGCACCATCATTACTCCCCTTCGGTGGTTACAAGCCACGTGGCCGCCTAACCATTTCGCATGCACCTCCGTGGCCATGTGCCCAAATCTCTGCATGCGCCTCAAAAGTCATGCGCCTCAGACTTTTCTCTGATCCCTAAAGACAAAAGTAAAGTCACTACTGAAGCCCCGTATGTGCCTCAAAAGCCATGCGCCCCGACTGGTTCGTGACTCCTAAAGGTTACGAACCAAGGCCTCCTCATGCGCCCAACCCCAGGCACGTCCTATCAGATCCCACCAAATTCGAGATCTTCGAGCCATGGACCGACAACACGCGTCCTTTGACTTGATTCAGCCTATGAAGGGGTGCTAATCACCCAAGATATCAGCAACTGAAAGATCTTCTCCGTTGCTACGTGCCAGCTCTGCTGCAGCCCACGACAGTAACGAGAAGAGTTCAACTCCTTAATCAGGGCACATCGCCTATGCGCCTCCATCAGCAACTACCACGTGGCGTCCCCACGTACAGGCGCATCCTATATGCGCGCATGAGCAGCCAGCCTGCAAAGCTATAAATAGAGGAATCATTTCCTTCTTTCACACACACATAGACAAAGACGTCGTGCAATCATCAGCAACATATAGAGAGAGGCAAATACAGACACTCAACGTCTTCTTCCTCTTCGTAAGCTCCTGCACCTAGAGCAACCCAGATCTTTAGAGAACCGAGAACCGTCGTCAGATCGTCAACGGAGTCAACGTATTACCAGTCTCTCCATCGGCACAAGGGACCCAGATTAAACAAAAGTGTACTCCTAGGACTACGTCTAAGTCCTACATGGTAACACTGTTCTGTTTGTATTGAAATTACATCAAAAGATTTTAATGGCAAACAGTCGGGTCGGTAGATGTGGTCTACAACACCCTCCAGAGATACTCCTCTTACTCCGGTCAGAAGGTCAACCCCGCCAAGAGTGTCATCTATGCCCACCACAACATCAAAAGAGAGTGCGCGGCTAACATCTCCAATATCACCTCTTTCTCCATTGAACACCCGCCGTTCCAATAACTCGAATGTCTCTTGGTGTACGGTAAATCAAATATGGGCATTTTTTATGGACTGATTAACAAAATCAGGAGAAAGATGGAGGGGTAGAACAACGCTACCTTATCTCCAGGCGGCAAGATGACCCTCATCAAACATGTGCTTGAATCCATTCCTATATATACCCTGGCTGTGTGCTCCCCTTCCAAGAAGGTGATCTCCTCGATTGAAAGCATTATGTGCGAATTCTTTTGGGGACATAGTGGAGGCCACATCAAGCATCATTAGGCGAGTTGGGACACCATTGCTAGGCCTACCGAGGAAGGAGGCATGGGCTTCACAAGACTCTCTCATATTGTTGATGTCTTCTCGATGAAGCTGTGGTAGAAGCTTCGTACGAGTCAGAATTTATGGGCTAGATTCATGAAAGCCAGATACTTCAAGCACATTCACCCGTGTTAGGCCATCCCCAATAGTAGACCCTCGGCGGCGTGGCGACATATCCTCATCGGACGCACTATGGCCGAACTAGTGATATGCCTATATTTGGGCAATGGAGAATCCTCGACCTTTCTTGAATATTGGGCTGGAGAAACCTTGCTCCCCAGCCGTCCGGCAGGCCGGGGGAACAGCAGGATCAAGGACTTATGGGATTCCTCTAGAAACGAATGGGATTGGGGTAGGATCCGTGATTGGGTCGGTGATAAGGCTGAAGAATACATCCGTCGTTGAGTCCTGAAGATTGGCACTAAACCAGATGAGCTGCGGTGGTCGGCTGACCCCTTGGAAGGCTTTTCAGTGTGCTCGGCCAGACAAGTGGCCTACGGTCGTGGGATGCCATCCCCGATAATCGCCGTCTTCTGGCAGACATGCATCTCCAAGAAGTGGTCCATCCTTATTTGGGGAGCCTTTCATAAGAAGTTACCCATTGACGATAATTTGCACACTATAGGATTCAGCTTAGCCTCTGCCTGTAACTGCTGTTCAGAGCGTCAGACGGAAACCGTCGACCATATCCTATGTCAGGAGGAATTATCTGTCAAGGTCTAGAGAGTGTTATCACAGCGTTGCAGAAAGGCTCAGGGAGATGGGTGCTTCAACGATCTCTTGGCTGGTTGCGCCTTCGCCTCCCACGGATACTAGATCGTAGTGGCAGCCGCAACGTAGGTCTTATGGAAGAATCGTAACAAGACAAGATATGGGGGCCACTAGTACAACGCCGACCAGATCATAAGGGAGGTCCTTCGGCAGTGTCGTAAGATTAGGGGCATCTGTTCGCATAGCCAGACAGGTTTTTGGGTTTCTCTTCTCTCCTAACCCCCGGACTTCTGGTTTTATTGGTATACTTGTATAGGCGTCGGCATTTTGTGCCTAGGGGTATACTTGTACAGGCTTCGACATTTTGAGCCTTGATGGAATAAAAAGGGGAGGTTTATAAAATATATATATATCATAAAGGTATCTTACATATGTGTACATTACATACCTGGGCACTAGAGGGTAGCAACCCGAAAAGAGGCTGAACAATCAATAAGAGGAATTAACTAACCTCTACAAAGGACTGAAATAGCATAAAAAACTAGTACCACATGAAGGCAAGGACTTCACAGAATATATAATCCCCCCTTCTCAAAGTACTGATACAGGAAAATAAAGTAGAGCCCCACACTTCTTCCTAATCCTATCGGTCTGCAACAATCCTAATGATTAAACAAAGCAAATGATACAACCATACAGAACTGGTCACTCAAGATGTCTGATACATCAAGTAGTGAACCAAGACTATGTTACTGTCCAGATATGGACCCAATTTAGTAGGTAGGAAAAAAAGATACTCATGGTTCCCCCAAATACAGGATATGCAAGGTAGTGTATGCAGGACATCAATGGTTCAACTGAACATAAACCAAATGACTAATATGCGTGACACTAACTACATACAGGCAATGAAGTAAAATTGAATGCAATGCAACATATGCAGGCAATTCAGATAATATAGTGGATATGTAATACAGGACCTATTTGAAAGTGTGAATGCAATGCAATGGGCTCATTACAAAGAAAGGATTTGACCTTTAAGATAGATCTTGCACTCAAAGGGTTTCAAGCTATTACCTCGAGTGAATAATAGAGTTCACAAGGGACTGAACTCAAACATCAGAGGTTAAATATATGATCAAGGGACTGAACTATATGCAATGAAAGGGATAGGTCAATTGGACAGAAATGTAACGCCTTGAACTGAATCTCATATGAATGGCACTTGACTGACCTCAGGACATGACAGAACAAGGTATTAGTGCAGTGGTATATGCCAAGGCAATCTATAACTAATCATTTGGAGCTAAGTGGGTATTCTGCATGTGTCGAGAAAGTGAGTATCAAATGTGGCATAACAATGTGCAGTGAAGTGTTTGAGTGCCAATGACAGAGTGTCAAGGAGTGTGCTCGCATATCAGATAGTGTCATCAAGGTGTCAAAGTGTCCAAGTGAGTAATAGACATGTATCAGTGATTGAAATGTAAAGTGTCAATAGTAACAGAGCATATGTGTTCGAGTGTGAGTGCAGTGTGAATGTGTCCAACCAAATGTCAACCTGTGTGACAGAGTATGTCTAGCATGTGTCCAACTAAGTTTGAGTGAGGCTATTTCATGGTGTGTCAACATAGTGTGTCCAACATGTGTCCACAAATTTTTTTAAACAAGTTTTAATTACCTGTGTCAAACAGTAAGTAACACATGGTGTCAGAACAGGTAGTGACAGGTGTGTGCGTGTGTGTGTGTCGAGCACATTTGTGCACAAAGTGTCAAAGCAATTGGCTGTGAGGTAGTATCAACATGTTAACCACGTGTCCAGCATGACCTAGTGTCCAGGATACATGTCCAAGTGTCTCGATGTGTCCAGTGAATTACAGTATCAAAAAAATGTAAAGGAACGTGTGTGCGAGCTCGACTGGAACTTGTGGGATGAATAACTCATCGAATACTCTATAAAATCAACCCAAAATTTCATATGTGGCTTGTCATTCGATGCCCCCACCTATACCAACAAGGTGGCACCCAAAATGGTGTCGGGTAAAAAGAGAACGGATACGATGGCAGCAGGACAGCTACTGTTCACTCAGTACAGTATAGTAGCTTGTCCCCGTGTCCAAAATAACACATCAAATGACACCAAAATCGACTCAGTCACACACCATAGCAATCTACACATAATAGGCTATCCACATATGTAATTTATTTAGAAATTTAAGAACAAAAATTTCTAAGAGACATTTTATCGAACACTTGTGATATCTCTCTGATACGGAGCGATGCGCCCACGATATGGACATCAAATGGATTTGATTTCTTACCAAACATAGCCTAGGGCTAGGAAGAATCTAAATGAATGTATCTATCGTGAGAAATCAGGAAATTAATAGGTTTAGAGGTCATTACCTATTGAGAGTTGGAATCTCAATAAAAAACCCCTTGAAATGACCCCGCACCAATTCATATGGTCAAATTGCTCCCAATCCTTGCTAGCTAGCCAATAGAGACCTCCTCTACACTAGAGGAGTATATTGAAATTAATTTGGTTCAATTTGGAGTTGATTTTGTAAAAAGGGGGCAAATTGGGGGGAAGAACACAAATTAGGGTTAGGGTTTGCAACAAAAGAGGCAAGAGGGGGCTAATGTTTACTTATATAGGTGGGGGTACATCTTTGGCCGGCCAAGACTAGTTTTTAGGGTTAGGGTTATGTCCAAATGTGTTTAAAGGCCTTCTCAAGTGTAATTTCAAGCCTTTTAGGTGAAGGCCCAAATTGGTTATGGTTTCTGCAAATATCTTATGTTCAACATAATATCTAGATATTCTAGGACTTAGCTAACTTATTTAATTCTACTAACCAAGCTTCTAAGGTCATGATCAACATATAGATTAGGGTAATTCTAGGGTTAGACCTAATATAACACTTAGTGTCACGACCCGCACCAACTGTGAGGATACGAGAACGTCACAACGTCCAGCCTACGCCACAGTGTCTGCGGTAGAACGCTGTCCTAGGTCAACATACATCTAGCAATATAGTACTAAGCAGTTTATACTCCCCGAATGGGGGTGGCATAGCAGTAAATAAACTCAATCACAACTAAGGAAGAAGAAGGCACGAAATGATATAGAACTCAAGGAAAACAGATGATAGAATAGTCTAAGGTAATATCCCAGCAAATATCCAGAGTACATATCTCAGCTACTGAATATGAAAGAATATATACAACTCAACATCTCTGAACAGAAGTAAATCTAGCTAAACAGTCTCCAGACAACATAAGTAAGATAAGCCTAACTAAGCTAGTCTAGGCAGTAGGGTAAAGCCGTCAGCTAGGGCTGTCCCATAGAAGGTATCCTCCCAGGCCTCTTCCTCGTCCTCTGTAATATTTTCAACAGGTCCAGTCAGGAGAGGAGCGAGTACAGTACATCTCAACAGTTCATAGCAGGTTAGAAAATATAATCATGCAGTAAAGTAAGATATAGATACTGAAGAAATACAGTATGTAAACAGAGAGAGAGAACTGTAATAGAAATATCTACTATAAGTAAAGATCTACCAGTGACTAGTAATTTAGAGCACAAAGTCGACATGTGAACGGCTAGATTTGTACATGGCTATACTAAAGAGGCGTACATGGCTATTCTACTTTGAAATTGTTTACATGGCTATTTATACTCCCCCGTACCCGCAACTAATACACAAGGATCCAACCAGGTTATGTTATGATTCTATGTAACAGCCTCCAAATGGTGGTAAGCCTCCGAAAGGTGATAAGCCCCAAAAGGGTGATAAGCCTCCGAAAGGTGATAAGCCTCCGAAAGGTGATAAGCCCCCAAAGGGTGATATGCCCCCGAAGGGTGGTACATAGTAGTCCCACAAATGGGATAAGGATTCAATGAAGACTCTCTGATCATATGGGTATATGTCACAAGTGATCAAAGAACCAAAGAAGCATATGATACGCTATGTAAGTGAAACGCACAGAACATAGAGTACCCGATGCTCCTGAAGGGATAACATCTCAGGGAGGGATCCATATTGTACTAATCCATGTGACCAACGTGACAGTATCAAGTAAAGTAATTTAATGCAGAAAAATAATTCTAAGCAGGATATGAAATGATCAGAGAATGTACTCACCTGTATCTGAGTGTCCGGTGAAAATACTGTCCGAGGAGTGGTGTCTGACTCCTATTCAGAACAGCACAAGTCACAACAAGTCTAAAATGATATAATGAAGTCCTACTATGCATTCTACATGATTCTAGGTCAATCTAGGCCAAAGTCAACTCTTGGTCAACCCTAGGAGTCAAACTAGGTCAACTATGGTCAAACTAGGTCTAACAAGTCTAAACTAGGTAATACACACCATTACAAGGCTATGCAAGCCTAAATCAAGCCAACACACATATTCATATAGGCTAAGCCATTACACTACCTACATTATCTATAGGCAAATATCATATCCAATTCACATTACCCAAATCACATGTATATTTCATATTTAGCTATTTATCATGAAATTTATATGTGTCTATGTGTATATAGGATTACATAATATACAACATTATATATAAGAGAAGGTTAGGGAGAGAACTAGCATGTAAGGCTATGTGTGTGTGTGAACATAGAGGTGTACATGAAAAGAGAAACCAACACAAGGCCATATATCTTTGAACTCACATATGTACATATCTATATACACATATATGTATATAACCTAGGAAATCTTTATTCATCACATTAACATATTTACATATATACATTCATACATATTTCATATATATACACATAGAGATATAGAGAGGGGGGTTAAGGGCTAATACATGTGTATGTATGTGAGAGTGAGGGAGGAACTTGTGTGTTCAAAAACTGCAAACAGGGAAGTGTGTGCTTGTGAGAAAAAAAAATAGTAAACTCAAGGCAGTTCTCAGAGAATGCAAGAAAGGTAACCACATCAATTCTCAAGTTTCTAGCAGTGGAGTGTCAATGTGTCATTTGTGTGTGCACAGGGGGTCATGTATGCAGCAGGAACATGCTGTTCAGGATGTGAAATATGGGGATACAATATCCTGAATTCAGGACAGCAATGTAGGCAGTGCAGGGGGGGTTACGTGTGGAAATTATTCTCAGGTTCAGCCCCAATGACAGTGTCATCAGGAACCCTTGGATGCTAATCCCAGGAAACCAAAGTGATAGGAGAAACAGTGTGTAGGTGATCCTGAAAATAGTGAGTACTGGAAAGGGACAGTGAGTGGGTGTAACCTGGGATCAATATGAAATTCCAGTTCACAACAGGAACCAAATCCAGTTTATAGGAACATTCTAATTCAGAGTTCGAAAAGGAAAGGGAATCAGCATATCAATATCCATTCAAATCAAAACTAATGCATATGAATTTTATCATTGAGAACAATGGCATGTGAAGAGAAGGCTCAGGAAAACAAGGAAATCAGTGAACCAATTAACCAGTCCATAAAATCTCAGTTTAACAATTGAATCTCAGGTTGACAGTTTAATAAACCAAGCATTTAGTCACATGAATCTAACTTCAAAATCAGTAAAAAGGAATGAAATTAAAAGACCTTTATGAATAACTCAACCTAAATTCGAATCCCTCATACATTCTCAGATTTGCCATTCTTGACAGTGTATGAAAATAAATTTTAGTTTTACCAAACCGTGAAGAGGAAACATGTGTACAGTACAAATGTTGGAGAATTGGGTAAAATAGAATTGAAATGCGGGAATCAAGTTTTATAGGGCATTGACAGTTCACTGAAAATAGGAAAAATCAAAGTGCAACTCAATAACAGTTCACTGAAAATAGAAAAATCAAAGTATAACTCAATGACAGTACAACTAACCAACAGTCCTTAGCAACTAGCAACCTATATTCGAAATTCGAAACCCATAGCTCAATCCTAGGTCACAATTTGATATGGACATCCCTCATACACATGTAGGTGAAGTATTTATCCATTTAAAATTATCTAAAACAGGTAAAATGTAAATTAAAAATCAGAAAACCTATTTCAGTGAAGTAGTGTCTGTGTGTATCAGATTTATTGGAAATTTCATGAATTAGAAATCGATAAACCATCAAAATTAAAACCTATCATGATCATTATTTAGCACACATGTGGGTAAACTTAATCTAACATTAATCATCATTAAAACCAGTCTAAAATGCTATTTAAAAATCCCTGAAGAACTGAAACAGGGAGGTATCAGTCGGTATCAGTCCCTTTTGGGAAGTTCAAATTTGAATAAACAAAATACATTAATGTTATGAATTAAGAGTTGGTAGTCGGTGTCACATACGTGTACGTGTCCAGGCATTCATTTGTGTCCAAGAAAACTAGACAAAATCGTGTCCAAAACACAACTAACACAGACACGTGAACTATGCACTACGACAGCGTCGTGCACACGTGCACACGTGTGTAGGACACGACATACGATACTTCGTGTCACGTGCACACACCCACGTGGTCACCTAGGGTAGGACTATATGTGGGGTAGCCTGATACGTGTCCACGACGTGTCTAGAGAGGACACGAACGCACGTTTGTGTGTGTCTGTGCATGTTTACAGCTGCCTGTGCGCGACAGCGCGTGTCAGTGCGGGCTTGATTGCTCTCTGGACACTCGACCAGATGTCCCCAAACTTTGGGGACATGCTGTCAGTGGTAGTCCCCAGGTTCGTGTCAAATTTTAGGTGTCCAAGTGTCCTACAAGTGGAGAACTAAGGGTCGAGTAGCAGGGCACTGTCCTAAGGCTACTGCAGGCGTGTTCGTGTCCGTTTTGGACACGGACACGACTCGAAAACCAACTCAGTACTGAAGGAAATTAGTAAACACATCAAAACCAACAATCTCAATCAGAAAGATTTTGAAAATGACATAAAATCATTCATTGTGGCATTTCAACAAACACACGCACGTATACATTGACACGTGTTCGATACGGACACGAAATGGATACCACTCGACACCAAACCAATACCTACGGCTAGGGGACACTTAGGGCTTCCTATTCATGCAAAGAAATCAAAAATCTATGGAAGGAATAGGAAGTTACCTATATGTTCAATTTTTAATGAAAAGCTCCAAAAAGGGGATTTCTCCTTGTTAGCCAAACTCTCCAAATTGCCCCAAGCCTGAGAATACTCTCCATGAACAGCAAGAGGGAGACAATTAGAATCTAATGCAAGTAGTTTGAACCAAAAAGGAGTTAAAATGGGAAAGTTATAGATTGGGGAAGATGGCTATACCTCTTTCTTCAAAGCTTGAGAGAAAAATAATAAAAGAGGCAAGAACAAATGGAAGAGGCATTAAATAGGGTGGGAAACCCTAGGTTGGCTGCCATGGGCTGATTAGGATTAGGTTTGGTTCATGGTGTGGGCCTATGGGCTTTAAGGCTAGTTATTGATTTAAGGTTTAATCACAAGTCATGGCTTATGACTTAAATCTAACTTGAGTCAAATAACCATACCATGGGTCAACACTAGTCTAACTAGGGTTATATGACCTAACCAAGTCCAAACACAACTAGGGTTAGCTTCTAGGTTAGCCTACCAAGGTCATTGCTAGTCAAAGTCAACCTAGTCAACCCTCATTCAAACAATTCCAAAATAAATTCTAAAAATTCCCATAAATTCAAATAAATTATAATAAATCCAAATAACCCTAAAAATGTAAAAAAATACCCTAATTACATGGCTAGGCTCTAGGATAGGCAGTCTCTACTATTTACTAGCAAAATACCAAAAATCATAAGTCATGAATTAAAATAGTTAAAAAAATAATTAAAATCACTCAAATCATAATATGAAATAAATATCATTAAATAATAATTATAATTACAAAATTTTAAAATTACCCTCTTCTGGAAAACTGGGTGTTACACTTAGCATATTTTTTATTAAATAAAATTCAAAAATAATAATAATTCACAAATTACCAAAACACTCTTAGCCTAAAAAATGGTAGTGAACTAATCTAATCACATTAGCTAGGTCTCCATGGTCTTGGTTAGTCTCTAGGCTAAGTAGTTCTAAGGTTTCACTAGCAAAGGACACAATCACAATCAATCATTTTAAATATTATAAAAATAATCAAAAATTCATTAATTTATCATTAACATGATTTAAATCTATTATTTAATAACTAACATGATCAATTTTACAAAAGTTCAAAATTACCCTCATTTTAGAAAAGTGGTAGTTACAACATTCGAGTTCAATTCAGAGATGTGCAGTTGGCACAATTACAGTTAGAGCCGAGCTTGCGAGAAAAGATCAAGACCACTCAGAAAGATGATCCATACCTGAAGAAGATGCGAGAGCTGATTCAATAGGAAAGGCGACCGACTTTGCGAAAAATGACACCGGCGTGCTACGATTGAAAGGCCGACTAAGCATTTCGGATGACTTAGAACTTAGAAAGGAGATATTGACGGAGGCGTACTATGCAAAATATATCTTACATTTCGGTGGTACTAAGATGTACAAGGACCTCCGTACGACCTTCTGGTGGCATGAAATGAAGAGAGATGTAGTGCTCTTCGTATCACAATGCATGGCCTGTCAGCAGGTGAAAGCTGAGCATCAGAGACCGGGCGGAAAGATACAGAACCTTGTCATTCCAAAATGGAAATAGGAACCTATCACTATAGACTTTGTTGTTGGCCTGCCGAAGATGCCACAGAAGAACGATGCCATCAGGATCATCGTTGATCGATTAACCAAGTCAGCGCACTTCATTGCCATTAAAGTCACTAGGAGCGTCGATCGCCCTACTGAGATCTATCTTAATAAAATAGTTCGACTGCACGGGATACCGGTATCCATCGTCTCAGATCGGGATGGGTAGTTCGTGTTACGCTTCTGGTGTAGTCTTCAGTCAGCAATGGGGACCAAGTTGAAGTTTAGCTCAGCTTACCATCCTCATACTGATGGCCAAATAGAATAGGTAAACAAGATTTTTGAAGAAATGTTACGGCTCTGTGCAATCGACTTAAAGTTAAGCAGGGACATTCATCTACCGTTGGCCAAATTTACATATAACAATAACTATCAGTCCAGCATCCAAATGACATCGTTTGAAGCCTTGTACGGCCGAAAGTGCAGATCACCCATTTGCTGGGATAAAGTCAAAGAACGGTAGATTCTTGGCCCGAAGCTAGTGGAACAGACCGTGGAGAAGGTCAAGCTCATTCGAAAAATAGTAAAGATTATACAGAGTCAGCAGAAGAGCTACGTCGACACCACCGAAGATCCCTTGAGTTCTTGGAAGGCGACCATGTATTTTTAAAAGTAACACCCATGCAAGGAGTCACCAGATTTGGAGCAAAGGGGAAGTTGAGTCCAAGATTTATCGATCCCTTCGAGATATTGAAGCGAGTCGCCCCAGTAAATTACCAAATTGCGTTGCCGCCATCATTGTTAGATGTGCACAATATTTTTCACGTCTTGCAATATAGAATTATGTGCATGATTCGAGCCATGTAGTAGATTTGGACAACTATATCTGAAGACAGACTTATCATCTTGGAAAGAGCCGGTGCAAATCTTGGAGCACAAGGACAAACTGCTTCAAAATCGTACCATTATTCTCGTTCGCGTGCTCTGGAAGAACCATACGGTCGAATCGTCGACCTAGGAGCTCAAATCTGAGATGAAGGAGAAATTCCTTTCATTATTTCCTAGCAGTAGGTTCTCTTCTTAAGTTTTGAGGATGAAACTTTTTCTTAGTTGGTTATGATGTAGTGCCCCATCCCTACATTATCCCTATTTTTGTCAACTGGATGCGCGAGAAAGGAACACTGTCGCTATCGATTGAATCGGAACCGATAGATCGGGATCCGTTAAATCGGTCGAACGGGAACGATTGAATTAAGATCCTTTTATCGTTATGGAAGGGCTTCAACGGAATAAAATCCCATATTCAGCGGGTTGTGCCTCAAGGATAGACTCTACGGCTGAGTCGGAAGAGACCTCACGTTACTCTGTTTTTTATGCCGCACTTGCCCTTTGGATTTGGTTTTTATGAATGCATTTTCGTGAATGTTTGCAATGGTTTTCATGGATTGTGATTTCGAACTCATATTTACATATCGAACTCCTTGAATTGTATGGTGTTCTAATCAGTTGCTTATGCGATTTCAGGTGATCGCGTAGGTGTCGTCTAGCACAACCAACGGGTCTTCTGTCTCAAACAAACAATCAAAGTGAGTGGCTGGATCCTTCTTTTTCCTTAACCTTCTTCAATCTCAAATAAATCAATAGAATGCTAGTTGGTTATGCAAGTGCACGAATGCTTAGATTTCAATAAACTGTGGCACGATTCATCACGTATGCACGCTATAGAACTATTATGCCAAGAAAATGTTGCATGCTTAATACCTTATACATGTTATAAAACTGAGATAAGCAAAGTTTTGAATCATTGAATAATTGTCGCCAGAACACGAAAAAACAATGATGACAATGGTTATGTTACTCACAAACTAAAGGTTTTTCTTGAATAACAAATCTAACTTTGCACGGTTATTGGACAACTTGTGCACGAGGAATGGCTTCCTCAAGCGATACCCCGAGACACGGGATCGTTTCAGCCTAGGAGGAAGCAAAAAATAGCTCATCTCGACGAAAGAAAAATATGGTTATTCGGGAAACTTGCAGCGGGGCTCGCTACTCGTGCTGAAAGGGTCGTTGTCTAACCCAACTATAGTCCAAAATGGCTATTGGTGCAAGCGACCTTCACATGCACAAACTGCATACATTAAAGGATAATAATTGACTAAGATAAATATGGCAAGTCTCACATTGCACGGTACGCTCTGCCGTAGGTAAGTTCTTGTCACGACCCACACCCAATACTTGGGCATGATCCGTGTACATGCCCAGCCTACGCCGCAGATTTGACGGTAGTATACTGTAATAATATGATGAACAACCATGCAATAAAGATATACCACAAAAGGAATTCAATAACTCCATATCTCAACTCAGCATCTAAAAGATAAAAATAAATAGAACCGTCTCATAATAGAAATTTATGATGTCTAAAGCCAAAAATAATCTCAACTACATGTCTCAAAAATCAACTCAAATATCCAGTACAATGTCTCAGTACTAACTAAAATATCTAAGAAAGCACAGCAGGATCAGATGCTGCATACTCCTCCTGATAGGCAAAGTTCGTCTCTAATGCATCTCCCAAGTACGGGCCATACTGGTCAGGACACATGGCCTCTTCGCAATCACCTAAAATTTGTTTGGTTACCCAGTCAGGATGGAACGAGTACAATTCACCGAATGCAGTTTCAATATATAAAAATGACTATATAACAGAGGTTAGCCTTTAGACATATGATTTAGAAAATAAATGAAATAATAGAATAAAACTAAATACCGAAAGCAGTAAATAAAATACAAGAAAATACTCACCGACTGACCGACTGAAGTACCTTTGATATGTGACCGATCTCAGGACAATTACATGACATTGTCTAAAATATCTACACTGTATAAAATAACACTGTCTACACTGTATACTGCAATAAAGAAACAATGTCTACACTGTATAATATACAATAGTAATCACTGTCTACACAGTATACACAATATAAGGTCAGATCACACATCTTTGGTACTTCACCTCCCCCGACAACACAAAATATAATCAATATAAAAGACTAAAATCACATCTCTACCGACTAACAATGATGTATATTAAAGATCAATACTGAAAACAAGCAATAAACTGTACTCGCCTGGCGTCCTGAGCTGCTGGCACGGTCGGAGTCCGAATCGAGGTCCCAGTAACCTATTTAAGGAATTTTCAATGTCAAAATGTGAAATCGAAGAAGAACTATTCTATCTACTTAGTTTTATACAACCCTGGTTGAACCTCCCATAGTCCCTTATTAGCTATTAGGCTTATTCTTTTAATTACTGCTTATTTCTGAAATTAATTGGAGCTAATCTTCATATTATCAGTATTGGATCCAGGTTTTGATGCTAGTCTAGGGTCTCCTCCATGGACACTAGTGTATCAAAGTTATCTCTCCTAAATAACTCTTTTGTTGTGATACTCAAATTGACACCCAAGAGGACACTTGGCTCCAGCCCAATACTCCAGGTAGCAAAACCTAGTCACTAATATGCAGGACAGATGACATGGCCTGAATCATCCATAGATAGGATGATATAAGTCATAGTGGTATTGAGAAGCACCTTAACAACGAAGTCCTATTTCTGCATAGGGACACACTTGGTTATCAGGAATTTGGTCCAATTTGCATTCAGTAATTTGATCTTCTAGGGGTACCACCCTATCTTGACTGGTTCATAGGAAATTCTTAGGATAGGTAAAGCATTAACTGAGTAAACGTTCGAGCCATGGTGCCTACCCTGGCTGTCGGGTACTCCAGTACCTGACTGAATGGCCCAGATGTCCTGCTTCTAAGGCAAATAAGTGCTTTAGACCAGGTCTGGTCATATATTTCGAGTATCCCCTTTTCTTTCAGGATCATCTAACACTATATGGTGATGCTAATTTAATCTATTAACTTACACACAGAGATTAGACCATAATTCTTCCTGGTAACTTGTTCCTAGCCATACCCTACCAATCAACCCAAAGGTTTTCAGTTTCAAAAGTGGTGCCCATCTACTCGGGCATCCTAGTCGTATATGAAGGTGAAACTGATTTTAGAGTATATGATATGGACTCGGTTTTGCTTGATACCAAATCAGTATCTCAGGATTGGGATCAGGCATTGCCTATAACACTCGACACCATGGTCATTTACAGCCGGATATCAAAATCCTGTTTGATATATATATACCAATCCTAAGGCTGAACCTAGGTGGTTTACAGGTTTACCTATATGATTTGAACTAGTACACTAAGAGTTCCAACCTAGGTTTACCTATATGGCACGCCCAATCTTACACTCGTATCAGGTATCTGTCTGATACTTAAAATCAGAGTCTCACCTGGTATCCTGATTTCCTGGATGAATGATCTGGATGCCGCATATCATGGGAATCTGATACTCCTTAGTTCAGTCGGTTAGACATGTCAAGGAGTATCTGACACCAAGGTCCTAATGGATCCCAATTGTCCCTGGAGCTACCTCTGTTATTCAGAGTTGGGTTTTTGGTGTCAGTATCGCTCTG
This sequence comes from Iris pallida, assembly GCA_029216955.1. Taxonomy (NCBI): domain Eukaryota; kingdom Viridiplantae; phylum Streptophyta; class Magnoliopsida; order Asparagales; family Iridaceae; genus Iris; species Iris pallida. Next base: position 1,653,093 of record JANAVB010042820.1, read on the forward strand.
ATACATCGACATACCTGCTGACACATAGGTTCTTCATGAAACCATGTAGTCATCAATATCAACCTATCGTGATTTCAGTGTCAGGTACTTTGATCCGAGAGTGTATCCAAGCTTCGTGTGGAAGGACCTACTTGGTTATTAATTGGATATGCTGTTTGCCTTATGGGTCCTGACTTCCTCTTGATTTCCATCTATTCGTATTCTTTTAGGTTTTTGACAAATGCTAGTTGATCCAAGGTTGAAGACAAAATAAAGAATGAAGGCTTACCTCTGTTGCTCGACTCCTTCCTCTGCTTCCTGTAACTGGGTGTGGCACCTAGGGTTTTTACAGTAGAAAAGAAGGAATCGGTTAATCCCAAGCTCTTTCTCTCTCTCGCCCTTTCCTTCACGAACCGATCTTCAACTCAGTTTCTGCGGCAAGGGAAAATATAGGGTTGTAGAGGGATCGGTTATTCCTTTCTACATAAATATTACTTATAGCTAAGGAGGTTTTGGTTTAAACTAGATTGGTTTATCAAACTTGGTTTAATTCGAATTTGGATCTTAAATCCTAACAGAACAGGGATTGACTAGTTCCTATATATATCTATAATGTCTATATCGGTCAAGTATTATCAGATAAGGGGAAACAAATTGAATTTGGATTTAGTGAGATCAACTCTCACAAGGATTTATATTTGGAGGAGGGGTATTATGCTTCTGAGTTTAATTAAGCAGGGATTTGAAGGAGGGTCAGTTCGTATGGAATTCAAACTGAAATTTGATATTTGAATCCCAAATTTGCATTTTGGTCCTTGACTTTACATATATTTCAATTTCTCCACTATTGGCATAACAATCAAATGTTCCATAAGCATAATGCTAAAAATAAAATAAATAAAATATATAAAAAGATTTAACATAGTGGAAATTGATCAAGGGGTTTACAGTTCTAGCGTAATTTACATTATGCCTATTATTGTTTGTCTGAGATTCTTTAGGATGGCTAGAAAGATCACAAATTAAGTCATAACATTTCTTGAACCAAATGAGAGCATGGTATGAGATTAGCCACTCGCCAGTACAAAGTGTAATGTACTGATCCTCGCTCTCCATAGGTACCCCGAACCAAGAAGGGCGTACCACTTACGCTCAAGACGATGCAAGTCATTTGAAGCCTCGTCCGTGTGCTAAAGGCTTGTTTTGAATCCTTTTGAAGAATCCACATTCAGTCTAGAAGAAAAGATTTCTCGACTACCCACGATACCAGGTCTTTGGAAATGTTTTACTTGTAAATGGGGATGTAATGTATGGAAGGACTATCTCATCAGCTTTTATTTTGTAATCGAGTCATATTGTAGCCCATGCGATAATGATTGTAATGGAGCCATATAAATGATATTTTATAATTAATGAAAGAGTAAGCATCTTCCAATTCAAATGTGTTGTTTAAATTTCTTTGCGTACTCTGTTTGATGTTGTGTTTCAGATAACCTTATGACTATGCCTTGTGCGATCGTAACTTAGGTTCGCACGACATCACGTCCGGGGGACGACTATCGGTTCTACAAAATTGGGGCGTGCCATAATGGTATTAGAGCACGGCTTTACATCCTTTGGCATTCTATCTAGAGTCTCAAACCTTTGACCTCGCGTCGATGAGATAAGTTGTTCCATATAATGAGTTCGTAATATCTTGAGACTAATGTGTGTGTCTACGTATTGTAGAAGTGACAGAATCCGTGGCAGAAACCGCGACCGAACAAGAACAAAGTGCTTCGAGTGGTTCGAGCAGTTCACGGGCTGGACCTTCTAACAATGCTACTGAGAGGATGCTACGTATGATGGAGGCACAGAGAAATAATCCGAAAACCAACATCAGCAGACGGAGGAGTGACAGGCCCAATTCGAAGCTTGCTTTGATGCACAAACTAAGATGCAATAAAAACAGCTTGATACTCTGCAGCAGATCGTCCAGACGATTGTGGCCAACGAAAACTCTGCAACTGTGCCTACTGTCACCGAGAATACGAGTCAGCCCATCGAAGTCGATCGAGAGCAGCCCGAGCGTCAACCTGTGGCACCGAAAAGTTATAACTTTGAAGTGTCAGAATTCAAGAAAGCGTGCCACACCTCTTTCAGCGGCACCAAAGGCCCTTCTGTGGCAATCGACTGGATATAAGAGCTGGAAGATCACTTCGAGCTCCTCGGCATTGAAGAATTCAAGCAAGCTGCCTGCGCACAACTTCAACTATGTTTGAATGCGCACGACTGGTGGGTCGTGCACAAACGAGTGATCTGATGTGACAATAATCAGCGTCGATCTCTTGGGCCACGTTCCGTAAAGTCTTTGAAGTTGAGTGCCTTCCCTCAGTCGTTCGTCAAGAGAAGGAAAATAAATTTATACAGATGAAGCAAGAAAACGGGATAGTACAACAGTATACGACAGATTTTAACAAATTGTCCAAATTTGCTGGTGCGTTTCTTCCTAAAGAGGGATGTCGTGTACGATGATTTGAAGTGGGTCTGAGGCCCTCTATTAATAAACAAGACCACAAGTGATGCTCTAAATCATGCTCTACACCTTGAAAGCCAGTACCTTCCTATCGCTGCCAACGTTATGCACCATTCCAATCACAAACATCCAAGCTATACGGCAGGCAATAATCACGCTGCAAGGCATCCAAACAACGGAGGCAACCAGGGACAGAACACTAGACCTCGTTGCACAAAATATAATTATATCGGATACAATGCCAGCAAGTGTCGTACCTTGAACATAGATTGTCACTTTTACGGAAAAAAAAGGTACTACGCCAGAGATTGTCTTTTACGACTGCAAAGATAGGACGCTCCGCCACAACCAAATCATCAGAATCGGGACCCAGCTCCTCGAGCTTCTTAACCTGTACAACTAAATGGCCAGGATTATCATCCAAATGCTTAAGGGTGTGTCTATGCCATGACTTGAGATAAGGCATTCGCCTCTGATACAGTCGTGACAGGTATACTGCATTTCAATAATAAACCTGTTCATGTACCGTTTGATTCAGGTTTCACACATAATTTCATATCGACGAACTTTACCATCGAGCACAAAATTCCTGTGACACCGTTCGGCCTTGATCTTAGCGTTCACATACCATTGGGCACGTCACTACTTACAAACTTAGCTTGCAGAGACAGAATCATCTCTATAGGAAGGGAAAAAGATCTATCTCGATGTGAGGGTTCTAGACATTAAGGACTACGATATCATTCTAGAAATGAATTAGCTCGGCCCTTACAATCCTACCATTGACTGTGCAGGAAAGAAGGTCAGCTTCTGCATGTCTGGAGTGTCCGAATTCTGCTACTCATGTGGTGAAGCATTGACAACCTGTATGATGATCTCGACAATCTCTGTTCGAAGGATGCCGCATTTAGGATCTGAAGGCTACTTGGCGTCCGTTCGAGACACACGACAGGATGGTGCCAACGCGGGTCAGATCGACGTTGTGGCAGAATTCTACGACATGTTTTTGGACGAGCTATCCGAAATGCCACCCGACCGAGAAATTGAGTTCAGCATTGACACATTCCCTAATACCCGACTAATTTTTATGGCCCCGTACAGAATGGCCCCTGTAGAACTAAAAGAGCTCAAAGTCCAATTGCAAGAGTTTCTCAACAGGGGATTCATTCGTCCTAGTATTTTGCCATGGGGAGCGCCCGTGTTGTTCATAAAGAAAAAGGATGGGTCAATACGTCTGTGCATCGACTATCGCAAGCTGAACAAAGCCAGCGTCCGAAACAAGTATCTATTTCCTCGCATAGATGATTTATTCGATCAATAACAAGGTGCCTCGATATTTTCAAAGATCGATCTCCGCTCAGGCTATCATTAACTCAAGATCAAGTCAGACGACGTGCCAAAATCAGCCTTTCACACTCGTTATGGCCACTACGAGTTCTTGGTAATGTCATTCGACCTGACAAATGCTCCTGTCGCATTCATAGATCTAATGAATTTGGTGTTTTATCCGTTCCTCGACAAGTTCATGGTAGTCTTTATAGACGATATCCTCGTCTACTCGAAGGATCGAGCGTAACACGCAGAACATCTACAGACCGTACTCCAGACCCTCCGAGATAATCAGTTGTTTGCAAAGAGGAGCAAATGCAAATTTTGGCTGAGCAGTGTATCCTTTCTTGGACACATCATTACATCTGAAGGTACTGCAGTCGACCCAAAGAAAGTTGAAGCCGTTGCTGATTGGAGGCGGCCTGCATCGGCTGGTGAGATTCAAAGTTTTCTTGGTTTGGCGGGATACTACAGATGCTTTATAAAAGATTTTGTGAAGATTGCATCGCCACTGACTCGCCTCACTCAAAAGGGAGTCATGTATGAGTGGTCGAACGACTGTGAAGCTTCCTTTTAGGAGCTGAAGCAGCGGCTCATTTTAGCCCCTATACTCGCACTTTCGGATGGAGTAGAGGGTTTTCAAATATTCAATAATGTTTCAAGCCAGGGCTTAGGATGTGTACTCATGCAGCGAGACAAGGTGATCTTCTTCACCTCCACACATTTGAAGCCGTATGAAAAGAACTATCCCACGCACGACTTAGAGTTAGCGACGATTGTGTTTGCGTTAAAATTATGGCATTACTATCCTTATAGTATGGCGTGCGTGATCTATACCGATCACAAGAGCCTCAAGTATCTCTTCACTCGGAAGGAGCTGAACTTACGATAACGGCGTTGGCTAGAACTGATCAAAGTCTATGACTTGACGACCGACTATACGTCGGGCAAGGAAAATATTGTGGCAGATGCTCTGAGTCGTAAATATCTTACCTCATTATGCACCAACCGCAGACTACTACGGGACCTTGAAGAGATGGGCGTCGACCTTCGAGTTTAATTCAGAGATGTATAGTTGGCACAATTACACTTAGAGTCGAGCTTGCGAGAAAAGATCAAGACAGCTCAGAAGGACGATCTGTACCTGAAGAAGATGCGAAGCTGATTTCAACAGAAAAGGTGACCGACTTTACGGAAGATAACACCAGCGTGCTACGATTGAAAGGCCGACTATGCGTTCCAGACGACTCAAAACTTAGAAAGAGATATTGATAAAGGTGCACTATGCCAAATATACCTTGCATCCTGGTAGCACTAAGATGTACAAGGACCTCCGCATAACCTTCTGGTGGCACAGAATGAAGAGAGATGTGGCACTCTTTATGTCACAATGTATGGCCTGTCAGCAGGTGAAAGCTGAGCATCAGAGACCGGGCAGGAAATACAGAATCTTGCCATTCTAGAATAGAAATAGGATCATATCACTCTGGACTTTGTTGTTGGCCTGCCAAAGATGCAATCGATTAACCAAGTCAGCTCACTTCATTGCCATTAAAGTCACTTGGAGCGTCGATCGTCTTGCTCAAATATATCTTGATGAAATAGTTAGGCTATACTTGATACTGGTATCCATCGTCTCAGATCTGGATGGGCGGTTCATGTCACGCTTCTGGTATAGTCTTTAGTCAGCAATGGGGACCAAGTTGAAGTTTAGCTTAGCTTACCATCCTCAGAACGATGGCCAAATAGAACGGGTGAACCAGATTCTTGAAGACATGTTACGCCTCTGTGCAATCGACTTGAAGTTAAGATGGGACATTCATCTACCGTTGGCTGAATTTGCATATAATAATAGCTATCAGTCCCGCATCCAAATGGCGTCGTACGAAGCCTTGTACGGCCGGAAGTGCAGATCACCCATTTGCTGGGATGAAGTCAGAGAACGTTAGATTCTTTGGCCGGAATTGGTAGAACAGACCGTAGAGAAGGTCAAGCTCATTCGGAAAAGACTAAAGATTGTACAGAGTCGGCAGAAGATCTATGCCAATACCCACTGAAGACCCCTTGAGTTCTTGGAAGGCGGCCATGTGTTTTTTAAAGTAACACCCATGTGAGGAGTCACCAGATTTGGAGCAAAGGGGAGGTTAAGTCCAAGATTTGTCAGTCCCTTCGAGATAGTAAAACGAGTCACCGCAGTAGCTTATCAAATAGTGTTGCCCCCAGTTTTGTCAGATATGCACGATATTTTTCATGTCTCACAACTACGAAAGTACATGCATGATCCGAGCCATGTGGTAGATTTGGGACAGCTAGATCTGAAGGCAGACTTATCATATATGGAAGAGCTGATGCAAAACTTCGAGCGCAAAGACAAACTGCTTCAAAATTATACCATTCCTCTGGTTCGTGTGCTCTGGAAGAACCATACGATTGAAGAGTCGACCTGGGATCTCGAATCCGAGATGAAGGAGAAATTCTCTTTATTGTTTCCTAGCGGTAGGTTATATTCTTAAGTTTCGAGGATAAAACTTTTTCTTAGTTGGTTATGATGTAGTGTCATGTCCCTGCATCGTCCTCATTTTTGTCCACGGGGTGCGCGAGAAAGGAACAATGTCGCTATCGATTGAATCGAAATCGATAGATCATGATCGGTTGAACCGGTCGAGCGGGAAAGATTGAATAAAGATCCTTTTCTTGTTATGGAAAGGCTACTTCGGAATCAAGTCTCATATTTAGCAGGTTGTGCCTAAGGATAGACTCTGCGACTGAGTCGGAAGAGACCTTCCGTTGCTCTATTTTTCATGCCGCGCTTGCCCTTTGGATTTAGTTTTTCTGAATGCATTTTTGTGAATGTTTTCCATAGTTTTTATGGCTTGCATTTTTGAACTTGCATTTACATATCGAACTCCTTGAATTGTACATTGTTCTAATCAGTTGCTAATGCAATTTTAGGTGATCGTAGGTGCCGTCTGGCGTAACCAACAAAACTTTTGTCTCAAACAAACAATCAAAGTGAGTGGCTAGACCCTTCTTTTCCCTTGACCTTCTTCAATCTCAAATCAATCAACAGAATGCTAGTTGGTTATGCAAGTGCACAAATGGTTATGCAAGTGCACAAATGCTTAGATTTTAATGAACTGTGGCACGATTCATCACGTACGCATGCTATAGAACTATTGTGCAAAAAAAATGTCGCATGCTTAATAGCTTATGCCTGTTATAAAATCGAGATAAGCAAAGTTTTGAATCATTAAATAACTGTCGCCAGAACATGGCAAAACAATGATGACAATGGTTATGTTACTCACGAACTAAAGATTTTGCTTGAATAACTAATCTAACCTTGCACGGTCATTGGACAACTCATGCACGAGGAACGACTTCCTTGAGCGATACTCTGAGACACGAGATCGTTTCGACCTAGGAGGAAGCAAAAGCTAGCTGAGCTCGACGAAAGCAAAACATGGTTATTCGGGAAACTTGCAGCGGAGCTCGCTACTCGCACTGAAAGGGTCATCGTCTAACCCAGCTATAGTCTAAAATGGCTTATGGTGCTAGTGACCTTCACATGCACAAACTGTACACATTAAAGGATAACAATTGATTAAGATAAACGCGGTAAGTCTCACATTGCACGGCACGCTCTGTCGTGGGTAAGTTCTAGCATAATTTATATTATGCCTATCATTGCTTGTCTGAGACTCATTAGGATGGCTAGAAAGATCACAAATTAAGTCATAAAATTTCTTGAACCAAATGAGAGCGTGGTATGAAATTAGCTACTCGTCAGTACAAAATGTAATGTACTGATCCTCGCTCTCCACAGGTACCCCAAACCAAGAAGGGCGTGACACTTAAGCTCAAAGTGATACAAGTCATTTGAAGCCTCGTCCATGTGCTAAAGGTTTGTTTTGAATCCTTTTGAAGACTCCACATTCAGTCCAGGAGAAAAGATGTCTCGACTCCCCACGATACCAGGTCTTTAGAAATATTTTGCTTGTAAATGGGGATGTAATGTATTGAACAACTATCTCATCAGCATTCATTTTGTAATTGAGTCATGTTGTAGCCCGTGCGATAATGGTTGTAATAGAGTCATGTAAATGATGTTTTATTATAAATAAATGATTAAGTTTCTTCCAATTCAAATGTGTTGTTTAAATTTCTCTGCGTACTTTATTTGATGTTATATTTCGGATAACCTTATGACTATGCCTAGTGCGATCACAACTTAGATTCGTACGACATCACGTTCGGGGGATGACTATCAGTTCTACGGAATCGGGGCATGACACCACTTTTAAATTTATAATTCTGTGATATATTTCTACGATCTTGTTGCTAATAATTTTTAAATAGATAATTTTTTGCTGCCTACTCTATTACCCCTCTAAAGTATAGCACTTTACATCTCTTTCCTGTATATAAGACATGATGGTGCAAACGCAGGTCAGACCGACGTTGTGGCAGAATTCCCAGACGTGTTTTTGGACGAGCTGTCCGACATGCCGCCTAATTGAGAGATAGAGTTCACCATCGACACATTTCACAATACTCGACCTATTTCCAAGGCTCCATACAGAATAGCCCCTGTAGAGCTGAAGGCGATCAAGGTCCAGTTGCAAGAGTTACAAAATAAGGGATTCATACTGCCTAGCATCTCTCTATGGAGAGCGCCCGCCCGGTTTGTCAAGAAGAAGGACGGCTCAATGCATATTTGTATCGACTACCGAGAGCTGAACAAGGCTACCATTCAGAACAAATATCAATTATCCCGTATAGACGACCTGTTCGATCAATTACAAGGTGCCTCGGTGTTTTATAAAATTAATCTTCGCTCGGGTTACCATCAACTAAAGATCAAGCCAGATGATGTGTCAAAGTCAGCCTTCCGCACTCGATACGGCCATTATGAGTTCTTGGTAAAGCCGATCGGCCTAACGAATGCCCCCACTGCCTTCATGGATTTAATGAATCGGGTATTTTGACCCTTTCTTGACAAGTTTGTAGTAGTACGTCTTTATAGACGATATACTCGTCTACTCGAAGGACAAGCGGTAACACGTTAAGCACCTATGGATCACGCTTCAGACTTTTCATAAAAATTAGTTGTACGTGAAGCAGAGCAAGTGTGAATTGTGGCTGAACAGGATATCTTTTCTTGGGCACATCATTTCTGCTGAAGGCGTTACCGTCGATCCAAAGAAAGTTAAAGCTGTTGTTGATTAGAAATGGCCAACGTCAATCAGCGATATTTGAAGCTTTCTTGGCCTACCTGGATACTACAAACACTTCGTGAAAGATTTTATGAAGAATTCATCGCCTCTGACTCGCCTTACTCAGAAAGGAGTCACGTTGGAATGGTCAGACGATTATGAAGCTTCCTTCCAGGAGTTAAAGCAATGACTCATTTTGGCACCGATACTTGCACTTCTATGAGGGTTTGAGGGATTCCAGATTCTCAACAATGCTTTCGATTAGGGTTTGCGGTGTGTGCTGATACAACGGAACAATATGATATCTTTTGCTTCCCGACTACTAAAGCTGCATAAGAAGAACTATCCCACCCATGACTTGGAGTTAGCGGCTATTGTATTTGCGATAAAACTGTGGCGACACTACCTTTATGCTGTGCTGTGCATGACATGAATCATAAGAGCCTCAAGTATATTTTTACTCAGAAGGAGTTGAACTTGCGACAAAGACATTGGCTTGAACTAATCAAAGATTATGACTTGACTATTGACTATACACCGGTCAAAGAAAATGTTGCAGCAGACACTCTGAGTCGAAAGTATATTACCTCGCTATCCATCGACAGCAGATTGCTACGGGACCTAGAAGAGATAGGCATCGACCTCCGGGTTCGATTCAGGGACACGCAGTTGGCGCAGTTGCAGCAAGAGCCGAGCTTACAGAAAAAGATCAAGATCGCTCAGAAGGATGATTTGTACCTAAAAAAAGTGCGAGTACAAATTTTAATGGTTAGTACGACCGACTTTGTGGAAGATGAAATCGACATGCTTCGATTGAAGGGTAGGCTATGGGTTCCGGATAATTTAGAACTTAGAAGGAGATATTAACAAAAGAGTACTATACAAAGTACTCCTTGCATCCAGACAACACCAAGATGTACAAGGAACTCCACAAGACATTCTGGTGGCACAGAATGAAGAGAGATATGGTACTCTTCGTGTCATGATGCATGGCCTGTCAACATAAAAGCTGAGCATCGGAGACTGGGCAGAAATATACAGAACATGATGATTCTGGAATAAAAGTGGCAGTATATGTGCATGGATTTTATTGTTGATATGCTGAAGATGCCACGAGAAAATGATACCATCTAGAACATCGTCGATCGACTAACCAAGTCAGCGTATTTTACTGCTATCAAAGTTACTTGGAGCCTTGACTGCCTTGCTCAGATTTATCTCGACGAAATAGTACAACTGCATGGAGTTCCAGTATCAATCGTCTCTAATTAGGATACACGATTTTTATCACACTTTTAGTGTAGCCTTCAATCAGCTCTAGGTACCAAGTTGAACTTTAGCTCGACTTACCATCCACAAATCGACAGCCAAACAAAGCACGTAAATCAGATTCTCTAAGACATGCTACGGCTCTGCACAATTGACTTAAAGTCGAGTTGGGACGTCCATATACCTCTGGCCGAATTTGCATATAATAACAGATATTAATCCAGCATTCATATGGTGCCGTACGAAGCCTTTTATGGACGAAAGTACAGATAACCCATTTACTGGGACGAAGTCGGAAAGCGACAGATTTTTTGCCCGGAGCTGGTGGAACAGACCGTGCAGAAAGTTTAGCTCATTCGGGAAAGATTAAAGACTGCACAAAGATGGCAGAAAAGCTACGCCGATATCCATCATCGACCTCTCAAGTTTCTAGAAGGCGATCACATAATTTTTTGATATCGTCCATGCGAGGAGTTACCTGATTTGGTACAAAAGGAAAGCTGAGTCCGAGATTTGTTAGACCTTTCAAAATACTCAAACGAGTCACCCCAATGGCCTACCAAATTGCCCTACCACCAACGCTAGCAGATGTGCACGATGTCTTCCACATATCTTAGTTGTAAAAGTACATGTATAATCCAAGCCACGCGGTAGATTTTGGTCAGCTGGAGCTGAAGTTCGACTTATCATATGTTGAAGTGCCGATCCAAATCTTAGAGCGCAAGGATAAACTGCTTTAGGATCGAGCGATCCCTCTCGTCCGCGTACTCTGGAGTAACCATTCGATCGAGAAATCGACCTGGGAGCTTGAATCGAAGATGAAGGACAAATTTCTTTCATTATTCTCTTAGAGGTAGGTTTTATTCTTAAGTTTAGACGATAATTTTTTTTCTTAGTTGGTTATGGTGTAGTGTCCCATCCCTAAATTGTGCCCCATTTTCGTCCACGGGGTGCGCGAGAAAAGAACAATGTCGCTATCAATTCATTCGGAACCGATAGATCGGGATCAATTGAATCGGTCGAACAGGAATGATTGAATTAAGATCCTTTTCTCGTTATAGAAAGGCTTCTACGGAATCAAGTCCTATATTCAGCAGGTTGCACCTCGAGGATAAACTCTACAACTGAGTCGGAAGAGACCTCACGTTGCTCTGGTTTTTATTTCGCACTTGCTATTTGGCTTTGGTTTTCGTGAATGCATTTTCTTGAATATTTTCGATGGTTTTCATGGCTTGCATTTTCGAACTTTGTATTTCATATTGAACTCCTTGAATGGCATAGTGTTCTAATCAGTTGCTTATGCGATTTCAGGTGATCGCATAGGCGATCGCGTAGGCGACGTCTAAGCGCGGCCAACCAGTCCCTTGCCTCAAGCAAGACTAAGGTGAGTGGCTTACCTCCTTCCCCTTGACCCTCTGGTTACAAATCTGTAACACCCAGTTTTCTAAAATGAGTGTAATTTTGAACTTTTATGTTTTTAATCATTTAATAATGGTATTTAAATCATAATATAATTTTTGGTGATTTTTATTTTAAAAACTATTTTTAAGTCATGACCGATGATTTTGGTGTTACTAGTGTGACCTTACAGACTGTTTGATCTAGAGCCTAACCATGTGGGTAGAGGTTCAATTTAGTGCATTTAGCCTAGAGGGTATTTTGGTCATTTTTGAATTTATTTGAGCTTATTGTGATTTATTATAATTATTTCGCATTTAATATATATTATTTTGAATGGTGTGATTTTAATATTATTTAATTAATTGCCTTGTGTTGTGATTAGCCTTAACCTAGATTGGACCTAACCTAGATTAGCCATAGCTAGTCTTAGTGAGCCATGGTTAGTATTAGTTAGTTATGATTAGTTTTGGTTAAGTCATAAATAGTTAGAACAAACTAGGTTGCATTTAAGTCAAGTGTGAAACCTAGGCTTATGGACCCTTGATTTAACTAGATGGAATGAGAGCCCTTGATTGATTCTCCAAAACTCTAACCCTAGCATTTATGGCTAGCCTAGGGATTCCCCCATCACTATTTAATCCCTCTCAAATTTAGTTGCCTCTTTTTTATCCATCCCTTCATTTTTCTAGAGAACAAGGTTTGTCTCCATTGAAACTCTTCCTATTTTGATTAATATTAATCCGTTTTCATCCCCATGGTGACCTAATTTGTGTTTCCCTACTGTTCATGGAGGCTATCAACTGTTTGGAGACAATTTGGAGCTTGGGGATAGCTAGGAGGAACCTCATTTTGAAGCTTTTCATTGAGAAGGAACACATATAGGTAAATCCCTATTCCCTCTACCAAAGTTTGATTTCTTTGCATGTATAGGAAGCCCTAGGTGTCCTCTCTCTGTACGAATAGGTTTTGCTAAGTTTCGTGTCCTTTACGTGTCCGTATTGGACATGTATCAGTCCTAGAACCTAGGTGTTTGTTAAAATGTTTCTTAGGTATTTATTTTCGAATTTTGAAATTCAAATTACATAGATCTGTAGATCTTCATGTCTGTATTAACTTTTGTGAAGGATGTTTGGTGTTTCGTGTCAGTTTGTGTCGTGTTATTGGCTTTGGACACGCTGCACGAGCCATACGCCTGTGTCCTGCCTATCGGGGTCCATATCTCATGACACAGGACACTTCAGGACACGATTTTTTTGTGGAGAGCATGGGGCAAGGTCTGACATCATGCTCCCAAAATTTGGGAGCAGATGGTTGAGTATACGCAGCGCAATCGCGCCCGCACGCTATCGCGCGCAGGCGGCTGAACACGCGCACAGGAACTGCTGACACGGGTTTCGTGTCGTGCCTATGTGTCACGTAGACACGATTCAGGCTGACACTAATCTAGCCCTACCCTAGACGTACCTCTGGACACGCACACGAGTTGTGTCGTGTCGTGTGTCGTATGTTAGACGCGCGTGCACACGTGCACGATGATTGTGTGCACAGTTGTGTGTCTATGTTCGTGTGGTAACTTGGACACGATTCGTGTCCAGTTCTTGGACACGAAGACACTTCCTAGTACACTCACACATGTGACACTATTTACCAACTCACTAATTGTAATTTAAATGATTAAATTGGATTCGAAATCAGGAATTCCCTAATGTGCTGATACTCACTGATACGTTGAAACTGAATCGAATTTCTGAGATTGATTTGCATTTTCACCTATTTTAATAATGATTAAATGATTAGATAGGTTCACCAACATATGTATTACATTAATAAAATATTGGTTTATGATGGGTGTTCGAGAAATGGGTTTCGAATTAGGTTTTTTCCCTATTTTTCTGATACAATGTTCCCTGTTTTCCTGATTTTCCATTCCGAATTTTTTTTATGAAGAATTGATCTTGATTCTAAATTTTTTTCAGATATATATATATATATATATATATATATATATATATATATATATATATATATATATATATATGTTGATGTCGATTTCATGTTTGGGTGATTGGGAAAGGCTGTGTATTGATTTAAGTTCAAAATTATGGAATCAAACTGTGAACTGATAAGTTCACTGACATTGATCCTTTTACTAATATTGAAAACCAATTTTACATGAAAACTAAAACTGTCATGAGTACCACTAATGATTACATTAATTTCCTGGGTTCTATTGGGATTTCGAAAATGGGTTTTGAGGTTGCTAACTAATTCATGGTTTGATTGAACTGTTGAACCACTGTCACATTCCTACACACACATCTACACAGTTATTGGCACACACTCTATGTGACACTGGCACACACACACAAATCAGAAAATGGTGACACTCTATGACACTTAAATACTCACTAACCTATGTACACACATAGCCTTATACACACACACTCATCCTTTCACCACACACATACCCCCAAACCTGAACACTATCCTACTTCCTGTCACACACATGACACTACACACACAAGCCCTCTTTATAAACACACACAAATACATTCCTGTCATTATGTTGCAATTCTGAAAACACACACACACTCATGATTCACACACCATCTATTCTATTTCCTGTCATGTTACTCCTGTCACACAAATCTGAGACCTGCCACTGTTTTCCTCATACACTTATCCTTCCACACACTTTAGCCCACACACCACTCACTCATGTTCACAGGAACCTACCTATAAACGTTCATGTTGTACCCATTTGAATGTTAGAGTAATGCTTTCACATATTAATTCCCTATATGTACATTGCATGATAAGTTAAAATTCAGGACTTTGATTGTTGATTGGCTGATTTTATATGATGCACTACATGTTGTGACTGAACTGTTGGCTAAGGCATACTTATATATATATATATATATATATATATATATATATATATATATATATATATATATATATATATAAAATATATATATATATATATATATATATATGTATATATATATTAAATTAGTTCATATGTTACCTTGCCATGTACAATATGCCACATACGTTGAACCCATGTTATGATACTAGCCTACACACATTTGTATCACACACTCTTCCCCTCTCTAATTTTCTCTGCACACATTTGTATCACACACAAAATCGTCCGTTGAATCGGACCGTGGGGCCCGCAAAACGGCGATCCAATCAACTGTCTCAGAATTGGACCAAATTTGGCATACAGGACTAGAAAAATGAAACGGTCCTGTTGGCACAAGTTTCGTCTCGATCTGATAAGCGTGCACAAAGTAATTAGGAAATTTGCACAGAGGTCGATACGGTGAATTTCGACGGATACGCATCAAATTCGTCGCGCACACGCGACCAATTTGAATTCCGTCAAAGTTCACACATCCACGAAGCCGTTACGCACCTTTCGATGCTTTTGGTTCGCGACCAAGTCGTCCTGTTTGGCGGGACGCACGTGGTATCGGAGAAAATTCTATAGGTTTACTATTTTTTTAAAAAAGTTTTTCTGAATCTTCAAGCCGATTTAATCTACTGTTTAATTAACTAGAATTAAAAGTGCCTATAGGGTTTTAGTCCCGTATATGTAGTATACAAGTCTGTTTAAATAGATTTTCGAATCGATCTACGGATTGGCGAGAAATCGCCTTCCAAGTCGAGTGTTTGGACTGCTTATGTCCTGTTTTGGTACAGGATTTTCCGTCGATTTCGAGTCGATTTAACTCCAAATCTGATATGATTTCAATCGAAATAGTTAAAGGAATCTATAGATGGTTAGGTTGCTGTCGTACCTCAACAAATGGAACACGATTCGGTGGAGTATCAAGGGAGATACAGCGTCCCGAACATCTCTACGGCCCCGCTATTGCTGCTGTTGCTCCGCTCCGTTACGCGCGCTCCGACGCGGCCGTGGCCGGCCTGCGACTGCGCACGGTGGCGCCAGGACGGGGATGGGGTCGCCAGGGTGAGGGGGTGGCAGACAGGTGGAGGTTTAGGGATTTGCATGACTCCCTCTTCTCTTTCGTTTGTTATATATACGATCGTATATATACACCCCCCCCCCCCACGCTTTCGGGTTCGGGTGTTAGCAAAATTGTGTGGCAGCCAGCTCTCGTGGGCTTTAATCCACTGTTCCCGCAATGGAACAGTGTGAATCTGATTTTTTTTTCTTTTATTAATAACTAGTCTTTACATTTATATATATATATATATATATATATATATATATATATATATATATATATATAAAATATATATATATATATATATATATATATATATATATATGTAAAGACTAGTTATTATATATATATATATATATATTTTTTCTAGTTATTATATATATATATATATATATATATATATATATATATATATATATATATATATATATAATAACTAGAAAAAATATATATATATATATATATAATAACTAGTCTTTACATTTTTTTTCTTTTATTAATAACTAGTCTTTACATTTTTATATATATATATATATATATATAATAACTAGAAAAAAAAAATATATATATATATATAATAACTAGTCTTTATATATATATATATATATATATATATATATATATATATATATATATATATATATATATATATATATATATATATATATATATATATATATTTTTCTAGTTATTATATATATATATATATATATATATATATATATATATATATATATATATATATATATATATATATATACATATATATATATATTTTTTATTTTTTTTTTTTTTTAGATTCACACTGTATATATATATATATATATATATATATATATATATATAATAATATATATATATATATATATATATATATATATATATATATATATATATATATATATATATATATAAATGTAAAGACTAAAAAAAATATATATATATATAAATGTAAAGACTAGTTATTAATAAAAGAAAAAAAATCAGATTCACACTGTTCCATTGCGGGTGTTAGCAAAATTGTGTAGCAGCCAGCTCTCGTGGGCTTTAATCCACTGTTCCCGCAATGGAACAGTGTGAATCTGATTTTTTTTTCTTTTATTAATGACTAGTCTTTACATATATATATATATATATATATATATATATATATATATATATATATATATATATATATATATATATATATATATATATATTCATATGAATACTAGTATAATAATATCCCTAAAAATCTAAATAAAAACCCAATATTATATATTCCTAGAGTAAGGCCTATATATATATATATATATATATATATATATATATATATATATATATATATATATATATATATATATATATATTAATAAAAAAAAAATATATATATATATATATATATTAATAACATTTATTTGATAACCAAATAAATATAACCAATAATAATAATATCATATATATAATAACCTTAATAAAATAATAATAAATATATACACTAGTGACATGTGCGTAGTGGGCTTCGAGTAGACCACAACCATATATTGGGTCAGATAAATTGAGCCAAAGTTGAGACTCTAGTGGAAGTCGGGAAGTATACCGGTATTATGGCATGGGTTATAGCTAGTCCTTTTACCTGAAAGTCGTACCATAAAAATAGAGTACAAGGGGTCGTGTTTGAGTGGGACATGATATACCTAGATGAAGGTAGACTCGTCTAGATCTTGCATATGAAATTTGTTGGAAGGTAACAGCTGGTCTCGTATTCCGATTGTTAATGACATGGCCGGGGACACAGAAGGATCTAAATGGGAAGTGGGAGTTCATGAGGCACTAATTATCATCCTAATAGAAATCATTCTACTCAATCAGTAATTCTCGCATATCTCAAATTTTAGGAAGCTTACATTCTACCCGCCTTAGAGGTTAGGACATGGTCTTAGGACTAACAAGGTTAGAAGAATTCCAAAGTCCGGATATCGTACCTAGACACTCGTTAATAAAGAATAAGGTACGGCGTAACGGGATACGGTAGATATAAGTCAAGTCAAGGATCGTTCCTCAATAAATGGAAAATGAGTGTGTAAAATGACATATGATCGATCAAATAGAATGGTCTACTCGTCCACAGTATACAAGAGCTATCGACGGGATAACCAATCTCGAGATGAGTGTCTACCATAGTCATGGTAAATGATTGTCCTTACCCTTGTCTACACATCTCATGTCTAACTATGGGCTTTGGGTCGAAGAAGGGTTAGGTTCAGGTTTAAGGGTTGCTAGTTAAAGCAAGCTTCAAACAAATAATTAGAGACTCGCAACATTTGCTTTCTTGAGAATAGATCGTCTCCTAGGTTGGCAATTTGACTAAGGGCAAAACCCTACTCATTCTCAAATTCAGATGGCTAGAAGGTCCCAATAGTAGTTTGAGGGTCGAGAGAAAATGAGTAGCTCAAGGCAAGGTTCTAGTCACATGGCTGGCCGATGGTAGCTACACTTGTGTATACAACTATCATAGCAATGGGGATACTCTGTATCTCTCTACCAATTATGAGCTTCCGTCTTTCCAAATCAGTAAAAGACAAAAACAATAGAGTTCAAGGGAGATGTCACTGAATACAATTACGTAATTCGAAGGCAAATGTATAATTCAAGAGGAATTGTCAATGCAGTCGCAGATGAGATCATAGATACCTCGATATCTCAATCCACGTAGGATAATCAAAAAGAGCGAACCGAGTGCACTACGGTTGATCAGACCGTAATACATCGATTCTGATTAGACAATATGTTAGTAGGCGTCCCTACTAAACATATGTCTTGAATCAAGCTCGAGAATAGAGTGAGCTTGCAAAACTAGGCTGTAATAGCAGCATTGGTTAAGATAGTCAAATGCAAGTATGCGAGATTTTTGAAAGGAGGCACAGTTAGTTCAAGTTTTGTGAGAATCAAAACCTTACCCGGTGCTCTTGCTTATTCGGTCATCCTAGTATCTTCTTAATCATAAGACCTTGGTCAACCAATGGGTTATAAACTTCTAAATTCCATATTCCCGGTAAACCTATTAGTGTCAGTTAATTACCTCGACAATAGGTCACAAGGACCACGAAATACTAGGTTGGGGAACACGCTACCCAACCCACTGAACTTCCACTAATATTGGCTTTGGATCTTATGGGACATACAAGGCACTGTCCTATCCTCTATAGTATCCTAAACTTGTAATCATGTCTGAAGTCATTTCACCGAGGGCTATGCCTCGCCCGTATACTCTGGCTATGGTAAACCCTTGGTTTCGTAACTCAAATATGATACAAAGTCAAACATTTCTTAACTCTATCCAGTATTGACTCAAGGGTAACTATGATCAAAAGAGGACCACTAGCCACAGCTTTAGCAATATTTTATAACCTATATTTTCTTAAACTGATTTCAACTCTAGGGGTCGTGCCTTGCCAGTGCGCTGCTGGCTGCAGTGAATCCATAGTCTCCATAATTCAAATAAATGGCGACAGTGTGCTGCTGTCCTACCATTATGAGTTAACTAACATTCTTTTAACTATATCTGTAAAAATTCATGGGCTTCTATAGATTCAAACAAGTTGACTATAAAATAACGTGTAAGTATTTGTCCTATCAGTCACCACCCTTCAGATGAAAGATCGAACATGGAGGAAATAACTGAAGACATAAGGAATACAAACATTCTAGTATCTATTTCATGTGTATTCAAACCATTGGGGAAAATTTTGAATCGGGACTAACTCGAGGTCTGTATATGGATAACATAATCAGAATTTATACAAAATAATAATTCCTAGGGCAAATAGGAACTAAATAGGCAATTCGATGAGGATGATATCTAAGGGGCAAGGAGAAGGAATTGAATAATTCATCTAGGTTAGATCATCAATTCCAGGAAGCTCTGCCTCACCAAGTGAATAATCTATCAACATTGGATCATATCATCCTATCAAGAGGTAATAGTATACCTATGGGGATTTGACAAACTATCAAAATTAATAACCCTCATCTAAATTGCACAACCTAGACTACCCATCGGTAAATTTGTATAAGGGACTCCTAGTCCTAGCCATTAAATTAATTCCTAATTCGTCAATGAGCATGTCCTAGTCGCAGGCTCGCAATAGTACAACTAACTTAAGTACTGTCACGAGTTCGCAAGATTTGTGAAGATAGACCAGCATGGGCCACCATAAAAACTTGTCACATCTCATATCCGTTTAAAAAAATGGGTGCGGGTCGTGACAATAGGTATGCCTATATATATATATATATATATATATGAATTTCATGATAGATAGCTTAAATAGCTAAATATGATGTGCCCTTGATGTGTGGTTGTGTGGCTTGTATAGCTTTGGATTGGTATATGTGAATGCTAGGGTAGACAAGGTTAGGCCTAGTGAGACTTCATTGAGTCTAGGTTCACCTAGTTGACCTAATCTTGACTTTTTAGTTGACTAAAGTTGACCAGGGTTAACTTTGGTCTAGGATTGACCTAATATCATGTAGACTGCATCATAGTATCATACTTTATTATCTGGACATGTTGTAACTTGTGTTGCTCTGATTAGGAGACAGACACCTCTCCTCAGGCAGTACACCCTCTTCAGACATTCAGTTACCAGGCGAGTACATTCTCTGACCGTTTCATACTTGCTAGGATTTATATCCTTGCTCTAGATTATTTTACTTGATGCTGACACGTTGGTAGCACGGATTGGTACTATATGGATCTTTTTATGAGATGTTATCCCCCTCGGGAGCATCGGATACTGTATGTTTTGTGCGTTTTACGAATCATCACGTATCTCTATGCTTCTACTGATTCACGAATCGCTTGTGACATATGTACTATCATGTTCACAGAGCCATCATGAATCACCTTCACGTATCACTCATTTTATGAGCCATGTGAAGTTTCACGAATCTTAACATAACTTGAACAGATCCTTGTGTATTGATTGGGGATGGAGGAGTAGAAATATGCATGTGAATAATATCCAAGTAGCTGTAGTCATGAATTACTCTTAGCTGTAGTCATGAATCACTCTTAGCTGTAGTCATGAATCTCCTATGCCATTCACATGTTTATATTTTACTCTGACTCACTAGTCACTATTAGCTCTCTATGTATAGTAGATATTTCTATTACAGTTTCTCTCCCTGTTTACATACTGTTTTTCTTCAGTTCATGTATCTTACTTTACTGCATGATTATATTTTCTAACCTGCTATGATCTGTTGAGATAGTACTGTACTCGCTCCTGTCCTGACTGGACCTGTTGAAAATATTACAGAGGATGAGGAGGAGGCCCTATGTACCACCTATTACGAGCAGGATTAGACGACACCTGCGACCTGGTTCCTCTGGAGGACCCAGCTGCAGCACAGGATGCTACTCCCAGAGTCTAGGCTAGATAGCTAGGCTTTAGCTTTTCTTTCAGCATTGTTATTTGAATTTCAGTTGTTGTTCTGAGATGTAGTTTATATTCAGAGACTTGTTTTGAGCTGGATGTTCTTGAGTTGTTATCTTATACACTTAGATTTTCTCTCTCTTATTTGTATAACATTGCGGTTTGATCTATCTATCTATTTTTACTATTCTGTATCTGCCTTAGATGTGATTGAGACTGTTCTGTTATGTCACCTCCATTCGGAGTGTATATACTGTTCAGGTACCTTATATTGTTAGATGTTGTGACCTAGGACAGCGTTCTACCGCCGACACTGCGGCGTAGGCTGGGCGTTGTTACGTTCTCGTACCCTCACAGTGGGTGCGGGTTGTGACACATTTTTAGTGGTGGCCCATGCAGGACAAGTTTACGTAGTGGTATTCGAACTAGAGTATCACTACAGCCTGTAGTAGGATTAGGATATTTTTGAAGGTACTCAATCACATTAGGAAAAACTCTTATTCAGATTCCGTATATCTACATTTTGCTGCTTATTGTCTTCCTTGAATATAACTGTCCTTCCTTGCTATTTCAACTTATTCTCAGCAATTGTTCTTTGATCTGTCTCCAGGATGGTTGAGACGAGATCACATCGCCAGGGCTAGGGGGGACGCGATGAGCGGTTGCCACCTTCATACTCAGCAGTCAGCCCCTGGTACTGCAGCCCCAGTCATGCCAGCTGGGGTAGGTCTTTTCGCTGCGTTTGGGGGAGCCCCTCCACCAGCAGGAACATGGCCGAGTCCGGTGATTTCGGAGGTCTTCAGCACAGCAGCAGCCACCTCGGGACGATTGACGCGTTCAGCTGTTACGTTCTTCGGCAGTTATGAGGGCAGCAGAACCAACAGCAGAGGATACAGCAGATTTTATCAGGGCCATTGACCTGGCCGTGACTACGTGGAGAAGAGTAGTAGCTTATTCCAGCGGCAGTCCACAGCCGCAACCCTCCGAGGGAGAAGGGCATCCAAGATTTTCAGAAGATACACCCGAGGGAACTTCCGAGGGACAGAGGGGATCCTGTATGCCGAGCGAGTGGATCGAGCACATGGAGGAGATATTCAGATTGTCTGAGATTCCTGTGAGGATTCAGATTGAGGCAGCGGCCAGCATGATACAGGATCTGGCTCGCACATGGTACCAGACCGACCCGCGGGTTGGTACTCCGGGGCAGACTTGGGCAACGTTCAAAAAGCTGTTCAAGGAGAAGTTCTTCCCGGATGCAGCACTAGGAGCCCTCGAGACTCAGTTCGAGGCCCTAGTCCAGGGGAGCCAGTCTGTAGAGGAGTACTCAGGGGAGTTCTGCCATCTGGACAGATTTGTGGAGGGACTGTCCGAGGCGAACGAAGGCCCGGAGGTTCAAGAAGGGATTGGTAAAGGAGGTTAAGTCCTATACCAAGAATGCTCGCAGCGCTACCTTTGAGGAGATCCTAGTGGATGCATTAGCCGCATAGGATGATCTTGAGCTTAGGCTCAAGAGGGGATGAGACATCCAGGGAGCTAGTGGTAGCGGAGGACCGGCCAAGAGGCCGTACGTTCAGCATCAGTTTCAGCAGCAGCAGCCCAGACAGCATCAGGCATCGAGACAGCAGACAGTCAGTTGTCCCTACTGCAAGAAGCCGGGGCATGGATGGGGAGAGTGCAGGAAGAGGCTGGACAGGTGACTACTATATGGAGCAGCGAACCACCAGCTGAGGGAATGTTTCCAGTACATAGACAGAGCAGCACAGGGAGCAGCACCAGGAGGAGGAGCCAAGGCTCCGGTACGTCAGCAGCGGGGATGGTTGCAGACAGCAGCAGAGATTTGTGCAGTATCAGCATCAGGCCGGAGGAGGCCTGCAGGGGCGACTTACGCCATGACAATCGAGGATGCTCATGCAGTGGGAGAGGTGCTTGCAGGTTCTGTTCTTTTCGATTTCATTTCTACCTTGTCTCATTATATCTATCTTGAAATTCAATTCTATCTGTTCTTATCTGCTTCCTTATTTGTTGATAAGTCTTGATATGGCATTTCTTTTTGATTTGATTTTCTTTCGAGATAAGTCGTATGGGCTAGGTCGCCTATGTTATGGGATGTAGAGTCTTCTATAGTCATGTTAGCTGGCATAGTGAAGACATATAGTCAGATTTTGGATATATTTCTCGGGTGTAGAAATTTAAGGTTTTCGCGGCCAAGCATGCGGCAATGCAAAAATTTTAAATACCATAATTCTAGAGGTATGTACCTTAGTCGAGGGCTCTGTGATTATCGTAGCCTTGCTCACTAGCATGACAAAGAATCTGAGTATCATGATTTTGGACAGACGCATATGATTATCGGGATGTGTGAATTGAGACTTTGATTGTGGGGTGTTTGACCTAGAAGGATTAGTACCATTTTAATTTCGAGGACGAAATTTTTCTAAGGAGGGTAGACTTGTAACACTCAGTTTTCTAAAATGAGGGTAATTTTGAACTTTTGTATTTTTAATTATTTAATAATGGTATTTAAATCATAATATAATTTTTGGTGATTTTTATCATTTAAAAACTATTTTTAAGTCATGACCTATGATTTTGGTGTTGCTAGTGTGACCTTACAGACTGTTTGATCTAGAGCCTAACCATGTGGATAGAGGTTCAATTTAGTGCCTTTAGCCTAGAGGGTATTTTGGTCATTTCTGAATTTATTTGAGCTTATTGTGATTTATTATAATTATTTGGCATTTAATATTTTTTTTTGAATGGTGTGATTTTAATATTATTTAATTAATTGCCTTGTATTGTGATTAGCCCTAACCTAGATTGGACCTAACCTAGATTAGCCATAGCTAGTCTTAGTGAGCCATGGTTAGTATTAGTTAGTTATGATTAGTTTTGGTTAAGTCATAAATAGTTAGAACAAACTTGGTTGCATTTAAGTCAAGTGTGAAACCTAGGCTTGTGGACCCTTGATTTAACTAGATGGAATGAGAGCCCTTGATTGATTCCCTAAAACCCAAACCCTAGCATTTATGGCCAGCCTAGGGATTCCCCCCATCACTATTTAATCCCTCTCAAATTTAGTTGCCTCTTTTTTATCCACCCCTTCATTTTTCTAGAGAACAAGGTTTGTCTCCATTGAAACACTTCCTATTTTGATCAATATCAATCCTTTTTCATCCAAACTTCTTCCATGGTGACCTAATTTGTGTTTTCCTACTGTTCATGGAGGCTATCAACAGTTTGGAGACAATTTGGAGCTTGGGGATAGCTAGGAGGAACCTCATTTTTGAAGCTTTTCTTTGAGAAGGAACACATATAGGTAAATCCCTATTCCCTCTACCAAAGTTTGATTTCTTTGCATGGATAGGAAGCCCTAGGTGTCCTCTCTCTGTACGAATAGGTTTTGCTAAGTTTCGTGTCCTTTACGTGTTCGTATTGGACACGTATCAGTCCTAGAACCTTGGTGTTTGTTAAAATGTTTCTTAGGTATTTATTTTCGAATTTTGAAATTCAAATTACATAGATCTATAGATCTTCATGTGTGTATTAACTTTTGTGAAGGGTGTTTGGTGTTTCGTGTCGGTTTGTGTCGTGTTTTTGGCTTTGGACACGCTGCACGAGCTATACGCCTGTGTCCTGCCTATCGGGGTCCATATCTCGTTACACAAGACACTTCATGGCACGATTTTTTTGTGGAGAGCAGGGGGCAATGTCTGACATCATGCTCCCAAAATTTGAGAGCAGATGGTTGAGTACACGCAGCGCAATCACGCCCGCACTGGCCGCGCGCTGTGGTGCGCAGGCGGCTGAACACGCGCACAGGCACTGCTGACACGGGTTTTGTGTCGTGCCTATGTGTCATGTGGACACGATTCAGGCTGACATGAACCTAGCCCTACCCTAGGCGTACCTCTGGACACGCGCACGAGTTGTGTCGTGTCGTGTGTCGTGTGTTAGACGCGCGTGCACACGTGCACGATGATTGTGTGCACAGTTGTGTCTGCGTTCGTGTGGTATCTTGGACACGATTCGTGTCCAGTTCTTGGACATGAAGACACTTCCTAATACACTCACACATGTGACACTATTTAGCAACTCACTAATTGTAATTTAAATGATTAAATTGGGTTCGAAATCATGAATTCCCTAATGTGCTAATACTCACTGATACGTTGAAACTGAATCGAATTTCTGAGATTGATTTACATTTTTACCTGTTTTAATGATGATTAAATGATTAGATAGGTTCACCAACATATGTATTAGGTTAATAAAATATTGGTTTATGATGGGTGTTCGAGAAATGGGTTTCGAATGAGGTTTTTTCCCTATTTTTCTGATACAATGTTCCCTGTTTTCCAGATTTTCCATTCCGAGTTTTTTATGAAGAATTGATCTTGATTCTCAATTTTTTTCTGATATATATATATATATATATATATATATATATATATATATATATATATATATATATATATATATATATATATATGTTGATGTCGATTTCATGTTTGGGTGATTGGGAAAGGCTGTGTATTGATTTAAGTTCAAAATTAAGGAATCAAACGGTGAACTGATAAGTTCACTGACATTGATTTTTTCACTTATATTGAAAACCAATTTTACATGAAAACTAAAAATGTCATGAGTACCACTGATAATTACATTGATTTTCTGGGTTCCATTGGCATTTCGAAAATAGGTTTTGGGGTTGCTAACTAATTCATGGTTTGATTGAACTGTTGAATCACTGTCACATTCCTACACATACATCTACACAGTTATTGGCACACACTCTATGTGACACTGGCACACACACAAATCAGAAAATGGTGACACTCTATGACACTTAAATACTCACTAACCTATGTACACACATAGCCTTATATACACACACTCATCCTTTCACCACACACACACCCCCCCAAACCTGAATACTATCCTACTTCCTGTCACACACATGACACTACACACACAAGCCCTCTTCATAAACACACACATATACATTCATGTCATTATGTTGAAATTCTGAAAACACACACATACTCATGATTCACACACCCTCTATTCTATTTCCTGTCATGTTACTCCTGTCACACAAATCTGAGACCTGCCACTGTTTTCCTCATACACTCATCCTTCCACACACTTTAGCCTACACACCACCCACTCATGTTCACAGGAACCTACCTATATACATTCATATTGTCCCCATTTGAATGGTAGAGTAATGCTTTCACATATTAATTCCCTATATGTACATTGCATGATAAGTTAAAATTCAGGACTTTGATTGTTGATTAGCTGATTCTATGTGATGCACTACATGTTGTGACTGAACTGTTGGCTAAGGCATACATATATATATATATATTGAAATAGTTCATATGTTACCTTGCCATGTACAATATGCCACATACCTTGAACCCATGTTATTATAGGAACCCTAGAGGGGGGGTGAATAGGGTCAAGCTAACTAATCAAGCACTTAGCACAAGCTAATTGGCAATTTAAAAATATAAGTGCAAGAGAAGAAGCAAACACAATACGGACACCCGATATATCCTGGTATCCTCCTAAGAGGCAGTCCTGTCCCGGAACTCTCTCCGGCTTTAATCTACTATTTGAGCAAATAGTTACACACGAGTTTGGATCCGAAGAACTCGCCAACTTCTTACACAAGAGCTTTAATCCGAAGGGCTCTCCGACTTCAACCGAGAGTTTGGATACGAAGACTCCCCAACTTCAACCAAGAGTTTGGATACGAAGACTCTCCAACTTCAACCTTTCACAATAGGTTTTGATCTCCTTATATAATAGGATGAAGATCTCACTTTTCAACTCAATAACTCTAACACAATTTGTGGATGGCAAATGAAAGCTTTGTAGAATTGTATGTGGATAAGCTTTGGTGGTTTAGGAATTTTTAGGCTCAAAGCATCAACCTTGAATGAAGGGGTTCAAGGCTATTTATAACCAAAGCATTGAAAAGAGCTCAAGGCAACTTTTTTAGTCCACGAACCGGCATACCGCCGGTATGATCCGGTATACCGTCGGTATACCGGTCTGGGATTGCAACGGCTCAAAATATAGCCGTTGGGATCATTTAATGCTGAAAATCCGACCGTTGGAATTTCAACGTTACTGAATCGGTATACCGTCGGTATGATCCGGTATACCGTCGGTATGCCGATTTTGTGGACAGAAACTTTCTGTGAACAAAATTGGTATATCGCCGGTATGCACCGGTATACCGTCGGTATGCCGGTTTTCAGCCAAAAATGATCCTGGACTAGTTTCTGCCCTAGCTTTCGATTTTGCCATCCATTTCTTATGTTTACAATAATTCCTAAGACTCATTACAGACTCCAGATAAACTTAGGCAGGTGCAGGCTTCTTCAGAGTCTTGAAATGATGATGGCATGGCTTGGCTTCTTCCTTTGATAGGTGCTGGCTTTTTTCCTTGGCGGCAGCTGTCCAAAGATATCCAGTTTGCGAAAACTGAATACCTTTCGGAGGCTTCGTCCCTGAACCCCCGACAAGGGGCGCTGCCCCCTCGACCCCCGTCCGCTGACCGGGCAGCGGAACCCCCGAGTGCGTGGCTCCAGAGATGTCGTTGGGTGGTTCAAAGAAATCTTGTGGGATCCGTCGTCTTTGGCCCACCATGATTTTTTCATTGCATATGTCCACATTGATCTTGCTTATAGCTTTTCTGCATGTACATGTTAGACGAACAAAGCAATACATAGTAGCAAGTATGATAAGTTTAATGCTCATTAGGACAATGATGAGTTTAAGTATAAGTGCTAAGGTGATAGCATAAAAGTTAGTGATATCATAATGATTAAACTTAATTGAATAACCACAATCAAAAACATAGTTTTGATTTTGGCAACCCGATTAAATTTAAGATAGAAAGCTCATATCACTAATATGTAAACCAATAGGCACATATCACCAAAGGTATAAGTATAAGTAGAAATGCTATAGCGATAGTATAAAGATTAGTGATAATGAAATGCTAAACTTAACATATTAACCATATTAAAAAACATGATACAATCATTGGGCCAACAATCTTCTCCTTTTTTATTATGGCAAATCGGTTAAGTTTAGTATAGACATAATAGATGCATGTATCACTAATATACAAAGGACATAAGCAATATCACTAAAAGCATACTACTTAGATTACTTATAAAAGCATACTTAAACTTACTTCTCCCCCTTTGACATGATCAAAAATAGGCTCTCCCGTACTAAGAGATAAAAAGAAATCAATCTCAAGCATAGAAATCAGAGCATGGGGAAGGCATAGACAATCATGATCAAGATATACTAATTGAGAAACAATAGGAGAAGTGTGTAAAGACAAGTGTATAAAACTACATACCAAATGTAGAGTACTAAAGAAAATTGCTTGTCAAAACACAATATGGATGGTAAAACTTAAAAGAATTTGAAAAAAAGAAATAAGTAGTTTACCAACTTGAAATCCAAGGAATAAATCCAAAACACAATAGGATATGAAATATTGCTCCAGTTTTGGAAGAGAACTATGAAATAAAGGATTTCAAACAAAAGCCATGAGGAATAGATAATTGCAACTAATAGATACCAATTGAGATATGAAATTAAATAAACTTGATACCAATTGAACAGATGTAAACTTGAAACATTGATCAAAGAAACCATTAATAATCATAATTGTCCACAAGTAAATAGTGGAACAAAATAAAAGAATGATCATTGTAAAATATTGTAATTGATATAAAGTAATCTCATTATTTGCAAGATCTATATGCTTATCCAAGTTCATGCATTTGAACTCAATTACCTTATCATGCTATATGAATACCCTTTAGACAAACATGAAGGTAAAGGAGAAAAATACTTGAGAAGGAGAAATTCAGTCGACTTGAATGCTCCCCCTCAAAGTACTACCAAAGTAGATAAAAATCATGAATTTTGGATAAGTCCTCAACAAGGAAAGCCAAATCAATTAAGCATGAAAGAAAAGTCAAATCAACGAAAGCATAATATTCATCAAGATAAGATCTGAAAGTTAATATTAGCAAGATGACATATTTAACCCATATGAAAGAGAAAGATAAGATAATAAGGACAATTACATACACTCTCATAAATCCTTCAAAATAAAAAAATATCATTACCTCAATCAATAAGATATGAAATAGAAGAAAATACGGGTCCATGATGAACTAGGTATACGACATATTAAAGGGTATAAATAAATAGAATCAATTGATTTGCTCCCCCTCAAAATATGCGTATCTAGTTCCAAAGCACTTATAGCATAAAATAGATAACTACAAGATCTAGGGGTAAATCAACTACGAATTTCTCCCCCTTGCTCGATGCATATAAGGCTACAATATCGTCAAAAGACGAATAATATCATCTTTAGTCAAGAAGAGATATACAATTAATAGCCACTAAAGATGAAGGATCAAAAGAATATTCCAATTAAGCACATATAATCAAAAGATGACATACATTAGTCTATATAGAAGGATCTCATAATTAAATATGATAGATCAATGTATGTTATCCTTTGAGAAAATGTCATCATGAAAAAGAATAAAGTCAATTAAGAACAATCATGATGATAGACAGAATATTGCCAAAAATAAAATAAAAATAAAACTCAAACATCATGTCCATGATTATCTAATTAAGAAAGAATCAACCAATTTATTACTTCACATGGACTAGGTATGTTTTATCACATATGTACCCATCAACCGGGTAATATCCAAACTTTGCTACTTCTAAATGAAAGACCAATAAAGTTCAAATAGCAAAGACACTATGTGATAATCCATGAGTAGTCAAAGTAGAGTAGTAAATTAACTTGACATTTACAAAATTAGATAGTTTAGGACTACTCAATCATTAGGATCATTCATAAAGTAAACAAATAAATAAATATGATCTAATGAATCTCATCAAGAGAAAATCACAAATTCAAAAAAAATATCTCACAAATCAATAGAAAAATAAAGAAAAAGAGTCATTCTCATTTAAATGATTGCAAATATAATCAAGAAGAGATGTAAATGATAATACGATAAAATCATGACTCAAAAGTGAGAGAAATTTAAGAGATACTTGCTAATGACTAATAAGGAAGGAGACTTAAAGAAAGGAATCACAAACCTCCAAGAGAAACAAGATCTAATCAAGAATTTGTAAAACTAGTTTTAGAGAACAAACATATATATCTAAGATAGGATACAAATTACATTTAGAAGAATCACAGATCTTGTTTATGTAAACTAGCATATCATATATAGATTAAAAAGAAAAATAATAGCTAGGTGAGTGAAAGTGACCAAATTATATAGCTTACCAATATATCACAAATAAGCAAACTATATAATCCAAATAAGATTAATGAGGGAAGCCATTAACGAGATAAATGTGCTCATTAAATCTTAAGTCACTAACACTAAAAATACTTGCTTAAGCAAAGAGTTCACAAAGAGGAAAATACATTTTGAATGAACAAAATGATTTAGAGACTCTTTACTAAGCAAGGATAAGAGCATAAGATGACAAATAAATGAATTAGACTCTTATCAAGTATAGGCCAAAAGAGATATTCATGAAAACATAATAAAGTAAATCTTTTTGCCAAGTATTGAGATTAACCCAAGATAATAAAATGATAGATCGATCTAGAGAATGCAAAATACTATAGCCATTATAAAATAAGTGTATTCTCTAGAAATGGGAAATCTCAACACAAAAGCTCAAAACCATAGTAGCTAAAGTCATAAGAAATATGATGTAACAATTACATGTATTCTCATGTGCTACAAAAACTATTGGGCAACAATAATTCAAAAAGAAGTATAAACCCAAGGAATGAGCAAAGAAAGATTATTAGGATCAAGAAAGCTAAATGCTAAAGATATCAAGAAGTACATTTTTCAAAGAGCTTTCATAGTCACCATAGTAAGTATATAGAAGATATCGATTTGAAAAAGTGCACTAAAAACGGAGGTAAATATAAAAACAAGACAAAGCATAAAACCATGTGATTCTTAGAAGAACTTCCATAAAATAGTCAAGTGCAAGGCATAAACAAATATTCTCTCTCAATATTCTAACTTAAAGGTATAAAACAAATAAATATCAAAAATTAGGAATCACTAATATATATTGCGAATAGGCATATATGAAAAGATCAAAAACTAATTAAGACAATGTATCCATAATGCCAACCAAAAAGTTAAGAAGATATCATCAAAAGAAGACTTTAAGGAAGAAGCTAATTGATTCAAGAAGAATAAATTTGGTCAAGGGAATCAATAGCTAAGGTATGAGAAAAGCACAAGTTTGAAGGTAACAAGTATATTTAAATACTCTTCAAGTCAATATAAAACTTTCGCTTAACTCATATGCCCCACATAAAGATATGTATACAAAAAAATATCAACATAAGAAATACATGATCTACATAGAGATGGAAATTTTAATGAATATAGTCATGTATCCTTAATGAATGTTTGAAAAACTATCCCAAATTCAAAACACATATAAATAATCTTTATTAGACAAAGACATAATTGATTCATAAGAGGTTTAATCAAAATAAAACATGAGAATCAATAATGAATATATTATGTGAGCACAAGTTTAAAGTGAAAGTATAAGTATATACTTGTCAAATGATAAGAAGCTTGTGCTAAACATATATATATTCACAAAAACCGATTAAGATAAATATCACATATTAAAAACAAACCGGCAAGAAGTAACTATTTCAAAAACTTTAAAGACGGAGAGTTAAAATCATGTTAACTCAAATCAAAATCAAGCTCCTATGGACTAGAGTGATATGCATGCTTTATAAATAAAGATTAAGAATAACGAGTATGCATATATAAATGTGTCACACTAATAGAGAATGAGTGATAAACTACATAGTGTCAACTAATCATTTAAGCCGAGTAACTAGTCATGCTAGATAAAAGAATTAATAAGAAAAATAACTAA
Organism: Iris pallida; assembly: GCA_029216955.1. Lineage (NCBI taxonomy): Eukaryota > Viridiplantae > Streptophyta > Magnoliopsida > Asparagales > Iridaceae > Iris > Iris pallida. Next base: position 1,685,224 of record JANAVB010042820.1, read on the forward strand.
GCATGCTAGTATTGTATCTCACATTGATTTATATAGAAGGTAACTGAAGGATATCAATGTGAGCTAGTAGCAAGACATCAAGAGAAACATGCTAGATTCTACAAATATAAACAATTTGAAGAGAATCGTTTAGCATGTTACCAAAGTGGCTCTAGTGGCCACGCTTGTATTGGTGCAATTGCTTGGAAGATGACCTTTGAGCTTTGCAACCACCAACACGCTCCTCGGTGCTATGTTCCGATACAAGAAGCTTCACCTACAACATTAGATGAAGACTTTGGTATCCAAATAAACTTGGATCCACATTTATTAGCTTTAGGGACCCATATAGCACTTACTCTAGCATTGGTAGTGAAGGTCCTACAAATAGGGCATGTAAAGCTCATGTGTCCAATACGAGAGCAATAGAAGCATCTAATGCTAGTGTGTGCACATGTATCAGAATGAGCATGGTTATGAACATGTGACATACTAGAATGATGAATGTCTCTAGAGTGAGCATGCATGGATTTGGTCTTAAGAATATCATGTTCTAATATCAAATCATCATGAATACAAGTAAGAGAATCAAATTTAACATTTAAAGCATTATTCTCTTTTTCAAATAAAATAATTCTAGAAATAAAATCATTATTTTATTTCTTTAAAGTGTCAATAGAAGAATCATACAAATAATTTAGCTCATGAGTTTGCCTCTTAAGATCTTCTATTGATGAGGAAAGAGATTTGATTTTCAAAATTAAAGCCTCATTCAAACTCTTTAAAGAAATACAAGATGAGTTTTGAGAATCAAGTCTAGATAATAAAACATTGTTTTCATTTCTCAAAAACTCATTTGCTTCTTCTAAATGAATAACCTTTTCAGAAAGTTCTTCATTTGTAGAATGAAGGTTGTCAAGAATCTCTAAGGATTGTTTAGCCATGGCTTTCCACTTAGAGCATTTCTTGCATTTAGAAGAAACATGATTGTCTATGCTACTAGAAGTAAAAGCCTCTTTATCGGAGGAGGAGTAGGAAGAATACGATGCTATAGAAAAAATAACAAGGATCTACTCTAAGGATGTTAAGCCTAACAATAGAGTCCTTGATCTGATACCAATTGTAGGAACCCTAGAGGGGGGGTGAATAGGGTCAAGCTAACTAATCAAGCACTTAGCACAAGCTAATTGGCAATTTAAAAATATAAGTGCAAGAGAAGAAGCAAACACAATACCGACACCCGATATATCCTAGTATCCTCCTAAGAGGCAGTCCAGTCCCGGAACTCTCTCCGGCTTTAATCCACTATTTAGGCAAATAGTTACACACGAGTTTGGATCCGAAGAACTCGCCAACTTCTTACACAAGAGCTTTAATCCGAAGGCTCTCCGACTTCAACCGAGAGTTTGGATACGAAGACTTCCCAACTTCAACCGAGAGTTTGGATACGAAGACTCTCCAACTTCAACCTTTCATAATAGGTTTTGATCTCCTTATATAATAGGATGAAGATCTCACTTTTCAACTCAATAACTCTAACACAATTTGTGGATGGCAAATGAAAGCTTTGTAGAGTTGTATGTGGATAAGCTTTTGTGGTTTAGAAATTTTTAGGCTCAAAGCATCAACCTTGAATGAAGGGGTTCAAGGCTATTTATAACCAAAGCATTGAAAAGAGCTCAAGGCAACTTTTTCAGTCCACGAACCGGCATACCGCCGGTATGATCCGGCATACCGTCGGTATACCGGTCTGGGATTGCAACGGCTCGAAATATAGCCGTTGGGATCATTTAATGCTGAAAATCCGACCGTTAGAATTTTAACGTTACTGAATCGGTATACCATCGGTATGATCCGGTATACCGTCGGTATGCCAATTTTGTGGACAGAAACTTTCTATGAACAAAATCGGTATACCGTCGGTATGCACCGGTATACCGTCGGTATGCCGGTTTTCAGCCAAAAATGATCCTGGGCAAGTTTCTGCCCTAGCTTTCGATTTTGCCATCCATTTCTTGTGTTTACAATAATTCCTAAGACTCATTACAGACTCCAGATAAACTTAGGCAGGTGCAGGCTTCTTCAGAGTCTTGAAATAATGATGGCATGGCTTGACTTCTTCCTTTGATAGGTGCTGGCTTTTTTCCTTGGCGGCAGCTGTCCAAAGATATCCAGTTTGCGAAAACTGAATACCTTTCGGGGGCTTCGCCCCCGAACCCCCGACGAGGGGTGCTGCCCCCTCGACCCCCATCCGCTGACCGGGCAGCGGAACCCCCGAGTGCGTGGCTCCAGAGATGTCGTCGGGTGGTTCAAAGAAATCTTGTGGGATCCGTCGTCTTTGGCCCACCATGATTTTTTCATTGCATATGTCCACATTGATCTTGCTTATAGCTTTTCTGCATGTACATGTTAGACGAACAAAGCAATACATAGTAGCAAGTATGATAAGTTTAATGCTCATTAGGACAATGATGAGTTTAAGTATAAGTGCTAAGGTGATAGCATAAAAGTTAGTGATATCATAATGATTAAACTTAATTGAATAACCACAATCAAAAACATAGTTTTGATTTTGGCAACCCGATTAAATTTAAGATAGAAAGCTCATATCACTAATATGTAAACCAATAGGCACATATCACCAAAGGTATAAGTATAAGTAGAAATGCTATAGCGATAGTATAAAGATTAGTGATAATGAAATGCTAAACTTAACATATTAACCATATTTAAAAACATGATACAATCATTGGGCCAACAGTTATGACACTAGCCTACACACATTTGTATCACACACTCTTCCCCTCTCTAATTTTCTCTATGAAAGTTGTATATATACATTGTTGTATAAATAGGTATGCCTATATATATATATATATATATATATATATATATATATATATATATATATATATATATTATTTATTTATAGATATATATATATATGAATTTCATGATAGATAGCTTAAATAACTAAATATGATGTGCCCTTGATGTGTGGTTGTGTAGCTTATATAGCCTTGGATTGGTATGTGTGAATGCTAGGGTAGACAAGGCTAGGCCTAGTGAGACTTCATTGAGTCTAGGTTGACCTAGTTGACCTAACCTTGACTTTTTAGTTGACTGAAGTTGACCAGGGTTGCATTTGGTCTAGGATTGACCTAATATCAAGTAGACTGCATCATAGTATCATACTTTATTACCTAGACATGTTGTAACTTGTGTTGCTCTGATTAGGAGATAGACACCTCTCCTCAGGCAGTACACCCTCTTCGGAAATTCAGTTACCAGACGAGTATATTCTCTGACCGTTTCATACTTGCTAGGATTTATATTCTTGCTCTAGATTACTTTACTTGATGCTGACACGTTGGTAGCACGGATTGGTACTATATGGATCTTTTTGTGAGATGTTATCCCCCTCGGGAGCATCGAATACTGTATGTTTTGTGTGTTTCACGAATCATCACGTATCTCTATGCTTCTACTGATTCACGAATCGCTTGTGACACATGGACTCTCATGTACACAGAGCCATCATGAATGACATTCATGTATCTCTTATTTTATGAGCCATATGAAGTTTCATGACTCTTAACATAACTTGAACAGATCCTTGTGTATTGATTGGGGATGGAGGAGTAGAAATATGCATATGAATAATATCCAAGTAGCTGTAGTCATGAATCACTCTTAGCTGTAGTCATGAATCACTCTTAGCTGTAGTCATGAATCTTCATATGCCATTCACATGTCTATATTTTACTTTGACTCACTAGTCACTGCTAGTTCTCTATTTATTGTAGATATTTCCTTACAGTTATCTCCTTTACTTCATATATTCTCTTTTCAGCGTTTCATATATCTTACTCTATTGCATGCTTTATTTTTCCTAACTTGATATGAACTGTGTGAGATGTATTGTGCTCGTTCCTGTCCTGACTGGACCTATTGAAAATATTACAGAGGATGAGGATGAGGCCCAATGCACCACCTATTACGGAGCAGGCTTAGACGACACCTGCGACTTGGTTCCTCTAGAGGACCCAGCTGCAGTACAGGATGCTACTCCCATAGTCTAGGCTAGATAGCTTGGCTTTATCTTATTTTTCCAGCATTGTTATTTTGACTTTCAGTTGTTGTTATGAGATATTGTATATATTTAGAGACTTGTATTGAGCTGGATGTTTCTTGAGTTGTTATCTTAGACACTTAGATTCTCTCTCTTATTTGTATGACATTGCGGTTTGATCTATCTATCTACCTTTACTATTCAGTATCTGCCTTAGATGTGATTGAGATTGTTTTGTTATGTCACCTCCATTCGGAGTGTATATACTGTTCAGATAACTTATATTGTTAGATGTTGTGACCTAGGACAGCGTTCTACTGCCGATATTATGACGTAGGCTGGGCGTTGTTACGTTCTTGTACCCTCACAATGGGTGCGGGTCGTGAAACAATCAAACATAAAACACAAAATGCATGCTTATATTCATAGTATAGAATTAATAAATTATGGCACAATTCTTTACGAACATTTGCTATAAATCTATGCAAAACGAAGATTGAATCGATTAATGAATGTTGCAACGATAAGACGGCACACGTTAAAAATTGGCTAACTCTTAAAGATTTCGTATACCATGCTTGAATAATTAATTTTAGTCTAACATGGTCATGGACAACTTGTGCATAAGGTTTCGCTTCCTTGAATGGCAACCCGAGGCCACGGGACCATTTTGGCCTAGGAGGAATGCAAGGTAGTTGTGCTGGATGCTAGCACAGGTCATTCAGAACTTTCAGCAGGGCTAGCTACCCGTGCTGAAAAGGCTCGCCGACCAGACCAAGCTATACGTCCAGGATGGCTTGAATTGCTAGTGACCCCCACTTGCACAATGTTTACAAGCTTTTCTTATAAATCTGACATGAAATGAACATGGTAAGTTACATTGCAATGGCATGCTCTGCCGTGGGTAAAATTATAGTAGTTATGCTATGTTGCCTATCGAATGCTTGCCTCTTAACATGTTAACATGCTAATTGATCAAGATGGTTAGAAAGATCACCAAGTAGCTAACATGTTTTATAAAACTGCTTGAATAAATGAGAGCCTGGATTTTAAATTAGCCACTCGCCAGTACATGTGATCGTACTGACCCCCGCTCTCCGCAGGTGCTACTAATCAAGAGGAACGTGCCAACTAGCCAAGGCGACGTTCGTGTTTTGAAGCTTCGACCGCACATCGAAGACTCTTACCGTACAACTTTTGAAGACTCTCTGCAAACAGTCTAAGAATATATCTCGAATTTCCCCTATTCCAAGTGGCTAGAATATGTTTGTTGTAAATAGAGGAGTGCAATGTATGGAACGACTATCTCATCGGCGTTTATTTTGTAATCGAGTCATGTTGTAAGCCCGTGCGGCATGATTGTAATAGAGTCTTCTAAAATGATGTCTATTATCAATAAAAATGCAAAAAAATTGTCTCAATATGTTGTTCAATTTCTCTGCGTACTCTCCTAGATGTTATGTTTCGAATAACCTTATGAATATGCCTTGTGCGCTCGCAACCTAGGTTCGTACGGCATCACGTCCGGGGGACAACTATCATCAGAATCTGGATGTGACAAAACTACACAGAAAGGACTTGAACCCTGGACCTAACATACTAACACCAAGTCACTCTACCAACTAGGCTAGGACTGCTACCAATTTTACAATGTGCAAATATAGTTTTAGTTCTTAAAAAAATAGCCCGGGATAGCCCAGCTGTAGCTCTGCCCCTGCCGCCGCCAAGTGGTGCCACCACATTGGCAGGTTAATCGACATGGGATCCATGCCTAGGGGGGGCAATGGACTTCGGCCACCTGGCATGCAGACTGGCCCGCTTGCGGGCTAGATAGTATTTTCCTTCTACCACCCTTATAGTAAGCATACGCATATTGTTATCGTTTGAAGATTGATGCATGTTATAGCATAAGATTTATTTGCAAAGATTTTAAGGAAAAGTTGATTTTTATTGATGAATAGTACAAATATATAGTCTAATCGTATACAAAAGATAAGGTAGAATAAAGAGAGAGATCCTAACTAAAGATATTAAAAGATAGAATATTGTTACAACAAACTAAAAGATAGGCCCGGTCCTGAACCAGTGCAGCTAGTGCGATGGAATAGGGCCCTTTAATATAGAGGGCATTTAATATTTTTTATATTCAAGTATTGATATTTAAGACTAGAGGGAGAGAACTGTATATATAATATGAGCTCATAAATATTAATTGTCCATAGCTCAGTTGGTAGAGCAGGGCATAATGATTCCTCAAGTTAGTGGATCAAATCCTGTATGCTCAAATTTGTAGGTTTTCTTTTTCATTTTTTTTGTTTAGTAGTTCATTATTAATATGATTAATTTTTATGCGTGCACTATAGTTTTTTTTTAATTTTAGTAATAAACATAATAGTAATAAGTTTAAAAAAGTCACATTTTAAGTACTAGAATGGATGTTATTAGAGATGAACACTTTTCTTTTTCTAATCACTGATTATTGATGTCATTACTTTTCATTCTTGTATTTTACTTGTGTTTAGAGTCGTGTTCACAATATTCATTCATTTTTTATGATTTTGTACGATCTTTTTTATGTAACGTCTCTTACATATTAAGGTTATTATTTTTTTGGATTATTATCTTTGAATGTATTAACTTTGTTATTGACAATTTTTTTCTCTATAAAGTTGATATTCAAACCTTAATTAATGTTTTTTCATTTAAAAATATGAGGACAATTTTTTGGTGATGGTTCTTTTGTTGTTGGTGATGGTTACTTTTGAATCTTTGATGGTTAATGTTTAATTCATTTCTTTTGATGTTTACATACATTTTTTTCAATTATATACTAGTTTTATTTGATATTTTATCTTTTGACTTTTGCATTCATTGTTTGTATCTATTATATTAATTTTGCTGATTTCTCGCTTTTTATTTCTTGTTTTTCAAGTTTGCACTCATAGGAGCACTAGAAAGCATTGATAGTTTTGGAGACATCAAAGAGATATATAAAAGAAAATCAAATGTGAATTATGTGTTTCTAATATTTAAACTTTATAGTCGTTGGATCAATATAATTTTATCATACATGAAAGTTAATTGGTATTCTCTTATTAAATTTTACTTATATACATGCGTTATTTTTATTTAAGAAAATTAAATTAAACTTGTGTCATTAATTTTACGTGAAACATGACTTTATCTTCAGTTTTTGAACAGGGCCCTCTAAATCTCAAGACCGGCCTTACTAAAAGATAAGTGCAAGACTAAGTCTTGGCTTTATCTTCAACATTATTTGGGTGGCCATGCAAAAGAAAGATCTAGTTCTGTATTAGTAAAAGAGTTTAAATATGTTCTAGTTGATGATATTGTGCATGCATCCAGCATGACAAGTATAATCTGCCTCTTTTTTTGTGGTTAGCATGCAACACAATCTTAATTAAATTTTCCAGTTCTCTCTCTCTCTCTCTCTCTCTCTCTCTCTCTCGGTAGTTTACGGAATATGCTACATTCTATATAAATAGGCAAACAAGCAAACACCCATTGGCCAAAGCTATAGTGGAGTATGCCAAAAAGTTCAGAGAAGAAGAAAAAAAATTATATCTGGCTGGAAGCGCAAAACTTTGCTCTGTTTCTGGGCACGGTGTGAAAGCTGTTAGATCTAATCTTGCTGCTCCTATTCTTTTACATAGCTTGTGATCATGCTTTGTTTTAGGAACCATTAGTTCCTTGTATTTTTTTTTATACTTGTTGTTAATACGAGGAGCTAATGGCTCCTAAAATAAAGCATGACCACAAGCTATGCAAAAGACTAGGGACAATAGGATTAGTTCTAACAAAAACCACGGTAGTAAATCAAGAACTCGTCCCCAGGCATACATATTCCAGAAGAAGCTTCATAAATCCTCATGGAAGCGGAAAAGATGGCTCAAACTGGCATAATTGTTTCTATGAATTAACTATGATGTTGTCGAAATTATAGCCATATCCGACCCAATGAAGCATGGAGCCCCAGATGTAATATCTATTTTGAAGTCCATAAATGTGAAGAGCATTATGGTAACAGAAGATAACTAGGGTACTGCTAGAGCCATTGCTAAGGAGGTTGGGATAGAAACTGTTGCTGCTGAAGCTAGGAAAACCTGATCAGAAAGCAAAGAAAGTAAAAGAACTACGACCTCATTTGGTTCGCGGAATCTCCCGGTTGGGAAAGAAAAGTGATTACTTTCCTATGTTTGGGTGCCCAAGGAAGCATGGAGCCCCAGATGTAATATCTATTTTGAAGTCCATGAATGTGAAGAGCATTATGGTAACAGAAGATAACTAGGGTACTGCTAGAGCCATCGCTAAGGAGGTTGGGATAGAAACTGTTGCTGCTGAAGCTAGGGAAACCTGATCAGAAAGAAGAGAAAGTAAAAGAACTACGGCCTCATTTGGTTCGCGGAATCTCCCGGTTGGGAAAGGAAAGTGATTACTTTCCTATGTTTGGGTGCCCAAGGAATTGAGGAGGAAAGGAAAGTGATTCCCAATGGAAGGGAAATTAGGGGAGAATCACTTTCCCACATTGAAGTATTCACTTTCCTTTCCAAATTCCTTGGCATTGCCAAACATCGGAAAGGAAAATCAATAGGAATTAAAGTTTCCCAAAGGAAAGGAAATGACAAGGAATTGATTTCCTTTCCCTTCCATTCCGCGAACCAAACGAACAGGTATATAAATTCCAACTTTCTACATGTCTAAATCTTTTTGAGATTTTTGCAAAAACTAATATACTTCTTCTTAGATATATGCTGTAACTCGTTCATATATCTTGATTTCAGATGTCTGTGTTAACTGTTGCGATGGTCAGGGATGGAATAAACGATTCCCGAGCTCTAGTGTTTGCAGATGTGGGCATAGCGATGTTAGATCTAATCCTGTTGTCCCTAGTCTTTTGTATAGTTTGTGGTCTTGCTTTATTTTAGGAGCCATTAGCTCCTCATATTTTGTTTGTCTACTTGGTTGTAAAGTCTATTTAAAGGCAATCCTAGCAAACAATAATAATAATAAGTAGAGATAAGAAAATGTGAGCTTTGTGTCCTGTTTCTCCTCTGTGTGCGAGTGTGGTTTTATTTTTTAGGTTCTATATTTCGTATCAAAGCCACAAGGGCCGTGTACTTGATCCGTTCATGCCCAAATACATGTTGCGCTCTCCGGGAAGTAGTGTCACCAGTAACGAGGTATCGATGAGTATGGCGGCGAAGGAGAGTTCTGCCGTCTTACTATATTATTCGATGCTCACGACGAGCAATTATGCAGCCTGGACAATCAAGATAAAGGTCTATATGAAGGCTCAAGGAGTGTGGGACGCTATTGAGGACAAGAAAATTGACGTGCGTAAGGATCAGATGATATTGGCGGCCATATATGTAGGCATCCCCAAGGAAACGCTTTTTCTACTGGCCAAAAAGCAAACGGCCAAAGATCCGTGGAAGGCGTTAAAGACGATGCAGGTAGGCATCGATCGGGTGAATGAGGCTAAGGTAAAAAGCAAATTTGAACATCCCATGCTGCTATAAGTGAGACAAAAAGATAGAGCAACGGGATTAGGGGGTGATTGTTAGATCTAATCCTGTTGTCCCTAGTCTTTTGCATAGCTTATGGTCATGCTTTATTTTGGGAGCCATTAGCTCCTCATATTTTGTTTGCCTACTTGGTAGCCTACTTAAAGATAGTCCTAGCAAACAATAATAATAATAAGTAGAGATAAGAAAATATCAGCTCTGTCTTCTTTCTTCTCTGTGTGCATGTGTGGTTTTATTTTTTAGGTTCTATAGGCGATGGGTGCAGGAACTGATATCGCCATTGAAGCAGCCGACATTGTTCTGATGAAGAGCAACTTGGAAGATGTCATTACAGCTATAATCTCTCTAGGAAAACTCTCTCTCGGATCCGCATGAATTATATTTGGGCACTTGGCTATAACATCATCGGCATACCAATTGCTGCTGGGGCCTTCTTTCCATCAACTAGACTCTAGCCGCTTGTCTCCATGGGTGGCTGGTGCTGCAATGGCAGCCTCATCAGTGAGCGTGGTCTTGTATTCCCTCTTGTTGAAGTACTATAGACGACCGAAGAAGTTGGATGCCCTCCAGATCAGAGGGGTATCACTTTGGAATGAACCATGGTCGGCAATATGCGGGACCCAAGTTTTAATAGCATCTATTTGTCATATAACTGGACAGCATCAGTTTATCATATTATCTACATATTGCTAGGTTAAACTTTCAAGTTGGTTGTGATTTGAACGTGTTCTCTGGCATATATGCTTGAGAAAGACATCATTTTTAGTGATGTGTGTTTAAAATTCATCGACATATCCAAGTTTGGACCATGGCTAGTGTTGGTGTTTTCACTAGGCTTTGGAAACTTTTAGTCCCACAATGGAAAAGCACCATGGTGTATATCTCAATATAAAGCTATGCTTGTATTGGAGTTTGCACATGGGTTGAGGTGGCCCCATGTAGGTTGACTTTTCTAGAGGGTTAATTATAAGTCACTACGTAGGGGCTTAGCGACTCGAACTCGGACTCACACTAAGGGCGTAGGGCGTAAAGTAGTGTTTTGATGGTACACTTTGCACTTAAAATTGTCGGCTATGCGCCTTGGCGCCTATACGTCCGGCGTCTATGTGTCTCAGTGGTTATGTGTCAGGTGCAATGAGTTAAGGAGCTATGAGTCTTGGAGCTATGCGTCCAGGCTTTATGCGTCCAAGAACTATGTACCTAGTTGTGCATGGCTGCTTTCAGTGCTAACAGGTCTGTCCACTGTCATTGCTTTTGGCGTGGGTGACGCTGTCAGCGTGCGACGCGCTGTTGTGTCTGCACATAGTACTCTGTGCAGCGGATATTATAGGATTTGGTTAATCGGTGCATATGGACGCATAAGCATTCTTACGCGTCCATAGGTGCCATCCTGCTCTATAAATAGAACATCACTCCTCTCATTTGAAAAAGTTGGAAGAGAAAGAAAGTCCACTCCGCTATAGAGGGACCATGGGGCAGCTACAGGCTTATGCGTCCACCCCAGGAGGCTTATGTGCCCCAATGAGCTTTAGCTCAAATGAGTTCCAAGTCATCCCGAGAGTGGCCCAGAGCATTCTAGAAGTTCTTGTGTGAACTTGCTGGTTCCTGGGAGCAAATCGTCTATGGGGTGAATCTTGCTTTGAGCAACGGTGACCTGTTCACCTCAGCAAGGAGATGTTTTTGCTTTTCTCTTGTTGTTTTCGTTCTATCTCATTGTAGCGTCTGCGAATGTAAAGAGAAGAACGAATTTGGTTATCTCTCTTCATCCTTATTTGATGTGAACGTTCTATCTCAATTACAACTGTATTTGCAAGGAATAATGTAGCTCCCCTTTTCGGAATTTTGAAATATATTTTTATTTATTTATTTGTTTTAAATGGTAATTTTAGAATTTTGTAAATAATTATTTAGTTAATTATTACGGTAGGTGATTTTTAATCATGATTAAATTTGGAGTACAATGTGACTAGAAATCGTGGCACTGATAGTGCAGTGGCGTGCCTAGACTAGTGTATTAGCCATGCCAAGAAAGACCCAGCCATAAGTGTGTCCTAACTAGGAAAACCAATGCCAATTTAGTTCAGACTGTACCCGAACCGAGCCTAAGCCTACGTAGTTGGGTAGGTGCATCCAGAGACGTCCGTGTAGATATGTATTGTGCAAATGTATAGTTGTATTTTATTTAATATTGTAGCAGAAGATTGTATCAGTGGGTGTTATACAATTATTAAATATTTTATTGGATATTTTATCTTAGGATAGGATAAATACCATCCTTAGTTGTCCTTGTACATTGTTGAGATTATTAAATTATGCGTAATAATATATACACCATTACTAGTTTAACGAATTTCGTTATTACTATTATTATTATTATTATTTTATTATCAATATTATTGAGGTGGTTATTATCTAAATATTATATTTTTATTATTAATTGGTTATACGTATATGTATACATATAGATATAAGTGTGTAAATATATATATAGATGTGACTGTATATATAAAATATAAATATGAATATGTGTGTATATATATACATGTATAATTGTATCTAGATATTTATATATATATATATATGTAGACATATATATACATGTTATTTATTAAAAATAAAAAGAAAAAGGAAAGGAAATCAAACAATTCAGCCCGGGCCCAGCCAAACCAAGCCGGGCCCAAGCCCAACCCGATAACAAAGCCAAATCCCCATCCTTCCCTGTGCAGCAGTGCACAGCCCACCCAAGTGGAGCCAACCCGAAGCCCTCACACCCGATCAACAACAGCAGCGGATATATATATATATTTGCGTATACGTCGAGAGACGATTTTCGAAAAACCCTAACTCCACGACGGGCCGCCCTTCTCCAGCGCCGACCCGGACCCTAGGCGCACCGCCCGCCGCTGCCACGACGGCCAGAGTCGGCCGGACATGCGTGCGACAGGACACAGCGCGCGCGCATGAACAAGAACGACAGTAGCAACCGACCCCAAACACCCAAGTTCGTGACGGAAATTCTCCCTCCTCGGTCGACGAAATGCCGTCCCATTTGCTCTGGTATGTTCACAATATGTACACCTACCTTTCCTTTCAAACACTTTGAATTTAGGCGCACTACGTTGCCCGATAAATCGACGCAAAGTCGAAGAAAAATCTGTCCCAAACAGGACAGAAGAACCAGTCCAACTACCCTAGTTCACGGCCAGTTTTCTTCCAACCCATGCGTGACTTCGAAATTCTGTTTGAAAAGATTCATAGACAATATATACAGGATCGAAATGCCACTGATAGAATTATTTTTGTGTAATTGTACAAGAGATTATTCATTATTAAAAATAAGGAAAAACCTGGTTCAAAAACTAGAAAATTGTTCCACATGACGTGCATCCCGCCAATCTGGACGACGTGGTCACGGACCAAAGGCATAGAAAGCTGCGTAACGGCTTCGTGGTCGTGTGGGCTTTGACGGAATTCAAATTGGTCGCGTGTGCGCGACGAATTTGATACGTATCCGTCGAAATTTACCGTATCGTGCACTTTGCAAATTTCTCAATTACTTTGTGCACGCTCATCAGATTGAGATGAAACTTGTGCCAACAGGTCCGTATCGTTTTTTTTGGTCCTGTAAGCCAAGTTTGGTCCAATTCTGAGACAGTTGATAAAATCACCATTTTGTGGGCCCCACGGTTCCACTCAACGGGCAATTTTGTGCACGGCCCGTCGGAATCCAACTCTGGAGATACGGTTGGGTTCGTATCGAAAAACCAGATTTGTAGACATGTAGTTTGACGACTTTAGAGACCGTTGACTCTGGCACGCTTTTCGGTAAAAAGCGGGTCCAACGGCGGATATCATTTTTGACCAAAATTATCGTTTTGCCCCTGTGTCCAGAATTGGATTTAAGGACAGGGAATCCTAGCTAATTTGAATATTCTGAGAATGTTGGTACTATTTATTTCTGCAGGAGACCTCTACATGTGTTGACTGATTGTGGCTCATTGTGTGGTATAGTATTGGTTTCTCCAGCTAAGGACCTCAGGCAAGTGCACTTTCTGATTGCTTTCCGATTCATAGTAGTCTTTTAATTTTATGTCTATACATATATCTTGCTGCTTGTTGACACGCTCGTCACACGGAGTAGTCGAGAGGAAAAATATCTTAGTAGACATGTGGACTACCCAGAAATATCTCCAAAATGTCTATTCTTGAACGATAGCAGCTGCACACGACACGTACAGTGAGCCGGATTTACCCCCTAGCGGTTCACATGTCGAAAAGGATATTTCACACCACCTAGATAGATATCTTTTATTAGTTTTCCCTCATTTTCTTCTCTATCGTGCTATGTCATCAGTTATTTACCAGTTTTGATATCTCATATGTTATTTTTATGTCTTAGTAATTCTATTGTGTTTTCGCATTGTCGTCGATTTGTGTACTTGTTCCATTCCTGACTGGAAACCAACATTTTTCAGGTTTAGCCGCGATCACTCTTAGCATTGGGGAGGCTTGGGTATGCTGAAGTCAACCTAGAAATAGATAGTAATTGTATCATTTTCATTAATTATAAAATCTTGTATTTTCTTTAATTTTAAATGTTGTAAATGATGTAATAAATTTAGAAATGTGAATGAGCAGCAAATATGATATTTTGAGAATTTATTTCTTGCGGGCTTGACAGCGTTCTATCGCCGATCTGCGGCGTAGGCTGGCTTAGACACGTCTCGCATCCGAAAAGCGGGTGCGGGTTGTGACAAGTTTTTGTGGTGGCCCATGCAGGTCAGTTTTCGCAAAAGATTGCGAACTCGTGGTAGTACCATATTAGTCGTACTGCTGCGAGCCTGCGCCCAAGAAATGCTCATTCACAATTTGGATTAAAATAATTTAGGAGAATAACTAGGACTAGGAGTCCCTTGTTCAAATTGACCGTGGATAGTTAAGGTTGTTAGATAGGCCATGCAATTTAGATAGCTTGCTAGATCTCTATAGGTACACTATTACTTTCGATATGACAATGTGATCAAATGTGGATATACTATTCGTTTGGTATGTTAGATTTGCCTAGAATTAAGGCGTTAATTTCGATAAACTATTTAATTTTCTTTTGCTCTATTAGATATGAACATCATTTCATGAGTTAGAATTGCCTATTTAAATTCTCTTTTGCTGTAAGGATTTAGTTTATAATTTCTGATTCTGTAATTCGTGTGCGAATCTCGAGGTAGATTGACTTGAGATTTTCCATCAACCATTGAAATACACATGAAATAGATACTAGAATATTTGTATCTCTTTTGTCTTTAGTTATTTCCTCCATATTAACTCTTTTATTTTAAGTGTTGTGACTGATAGGACAATTACCTACGCTCTATTTTAGTCAACTTGTTTGAATCTCTAGAAGCTCATAGATTTTACAGTTATGGCTAGAGGAATATTAGTTAACCCATAAAGTTTAGACAGCAGCGCACTGTCGTCAATTATTTGAGAGTGGAGATTGTGGGTTCACTGCAGCCAGCAGTGCACTGGCGAGGTACAACCCACAGAATTGAAGTCATCCCGAAGAACCATAGTTTATGGAACATTGCTGAAACTATGTTCTCGTTGACCTCTTAGATCTTAGATACCCTTGTGTCAATATAAGGTAGAGTACCTGATAGCATATCGTCCCTGAATCACGGAACCAAGGGTTTGCCACAACCAAAGTATACAGGCGAGGCATAATTCTCGGTAAAATAATTTCAAACGTGATTATAAGATTAGGATACTATAGAGAATAGAAAAATGTCATGTATGTTTCCTAAGATCTAAAACCAATACTAGTGGAAGCTCTATAAGTTGGTAGCATGTCTCTCAATTTAGCATTATGTGATCCTTGTGATCTATTAACAAGGTAGGTGACTGGCCAAGGCCTTATAGATAGGAAGATAGTGGGATGACTGTATAGGCAAGAACACCAGGTAAGGAATTGATTCTCTCAAAACTCGAACCAATTGTACCTCATTTCAACAATCTTGCATATTTATATTTTGACCCTCTTGACCAATATGCTATTACAGCCTAGTTTTTGCAAGCTTACTCTGTATCGAGCTTGATTCAAGATACGTGTTTATTGGAGACGCCTGCTAACATATTGTCTAATCAGAATTATTATATTACGGTCTGATCAACCGTGATGCATTTGGTTCGCTCTTCATCTAATTTTCTTACGTGGATTGAGATATAGAGGTATCCAGGATCTCATCCGTGACTGCTTCGACAAATTCTCTTGAATTATACATTCGTCTTTGAATCATGTAATTGTGTTCAGTAACATCTCCCGTGAACTCTATTGTCTTTGTCTTTTCACTAATTTGGAAAGGAGAAAGCTCGTAATTGACCGATAGATACATAGTATCCCCATGACCATAATAGTTGTATACGCCAGTATAGCTACCATCGGCCAGCCCTGTGACAGGAACCTTGCCTTAAGTTACTCGTTCTCCTTCCGACCTTCAAGCTACTATTGGGACCTTCTAGCCATCTGAATTTGAGGAACGATTCTTGGCTTGACTTATATCTACCGTATCCCACTACGCTGTGCCTTGTTCTTTATTGACCAGAGTCGAGGTACAATATTCAGACTTTGAAATCCTTCTAATCTCATTATTCCTAAAAACGATGTCTTGGTTTCTAAGGTGGGTAGACTGTAGGCCTTCTAATCTTGGAATATACGAGGATTACCGATTGATTAGAATAATTTTCCTATTAGAATGATAGTTAGTGTCCCATGGACTCCCACTTTCCACTTAGATTATTTTGTGTCCCCGGCCGTGCCATTAATATTCAGAGCACAAAACCAGTTGTTACCTTCCAACAAACTTTATATGTAAGATCTAGACGAGTCCACCTTCATCTAGGTATATCTTGTCCCATTCAAACACGTTCCCTTGTACTCTATTTCATGGTACGACTTTCAGGTAAAAAGGACTAGTTATAACCTTTACCATAGTACCGATAAACTTTCCGACTACAATTAGAGACTCAACCTTGACTCATTTACTTCGACCAAATATGTGGTTGTGACCTACTCGAAACCCACTATGCATATGCCACTAGTGTGCCATTCAATTGAGGCCTCGGGTGCTACTTAAATACAAAAGTCACAGAAGGTGCATTTTGGGCTTGAGGGACCTAGCTAATCAACTTGACTGGCAACCAGCTTAACCACTCGAGTTGAATCCTATTCTAGGTTACCCTAACCTAGTAGACATAGTTTTATCTTGGGATCTTGTTCAGTCCATATAGATTGAGATCCTAGGTTCATCCAACCAACGAGTGATATCCAAATAGGAAACCCATTAAGGCCCAGTAAAATCCCTCCAAACAAACCCCATAGTTGATCTATAAAACCGAACTGTTTGAAATAGGTCCCCATACCTATTATGTAGTCTCCACCCCTTAGAATGTGATGTCCTTCGTAACCATTATGCCATCTACTTGGACGTCGCGATACAATCCTGTATTGCATACGTATCCCTTGCTCGTGTTGTTAACTAACCACGGAAAGATCACAATTTTGATTTCTCAATGTCCGTTCTATTTTGGAACTTTGTCTTGGACTTCGAGAACAAAATTTATGTACTGCACGGATTGCAAGCCCCTCTAAGAAATAAGTGTTCTTCGATTTATCAGTTGACTGGACTAGAGTAGCTCGCCTAACAAATAAGGCAGTGGTTTATAAACTCTCTTTCTATCTGTACTATTGGACATTCTCTACCATTCTTGAAACTTCATTTTGCTCTTAATTATTCTTTCTTACTTTCCTGTCCTTCCTATTTCGGGGTGACGAATGATCGTGCTGTCTAGAATTCATCAGAGATTCTTAAGTTATATTAGAATATTGTTTGATTTGAATACTTGGTCGTTTGATAGATATGTGGGAATATAGATGTCATATGTCTTAGATATCTAGGGATAATGACTCTAACAACTTGATGGAAGGTTATAAAGTTTTTAGTGACATACCCTTGAAGGAGTAGCGTGACCAAAGGTGGGTAGAAGCCCGCGAGGTTTCATAATTACAAATGGTTAGAGAAGGCTATAAAATATTTTTGGAGAAATTAAATTTGAGGAGATTAAGGTAATAGTCGATTTTGATTTTTTTAAGAATAGTTACGAATAAGAATTTCGAGGACAAAATTATTTTTAAGGTGGGTATATTTGTAGCTCCCCTTCCCGGAATTTTGAAATATATTTTTATTTATTTATTTATTTTAAATGGTAATTTTAGAATTTTGTAAATAATTATTTAGTTAATTATTATGGTAGATGATTTTTAATCATGATTAAATTTGGAGTACAATGTGACTATAAATCGTGGCACTAATAGTGCAGTGGCGTGCATAGACTAGTGTATTAGCCATGCCAAGAAAGACCCAGCCATAAGTGTGTCCTAACTAGGAAAACCAGGCCAAGTTGCGACGTGACCACTATAAATAATTTAATTATTTATTATTAATACTATTTGACTTTTAGGTGACCCGGTTATGCCAATTTAGTTTGGACTGCACCCGAACCGAGCCTAAGCCTACGTAGTTGGGTAGGTGCATCCAGAGACGTCCGTGTAGATATGTATTGTGCATATGTATAGTTGTATTTTATTTACTGTTGTAGTAGGAGATTGTATCAGTGGGTGTTATACAATTATTAAATATTTTATTGGATATTTTATCTTAGGATAGGATAAATACCATCCTTAGTTATCCTTGTACATTGTTGAGATTATTAAATTATGCGTAATGATATATACACCATTACTAGTTTAATGAATTTTGTTATTATTATTATTATTATTATTATTATTATTATTTTATTATCAATATTATTGAGGTGGTTATTATCTAAATATTATATTTTTATTATTAATTGGTTATACGTATATGTATACATATAGATATAAGTGTGTAAATATATATATAGATGTGACTGTATATATAAAATATAAATATAAATATGTGTGTATATATATACATGTATAATTGTATCTAGATATTTATATATATATCTATATATATATATATATATATATATATATATATATATATATATATATATATATATATATATATGTAGACATATATGTAGACATATATATACATGTTATTTATTAAAAAGAAAAAAAAAAGGAAAGGAAATAAAACAATTCAGCCCGGGCCCAGCCAAACCAAGCCGGGCCCAAGCCCAACCCGATAACAAAGCCAAATCCCCATCCTTCCCTATGCAGCAGTGCACAGCCCACCCAAGTGGAGCCAACCCGAAGCCCTCACACCCGATCGACAGCAGCAGCGGATATATATATTTGCGTATACGTCGATAGACGATTTTCGAAAAACCCTAACTCCACGACGGGCCTCCCTTCCCCAGCGCCGACCCCGACCCTAGGTGCACCGCCCGCCGCCGCCACGACGGCCAGAGTCGGCCGGACACGCGCGCGACAGGACACAGCACGCGCGCATGAACAAGAACGACAGTAGCAGCCGACCCCAAACACCCAAGTTCGTGACAGAAATTCTTCCTCCTCGGTCGACGAAACGCCGTCCCGTTTGCTCTGGTATGTTCATAATATGTACACCTACCTTTCCTTTCAAACACTTTGAATTTAGGCGCACTACGTTGCCCGATAAATCGACGCAAAGTCGAAGAAAAATCTGTCCCAAACAGGACAGAAGAACCAGTCCAACTACCCTAGTTCACGGCCAGTTTTCTTCCAACCCATGCGTGACTTCGAGATTCTGTTTGAAGAGATTCATAGACAACATATACAGGATCAAAATGCCACTGATAGAATTATTTTTGTTTAATTATACAAGAGATTATTCATTGTTAAAAATAAGGAAAAACCTGGTTCAAAAACTAGAAAATTGTTCCACACGACATGCGTCCCGCCAATCTGAACAACGTGGTCGCGGACCGAAGGCATTGAAAGCTGTGTAACGGCTTCATGGTCGTGTGGTCTTTGACGGAATTCAAATTGGCCGCGTGTGCGCGACGAATTTGATGCATATCCGTCGAAATTCACCGTATCGTGCACTTTGCAAATTTCTCAATTACTTTGTGCACGCTCATCAGATCGAGACAAAACTTACGCCAACAGGTCCATATCGTTTTCTGGTCATGTATGCCATGTTTGGTCCAATTCTGAGACAGTTGATAAAATCACCGTTTTGCGGGCCCCACGGTTCCACTCAACGGGCGATTTTGTGCACGGCCCGCCGGAATCCAACTCTGGACATACGGTTGGATTCGTATCGAAAAACCGGATCTGTAGACATGTAGTTTGATGACTTTAGAGACCGTTGACTCTGGCACGCTTTTCGGTGCAAAGTGGGTCCAACGGCGGACATCGTTTTTGATCGAAATTACCGTTTTGCCCCTGTGTCCAGAATTGGATTTAAGGACAGGCAATCCTAGCTAATTTGAATATTCTGAGAACGTTGGTACTGTTTATTTCAGCATCCAGAGACTTCTACATGTGTTGACTGATTGTGGCTCATTGTGTGGTATAGTATTGGTTTCTCCAACTAAGGACCTCAGGCAAGTGCACTTTTTGATTGCTTTTCGATTCATAGTAGTATTTTTATTTCATGTCTATACATATATCTTACTGCTTGTTGACACGCTCGTCACACGGAGTAGTCGGAAGGGAAAATATCTTAGTAGACATGTGGACTACCCAGAAATATCCCCAAAATGTCTATTCTTGAACGATAGCAGCTGCACACGACACGTGCAGTGAGCCGGATTTACCCCCTAGCCGTTCACATGTCGAAAAGGATATTTCACACCACCTAGATAGATGTCTTTTATTAGTTTTCCTTTATTTTCTTCTCTATCGTGCTATGTTATCAGTTATTTACCAGTTTTGATATCTCATATGTTATTTTCATGTCTTGTTAATTCTATTGTGTTTTTGCATTGTCATCGATTTGTGTACTTGTTCCATTCCTGACTGGAAACCAACATTTTTCAGGTTTAGCCGCGATCACTCTTAGCATTGGGGAGGCTTGGGTTTGCTGAAGTCAACCTAGAAATAGATAGCAGTTGTATCATTTTTATTAATTGTAAAATCTTGTATTTCCTTTAATTTTAAATGTTGTAAATGATGTAATAAATTTAGAAATGTGAATGAGCAGCAAATGTGATATTTTGAGCATTTATTTCTTGCGGGCTTGACAGTGTTCTACCGCCGACTCTGCGGTGTAGGCTGGCTTGGACACGTCTCGTATCCGAAAAGCGGGTGCGGGTTGTGACAAATAATGGATTTTATTCTTTGTTTGCTTGCAGCTTAATTCTGCTGGATTTGTGAAGTTCGGGGAGCAAGTCTCTTGCATGAATCCCTGAACTTCTTCTACAAGATTAAACAGAGTGCAGGCTGAAAAAGTCTTGCATGAAACTTTGTTGTTTCTAGCCTTAGTTCTCATCTTGGTACGCCTCGAGACTAACAGCTAGCCTATATTATTGCACATGGAAACTGTGAAGTTATAAAGTAAAACTTTGGGGAGCAGATGTTATTATAGCTGGGCATGTTTCTTTTCGTGCTGATGTTGTTGCAACTTGCAAGTGATACCCAGCAATACCAAAAAGGTCGCTAAAAGTGGCCAGCAACTCAAAGCCGAGTTGTCAAGATGCTATTTGCTACTGTAATTGATGTCGCTAAATCGCTAGGTTGACACTTTTTGACGTTGCCAAATGCATCATTGTAGTAGTATCCTAACAACTTCCTTGACTCAAGATAGCTAAGGTGTCACGATTATTAGCTAAAGTATAGTGATGCAGTAGACTTCTTCTATTGACGTGTCAACGTGACGTGATAAGCATATTTGCGACATCTAGTGACTTTAAACCTTACAATATTTATCTCTTTCGTATCAGTCACTTACCGATGTTCAACGACACAACATAAACGACGTTCATATACCAGTTAGCGATGTTTTTTCGGCATCGTTCGACGTCGCTTG
This sequence comes from Iris pallida, assembly GCA_029216955.1. Lineage (NCBI taxonomy): Eukaryota > Viridiplantae > Streptophyta > Magnoliopsida > Asparagales > Iridaceae > Iris > Iris pallida. The sequence continues at coordinate 1,706,817 of JANAVB010042820.1, forward strand.
AGCGTCACTAAAAAATACAAAAAATATTGCAGAAACCAGCATTGAACCTACTTTTTATATACACAATACAATAATATTGTTGTCGTGGGGCACACACATTGCATGTGCAAAGTATTTTTTATTTCATTAGAAATGTTGATATAGAGACATCAAATTTGTTTAAAATTTTGCGAAGAAAGAACTGATAAATAATAGTTACAAAAGAAAGAAAAAACGAATGCCAAGACAAACCTCTTAAAAAAAATAATGCGAAGATAACTCATCCGTAGTGGCAGTAAGATACAATATTAAATGTGGACCAAAGAATGTTTTGTTCCCAACATGTACCATAGAACATTCCAATGTACAACACCATCAAAATCTCTATTTATTGAAGATGAACATATATTTGCTTGTCGTGTTACCATGCCACCTGCAAGAAATAAGGAAAGGTAAAAGGTTATATGAAAACAAAGGTGGTGACAGTAATTAAGAAAATATCCAATTTCTTAAATTAATAAACATAAGTAAGTCAGGTACCGAGAGTTTCCAATAACCGCAATAAGAAATTGACCACCTAGAGAAATGAGAAAGCCATCTTTTAGTATAAAAAATACTGTAGATAAGTTTTATAAAACAAAATTAAAATGAATAATTCAATAATATATTAGCTTCAAGTCCAATCCACACTAACCAAAAATTCATAAAATAAATAATTATAATGAAATAAATAATCATTGTTAACCAATGGGGAGCATATTATAACATCAGAGCTAGAATGGATTGGTATAGATTAGTATGTAGTATATACATACAAGCATCAACAATAGTTCCAGAAGGAATCTAAAGTATTCCTGAGAAGATCAATATTGTTTTTATTGTTAAGTTGATAATTGATAACTTGATATTTATTTGGTGGTGAGTACATTATTCCTTTTTCCTAAGCTAAGAATATGACAACATCCTCTGCTTGGTAATTTAAAGTATTATACTCATTTGATTCATAACAGTATCAACATCAAATTTTTATATGATATCATTTTTATCATATATATTCCTATACAAAATCATATTGTTTCATGGAAAATGGTTATAGGTCCAAACGATGTTTATTTTGACATCTTTAGTTGAAATGCTTTTGTTCCTATATTTTCAAGAAAAATTAATATTTTATGAATTTGGAGCGACTTATACTGCCTCATTAAAAATCTTTCAAAGAAAAAATTCAGAAGAAAAAAATTTCATCGAAGGAAAAGAGTACAATGCACAAAGACATACTTCGAGATATGCTTAGACGGCTTTAACCAGATTTTTGTCTTAGTCGGCTCAAGACCTTTATCAGCTTCCTAAGGAAAGCTTTCTCAGACTATAGGGAGCTGTGCTAAGTTCAACTTCTTCGCAGCCACCATTTCATCACTATTTGTTGTAGCTGTTGTGCTACAAAAGATTTTCTTAGTTAGAAAACACTTATGGCTATGTCTTCCTTGGTATAGCTAATACACTAGTCAAGGCACACGACCATGCTATCCGTGCCATGATTCCTAGTCGTCTTGTACTTTAAAACTCAACCATGGCTAAAGTCATCTACCGTAATAATTAATTAAATAATTATTTATAAATTCTAAAAATCCACATTTAAATCAAATAAATACAAAAAAATATTTTTAAAATTTTTAGGGAGAGGAGTTACAAATCTACCCACCTTAAAAATAATTTCGTCCTTGAAATTCTAATTCATAACTATTCTTTAAAATTCAAAAAGAAAGTTTGCCTTAACCTTAATCTCCTCAAATTTAATTTCTCAAAAATATTATATGACCTTCTCTAGTCATTTTATAACACCGAATACTTGAGAACTTCTACCCACCTTTGGTCATACTACTCCTCAAAATACAGTCACTAAAATCTCATAATCTTCTAACTAGTTGCTAATCATCCTTCCAACAGATATCTAGGAGATATGGCATCTATAATCCCTCAACCAAATATTCAATGATCAAGCAATATTATACTATAATTCAAGAATTTCAGATGAATTCTAGACAGTATGATCATTCGTCATCCCGAAATAGGAAAGGACGAGAATCAAGGGTACGGAAAGGCAAGGAGGAAAAATCGAGAACACATATGAAATTTTAAAGACGGTAGAGAAATTTCTAAGAGAATTTTCAAGGCAGTGTGGATTGAGATTTCTAAGGTTTAGTCATGGTCGCAGGCTCGTATCAGTACAGTTACGTAACCGATACGATATGCTCTAACCTGCATGGACCACCAAAAAAACTTGTCACGACCCGCACCCGTTTTTCGGATGCAAGCACGTGAGCAAGACAGCTACATATCGAGCGGACTCCAGCCCGACTCGAATACGTAAACGCTGTCAAGACTATGGTATACTGCCAAATCATGGAAAAACAAATCTATATCTCAATCCACGATAAGAGTATAAAACATGAATGAACACTATGGGTTGTGGTTTGCAGCCCACTAGCATATATGTCCGATAAGACTCCAAGGAATATAACAAGAGTCTCTAAAGTGAAACAATAAGCAGGATATCTCATGATAAGGAATGTAAAGCACGAAAGGATAACAATGTAATATCACTAACAAATACCTGAATCATGCATCACAATCATCTACCATCCCTCTCTGCTAACTAACTCCATGCAGTCGCTAAACCTGAAGAGATCATCAGGTCCTCAGGGGACATAATAAGATACATAAAAATATGTCTATCTAGCAGTTTAATCATGCATGATAATATAACAGGATATAACCAGGAAAAGGCATAAACATGGAAAGAGACTACGACCAAACTGCTAACAAGTGACTATCGACAAGTGGCTACTGACAGGTGACTATGAACTGGAACACAAGAACAACTACATGTAACTGAACTGCTGGATGAACAAATGAACACGAGATCAATGGAATACCAAACCCTCGCCCCGAGTGGACTCGCAGGTTTGAACTAATCACTAACCCTCGTCCCGAGTGTGGACTCTCTGGTTAGTTCACGGCAAGGTACCTTCGTCCCGAGTGTGGACTCTCTAGTGCAAGTATAAGTCAACATCCTTGTCCCGAGTGTGGACTCCCGGACGTAAACATATCAAGACAAAAACCCTCGTCCCGAGTAGACTCTCTAGTACCAAGGAACAAACACCCTCGTCCTAAATGTGGACTCTCTGGTGCAACGGATCAACCCTCGTCCCGAGTGTGGAGTCTCTGGTTGAGGAATAACAGGAAAATAGAAGTTCAACTACATGTACTCGTTCCACGACACGACTCAAGCAAGGTACTGGTGAGACAAGGTATGACTCAGTCAACACACAATCAAGGACAACTCTAATATGAACTCATAAGGTGAACAAGCATGGCATATCTATACTATTAAGTCATGAAGATGATATACAGGCAAGTCAATGAACTAGTGAACATGATATGAAGAACATATATAAATCAAGTCGACTAGAGAACTGATAATAACATATAAATCCATAGAACTAGAGTAACCAAATAATCACAGGAAAAACTATAAGCATGAAATTAAACTGTAGAGGGAGGCAAGGTATCTTGTTTGGTGGTTGCACGTAAATCCACAAAATGTACCATCAACTGGTACGCCATAAAGTCCAAATCTTACAACTATCTCCGAAAGCTGAAACTGACATTGCCAACACTCTCAGAATAGTCAAATTAGCTAGGATTGCCTGTCTTTAAGTCCAATTCTGGATACATGGGCAAAATGGTAATTTTGGACCAAAACGGTGTCCGTCGTTGGACCCGCTTTGCACCGAAAAGCGGGCCAGAGTCAATGGACTCTAAAGTCATCAAACTACATGTCGAAGATTTGTTTTGAGGATACGAACCCAACGGTATGTCCAATTGTGAGTTTCGGTGGGCTGTCCACAAAATCATCCGTTGAGTCTAAGCCTACCAAAAATACACATATGTACAAACAATATATATATATATATATATATATATATATATATATATATATATATATATATATATATATATATATATATAAGTATCAAACTATTTGTTTTTTCCAATTATCTAACCAAATTAATTAATCCTTTTATCATTTCTTTTTAAGGGAGGGTATATGGAAATACGTATAAAGATTAAAGGGTCAATATGAAATTAACTCCATATAGCATTATAACTATATAAGATGCCCATGCTGCATGAGTACTTGCTCATTATTTGTTATAAGTAAGAATATGTTTATTCTAATTAATTTACATTAGCAAATATGTTATTTTATTGTTACTATGATTTATGCAATTACTATAAAGTGAAGGGGTCTAAATGAAATTATACAATACAACTCCAAACACTTTCTGGCTCAAAGTGTACCAAAGGAATCATGGTCCCACGTGGATGATTCATAATGATTGGCTTAAGTTATAATAAGTACTTTAAGAAGGATTTATATGCAAACTAACCTTTCCTTTAATCATAAACTGGCCCACCACCTCTATATTATAAACGAACCCATCTTCTTTGCATAACCATGCTGCTGCTTCCCCCTATTCTTCCTCGCATGGTGTACGTGGAGGTCCCAGCAGTTGGACAGCGGATGGGAGGCACACGCAGCCACGGAAAGGGTGGCATCGAGCTTGGCAGAAAGAAGGCCAAGGGTTCGACATGCTGATGTCCACTTGAGGGTGGTCGGGGAGGTGGCTGCGGCCTAGGGGCCGTCGGCAGGAGGCACCACCAGGGCGGCGCGCTACGGCACGAGCACGGAACGCACGGCGGAAGTGATTTACCATTGTATGGAGGCTGTGCGGATTGCCGGTGGCAGCACTGCATGGCCGGAAAGGAGTGCCTCCGGCGCGGCGACCACGGCTTCTCCTGTCGGTTTCAACCAGCGGTCGTGCGCGCAAAAAATCGAGTCGAACATGGACTCGCAGAGGAGAAAGTAGCCCATCCACTCGGAGAAAATGACGTCGACCTTCTCCGGCAGATCAACGTCCTCGATGGAAGCCTCGAATACCTCGGCACGTCCGCTAGGCCGTTGGCTTCGACGAGGCGCCGGACATGGTCGGCCATCTTACTGGCCTCAACTGTGTAGACCCTCCTGGCGCAAGCCTACGCGCTCCAGTTGGCTAGGATCCGCTCCCCGTGCCGACGTCCAACACAGGCGTTAGGGGCAGAAGTAGTTGGCGAAGTCGACGCCTTTGTCGACTCTTCCTCCGCCGTTCGCTGCTACTTCCGCTGATGATGAGGAGTATATATATATATATATATATATATATATATATATATATATATATATATATATATATATATAGATAGGTAAATATTATATATATATATATATAGGTATATATATATATATATATCTATATATATATATATATATATATATATATATAGGTAAATATTAGGGTTCCTCTTTTCCTTGTTCCTTCCGTCAATGTATATATATATATATATGTACATATACAATCGGGTTGGGCTTGGGATGTTGGGGTCGGGGGCTCGGGCCTATGAGCCTGGCTTGGGCTGCTATGCCCTTTGGGTCTTTATTCAATTTATTTATTCTCTTTCTATATATATATATATATATATATATATATATATATATATATATATATATATATATATATATATATATATATATATATATTTTTTTTTTTTTTTATTTTTTTTATTTTTTTTGAAGCAATGGGTACTTGTGGCGAACTCGCCTCCACTGAGGCTCGAACTCCCGACCACTTGGGCCGTATGCATCTCTCTTAACCACTAGGCTAGAGGTCATTTGCTATATATATATATATATATATATATATATATATATATATATATATATATATATATATATATATATATATATATATATATTATTATTATTATTATTATTATTATTATTATTATTATTACTTCCTAATAACACAATTTCCTAATGAGATATTTGTATACCAAATATTGTATCAATAATAACAATGCTAGAATTTCAATCACCAAATGTAGGTATGGTATTGGGGAACACCATATAATCCTGTTCTATTTGGTCCACCGAAAATCGTGCAAAAGTTCTAAATTGCTGAATAAATATCGATAAAATAATATTTTAGGTATAACGAATATAGTCAATCCCTTGGAAATAAAGTACAAAATATATGTAGATACAATATACATCTACCTGGACTTCTTGAACACTCTGCATGACTACATGGGCCCGGGTTTAGATCGGGTCCGGTCTGAGCTGGTTCGATACAACCGGGTCTCCTAAAATCAATAATATTAATGAATAGCTAATTAATTATTTATAGGATCGTGTCACAACTTAGCCTGATTTTCTTAGTTAGGAAATACTTATGGCTAGGTCTTCCCTGGTATGGCTAATATACTAGTCAAGGCACACGACCATGCTATCTGTGCCATGATTCTTAGTCGTCTTGTACTTCAAAACTCAACCATGGATAAAGTCATCTACCGTAATAATTAATTAAATAATTATTTATAAATTCTAAAAATCCCCAATTAAATCAAATAAATACAAAAAAAAAATTCAACAATTTCTGGAGAGAGGAGTTACAAGGGCAGTGCTACGTGCGCGACTTTTTCGGAGGCTGGTAACATTTAATTATTTTATTTTCTTGCATATTTAAAATGAAGAATTATTGAAGAAAATCCAACAATCTAAGAGTTAAACCATCTTCAAAATTATTTTCTTCTGCTAAAAGTTGTTACTGAACATTTCCAAAATTATTCTTCTGCCTTGTTCAAGCTTCTGCTGTTATCAAGCTTCTGTTGTCTCATTTGCAAGCTTACTGTTAGCATTTGCAAGCTTCTGCCTTGTTCAATTATTTACTTAAACAAGTCCATTTGCAAGCTTACTGTCAACATTTTTTAAACTCAATATATTACTTCGGTTACCAAAATTTTCTAGCAAAAAAGCTTTCGTTGTTACATATTTGCAATATATACCCATTTGTTATATATTAAAAAATTTAGCCCATACCTTACTGTTGCTTAAACCCATTTGCTATATATTAAATTTTTCAACAAACTTTTCGTTATTTGGCAATATATATTAGACTTTTTCAAATATATATATATATATATATATATATATATATATATATATATATATATATATATATATATATATATATATATATACATTAGCCTTGTTGTCACATATCATTGCTTAATAATCATTCACTAAACTATAGCTAGACAATTTATTTTATATATATTTGTCATCATTTAAGTACCATTTTATTCAACATATACATTGTTATTAGTTATATAAAAATTGTTGTTTCATAAGACTGTTTCTAGAAATTGACACCTTAGACAAACATTATTGTGCTACTATCTTTTGTCAATACTAGTTTTCCTTACTCAATTTTTTAATCTAGGCTAAATTAAACAATTAATTAATTTAGTAAATTCATTTAATTTTAAAGTTCTAAAGTAGAGATTTATTTGGGAACAAGCCGAAAGGGCCCTTCTGTCAACCGGTACATAAGTGTTCCTAGTGAATCACCGCTTGCTGGGATCCGGCCCCTACAGCTAACCCAACCTTATCAAAACTAGAAAAACTAAAATTTTGAAGGTAGATTACTAAAATCATTTTAATTGTTAATTTTAGCTTAAAGCCATCTTATTGAGTAAATATAAATTTTATAGACCTCTAGAAATATGTCTGCCAAGGAAGAGACCTACTCTCAAAGTCCGCTAAGTTCAATGGCATATACTTCAAGAGGTGGCAGAGCCAGATAAAATTTTGGCTTATCACTTTAGGCCTAATTTCTGCCGTTGATGGGTCCACACCCATCACAAATGATTCTGATGAGACTGAGTCTGACGTAGGGGTGTCCAAGTCCTCTTCATCTACCAAACCTAAGACCCCTAAGGAAATAGACTATCATTACTTCCACAAAATCGTAAGCGCTATATCTGAGTCTCTCAATGACATATTTTTTGAATATAAAAGCACTAAAGAACTCGGGGATGCTTTGGAAGATGAATATGGTTGTGATGATGCTGGAATTGATAGATTCAATTCCTCCACATTCAACAGATATGTCATGGTAGATAACAAACCTATCAATGACCAAATTCATGAATTCCAAGAACACCTTAGGCATGTTCAGGCCAAGGGAACATTCTTTTCTACTGAGCACAAAATAGGATGCTTGATAGACAAACTCCCTCCTTCTTGGTCTAATGTGGCAAAGGATCTACTCCATCTACAAGAATCTATTATACACCCTCAAGCCCTAAAAAGACTTAGAACAGAAGAAGAATATAGATCAAAGGCCAAAGCTAGGTCTAATGCCACAGCTAGGGTAAACCACTACCAGATCAGTGACATTTGTAAATGTCGCTAATGCCGACCAAAATGTTGCTAATATAAGTTAGCGACGTTTCTAGCATCGTTTTGGAAACGACGGAAAAAAGCGTGTCACTAATCGGTAAAACGTCGCAAAACGTCGCTACGGCGACGTTAATTAGCGACGTTACAAACGTCGCTAAGTAGCGACGTTATTTGCGATGTTCGTTTGTGGTCGCCGTTTAGCGACATTTTAGCGACGTTTTGGCGATGTTTTGGCGAGGAAAGATTTTTGCCATGTCAGCAATTAGCGACGTTATTAGCGACATTCATAAACGTCGCTACATAATAGAGACGCTAAGAACGTCGCTAAATTAAAAAAAATTAAAAAAAATATAGAATCCAGAATGCAAATGGAGCTGGAGCTGGAGCTGGAGATACAATCCAGAGATTGACACAGTACTAATTCATATATGTTTTGTAATTCAAAAAAAGAAACAAACTAGTAGATAGTCCAATACAAAATATATCCATAAAGCAAGTACAGCTGGTAATAAGTACTAATAGTCGAATACAAAATATATCCATAAAACTACACTACATTAATGACAACCACGCAGCTCATGAGAACGCTCAGTGATACGATCACGCAACCACTTCGAATAAGTAGGATCGACGGCGCCAGGAGAGATGCAGTCCACTGCAGGTGTTGGAAGAATGAAACTCCCGGACTCACTAGCTACCGGTGTCGCTTCCTCCTTAACAGTAGGAGGAGCCACCTCAGCATTCAGTGTTTCCCTTAAACGACATGCCGTTGCTCGGGTCATGGGTGCCATCTGGTAAGATCGATATTCACAAAGAATATAATTATAACATAAGCAAGCTAACTAAAGGAACCATCATATCGTTTGAGTACATTTTCGAAACCAGATAAAAATGTTATATTCGATTTTTTGCCAAGTGTGAGAACGGATGGCTCAGAACACAGTCCAAAATTTATTCTAGCATACATTAGTGTGAATCGTTTATGTTCTGTACATATGGTGTAGTATATGTTATTATCATATCTAGTATCTGAAGAATGTAACAGAATCAAGATGAACTCACATAATATAATACTAAGACATCATCTCCTACTATATAAGATATAGTGATAGGTTGTCATATCATCATTGTCGAGGGATGAGGGTCGGAGGACAGTCAACTTTATCTACGGCTACATAGTTTCTGCCTCGCTAGTCGAATGGCTGCAGGGACTATGTCCTGATCACCATGTCGTACCGTATATTAATACAAATGGAGCTGAAGCTGGAGCCAAAATACAGAATCCAGAATACAAATAGAGCTGGAGCTGGAGATACAATCCAGAGATTGACACGGTACTAATTCATATATGTTTTGTAATTCCAAAAAAGAAACAAACTAGTAGATAGTCCAATACAAAATATATCCATAAAGCAAGTACAGCTGGTAATAAGTACTAATAGTCCAATACAAAATATATCCATAAAAATACACTACAATAATGATAACCACGCAGCTCATGCAAATGCTCAGTGATATGATCACGCAACCACTTCGAATAAGTGAGATCGACGGCACCAGGAGAGATGCAGTCCACTGCAGGTGCTGGATGAATGGAACTCCAGGTCTCACTAGCTACCGGTGCCACTTCCTCCTTAACAGTAGGAGGAGCCACCTCAGTATTCAATGTTTCCCTCAAACGACGTACCACTGCTTGGGTCATGGGTGCCATCTGGTAAGATCGATATTCACAAAGAATATAATTATAACATAAGCAAGCTAACTAAAGGAAGCATCATCTCGTTTGAGTACATTTTCGAAAGCAGATAAAAATATTATATTCAATTTTTTGCCAGGTGTGAGAACGGATGGCTCAAAACACAACCCAAAATTCATTGTAGCATATATTAGTGTGAATCATCTATGTTCTGTATATATGGTGTAGTATATGTTCTTATCGTATCTAGTATCTGAAGAATATAACAGAATCAAGATGAACTCACATAATGTAATACTAAGATATCATCTACTACTATATAAGATATAGTGATAGGTTGTCATATCATCATTGTCGAGGGATGAGGGTCGAAGGACAGTCAACTTTATCTACGGCTACATAGTTTCTGCCTCGCTAGTCGAATGGCTGCAGGGACTATATCCTGATCACTATATCGTACCGTAGATTAATACAAATGGAGCTGGAGCTGGAGCCAAAATACAGAATCCAAAATACAAAATACAGAATCCAATCTTCGGACTTGCTGAAAATACATAAACAAAGATTGACACACAGTACTAATTCATATATGTTTTAAGTGTGAGAACGGATGGCTCAAAACACAACCCAAAATTTATTCTAGCATACATTAGTGTAAATCATCTATGTTCTGTACATATGGTGTAGTATATGTTCTTATCGAATCTAGTATCTGAAGGATGTAACAGAATCAGGATGAAACCACAAAATGTAATACTAAGACATCATCTACTACTAAAAGATATAGTGATAGGTTGTCGTATCATCATTGTCGAGGGAAATGGGTTGGATTATCGTATCTAGAATAATACCAATCCAACCCATTTTATGAATAAAATGTTACTAATTAACCAACCAACAAAACTACTTGTCACAAATATTGGTACTATCGGTGCTTTAGAATCAGAGTATCAGATTTTTCGGTATCAAAAAATAAATAAATATTACTAAATTATCAGATTTTTCGGCACTATCGGTGCCCCTGACTAAGCACCCCCCCCCCCCCCCGCACCCCTCCCCCCCCTATACCACCCCTAACCCGAACCATATCCCTAACCTATCCCCTACCAGCCCCCTCCCCTCCCCAGCCCCCCCTCACCCCTCTGCTCCCCTCCCCCACCAACCACCCCTAACCCGAACTCGAACTCTAACCCTAACCCTTCCCTCCCCAGCCCCCCCCCCCCTCACCCCCCCTACTCCCCTCCCACACCAACTACCCCTAACCCGAACCCTAACCCTAACCCTCCCTTCCCTCCAGCCCCCCTTCCTCACCCCCAGCCGCCCTTACCCCCCCCCCCCCCCCCCCCCCGCCCCTCCCTCTCCCCCCACATACCCAACCCTAACACGAACCCTAACCCTCCCCTCCCTCCAGCCTCCCTTCTCACCCCCAGCCGCCCTCACCCCCCCTGCCCCACCCCCCAGTTACCCCCCACTCACCACCCAATCACCCGTATCCCCCCTGCCCCCCACCCCCCTCCATCGGCCATTTCTCACCCCCCAACCAACCGCACCCCCCTGTCGCTCCCCCCGAGCCACACTTACCCCCCCAACCACCAACAACCAAAATAGAGAGAGATAGAGGAAGTCACGTACCGGGGAGGGAGGCGAGTCGCTTGATAGAGTGAGAGTCGCCGGAGAGAGTGAGAGCACCGGAGGGGGGAAAGAGAGAGAGTAAGAGAGTAAAATGGAAGAAAATGAATCGTTGGGGGAAATTTAATTAGAATTTAGCGACGTTCATTTTAACGTCGCTAAATTAGTTGCTATTAGCGACGTCATAGCGACGTTTCGCGATGACTAGCTTATGTAACTAATGTACGTTGTTGTCACGTCGCTATTTTCGTCGCTAGTAGCGACTATTAGTGACGTTTTACTTAAACATCGCTAATGTGCAAAATTTAGCGATATTATGCGAACGTCGTTAAATATACGTCGCTAATGGAGCAGATTTTAGTAGTGAACCTTGTAGAAAGCCATGGCAAACCCAAAGCAAACCATCATTTCAAACCCAAGAAAAGCTCCTTAAAAAAGAAGCAGAGTTTTCAACCAAATCACTAAAAGCCTCATTACCAAAATCCTCATTATCAAAACCCTCAACACCATTAACCCCAAAAACCTAGAAACTTTGGTCAGACTCGGGGTCAAAGAAGATTTTGTTTTGTGTGGTAGAACCAACCATACGGCCATCAACTACTTCCAAAGGAAGAAAGAACCTATCAAGACCTCCTTCAAAGGAAAAGGCAAGCCAGAGGCTAACATGATTTTGAATGGGTCTTTCACCTCCTTCAGGTCTGTAAGCTATCAACCTGTACTAAACCTTTATTTCCATTCTGATGATTGGTGGTTGAATTCTGGAGCTAATGTTCACATTTTATTTGATCACTCCTATTTTTCAACCTATTAGGAATCAGGTGGAGGAGACGTGACTCTAGGAGATGGCTCAACGGCACAAATCATAGGAAGAGGAAGAATAGATCTGAAGATGACATCAAAAAAATTCTACCTCTCCATGATGTGCTTCATGTGTCGTCGGTCAGAAGGAACCTAGTTAGTGGATCTCTTCTAGTAGCCTCAGGATACAAAATTGTAATGGAGGCCAATAAAGTAGTTTTTTTTAAGAATGAACTTTTGGTGGAAAAAGGATTTGTAAGAGATGGACCCTTTATTTTGAGCACTGTGAATAAATTTTTAAATTCTTCTTTTGTTGCAAATGTTGAATCATCAAATGTTTGGTATGGTAGACTAGGTCATGTGAATTTAGGATCTATTAAAAGAATGATGAACTTAGATCTTATCCCTAAGACTCCTATAGATGATGAACACAAATGTGAGGTTTGTGTTCAAGCCAAACACACTAGACTACCCTTCAAATCTGTCCATAGGGATTCTGAACTCCTATAACTTATCCATAGTGACGTTTGTGATTCCAATAGGGTCTTAACCCGAGATGGTAGAAAATACTTTGTCACTTTTATAGATGACCTCTCAAAGTATTGTTATACCTACCTTCTTAAGACCAAAGATGAAGTTTTAGACAGATTCAAGGTCTATAAGTCTGAAGCTGAGAACCAGTTAGATAGAAAGAATAAGATCCTTAGATCATATCGTGGTGGAGAGTATACCTCAAATGAAATGACTAACTTCTGTGAAGAGCACGGAATTATTCATGAGGTAACTGCTCCTTATTCACCACAATCCAATGGAGTTGCTGAAAGGAAGAATCGCACTCTTTTAGATATGGTCAATGCCATGCTTCTCAGCTCAGGTGCTCCTGATAATCTTTGGGGAGAAGCCTTATTGTCAGCCTGTTATATTCTTAATAGGATACCCAGTAAGACTAATGATAAGACACCATATGAGTTATGGAAAGGTCGAACCCCTAGGATTAATTACCTCAAAGTTTGGGGATGTCTAGCTAAAGTAGGAATTCCTGAACCCAAAAGAGGAAGATAGGACCTAAGACTGTAGATGCTGTATTCATAGGATATGCCCTAGATAGTAATGCCAATAGATTTCTTGTAACCCATTCTGAAGTAAATGAAATCTCTAATAACACAATCATTGAAGCTAGAGATGCAGTTTATTTTGAGAATATTTTTCCCTTCAAGGATAGAACCCCTTCATCATCCTCTAACCCTTTTCTTACTCCATCTTCTAGTTCTCAGGTTATTATATCAAGTCTACAACCTGAACAAGTCATAGAACCTAGAAGGAGTAAAAGAGAAAGGATTGAAAAGAATCTAGAAGAAGGATTCTTCACATTTTTGATAGAGGGAGATCCCTCAACTTATGAAGAAGCCATATATTCTTCTGATGTTCCTTTCTGGAAAGAAGCTATTAACAATGAGTATAACTCCATTATGGAGAATAATACTTAGTTTTTAGCAGACATACCTCCAGGTAGTAAATCCATAGGTTATAAGTGGATCTTAAAAAGAAACTTAGAGCCGATTGTACCATAGAAAAATACAAGGCTAGGCTAGTAGCCAAAGGATTTACCCAGAAGAAAGGATTAGACTATTTTGATACCTACTCACCTGTAGCTAGAATCACTTCTATTAGAACCATCATAGCACTAGCTTCCATTCATGATATGCTGATCCATTAAATGGATGTATAGACAACATTTCTAAATGGAGATTTAAAGGTGTCACGTCCCGCTCCAGTAGGAGCGATCGTCCTCGCTAAGGCGTGATGTCGCACGAGCCTAGATTGCGCTCGTGCAAGGCAGTTCCATAACGGCCGATTACATCGGTGGCGACGGGGTCGTCGCACAGAAGTCCCAAGCAAAAATATTGAAACATGTAGCAGAATTTAAGAACAAGTACACATGAATACAAGTCATTCAGAAGAAACTCTTTTTATTGATATTGAATACAAGATTACATTTGTGGGCACAAGGCCAAATTACAAGTCTCTCGTGCTCACTTTTCTCTCATTTACAAGTCACTCTTCTCTCTCTCATCTCTCGATACAATTGCTTGAGCCAGCGGAAGCTTCGGAAGGCGATGTCCATACATTATGTCCTGTATAAGTCTTCAATCTACACGACTGCACGCTTCAAATCGCCAAGGAACTCCGTACCTCGATGCATCCAAGCGAGCTTCGCGCCACAAGCTTCTACATGTGCCTGCACATGAATACTGTGTGGGTGTCAGTACTCAACTGTACTGGTGGAGTAAGCTCCTCGCCCACCCATACAAAACCGACACGTTCATTTACTTTGTGCAGCTTAAACCCTTTCAATTGTCTTTCTAGTCTTGTCTTAGGATGCATTTTAAATAAGACGTCTCGGCCTATACTTAGCGATGCAACGACAAGGTCGTACAACGACGGGGTCGTGCTATAATGCCAACGTGTGTTTCGATCGAGGCAGTGCCTCATTACTCAAGTACTTGACCGAACTACAACTCGGGACGGCAGGGTCGTGCCACATTCTATACGTAACTTAGACATATTCAAGACAATGCTATGCCGAGGAGCAACTTACGCGAACTCGGCCGTGCCAAGACCTTTGTTTAAACTCAAGCGCCTCTAGACCAATTCTCGTGCCAACGATTCAAGTGCCAAGGACGGCAATGGGACGACTCGTGCAGGCCGTGCCGCTAGACTTGATTCGTGCCTTAAGAACTGCTTAGACTTGTACATGCTTCAAGATTGAGGGCGTGCCTCGCAACTTATCAAGACTTATCCTGCTACTGCCTTGCGGCATTCCTGTCTAACTCATTTGTTCACTTAGACAAGACTTATGAACCGTATTGATGAATCTATGAACATTTCGACACCATCTAACGTGCCAAGCACGGTGCCTATGCTGCAGCCCAGTCTTAGGCCCAGACATTGTATTACAGACTAGACCAGAATTCAAGTTCTAGACTCAATCCAAAGGCATACACGCGGTGTGCCGCTATCTTTCGACACATCTACATGAGGAGGTCACTAGCAATTTCAAGCTATCTTGGACTGGCTCGTGGAATATCGACCTGTAGCTACACGGGTAGCTAGCCCGGTGGGGCCGAACTCTCCCATGCGGTCATCCAGCATCCTACTTTGAGCCACACTCGCTTCCTCCGGGCCGAATGATCCCGGCGCCCCGGTGATCACTCGAGAAGACTATACCTTGTCGACAAGTTGTCCAATGACCATGCATACTCGATCTATCCAGTCTATCCAGTCCTTCCTTAAAATGACCAAGCTTTCCTTCTATCTGTCGAGACTCCCAAGCCGTGGGACCGATCTCGTATGCGAGACTTATCAAGACTTAGCGAGACTCCCAAGTAGCGGGACCGATCTCGGCGACAGCCAATCGCGTAGACTTTCTTTGTTTGTGGCAAGCTTTTCACTAAACCGACCGTAACTCATGCCTTAGACAGGCCTGGTTCTATAGGCGACGCTAACGCTCAAGTCATATACTTATACGACGAGCCTTGTTCTCAAGGGACTACGCGACTTGACAACCGCAGATAGAGCGGAACAGTGCTAGAAATGACTTTGAAAGCCCAACGCAACGCTTGCCTACTTATTCGAGCAACGACTTGACGAGTGAGGGCTACGTCGAGCTCCGCGTCGAGAGAACATGCTATACACGAGGTCGACTTGAACAACCAAGTTCGTGCATAGACTTAGCCAACGAGCCGTGCAAGGCGACTTAACTTGCGGGACGTGCGAAGGTTATGCCAAGCCTTACGGGATAGGACCGTGTATGCTTTATTAAGCATTCATGTGGGCGACGCCTATGACTTAGGCTTATTCGAGTGTTGGGGCAAAACGATAGGATCGTGCATGCTTTACCAAGCATTCACGCAGGCGACGCCTATGACTTAGGCTATTTCAAGTGTCGGGACAACTTAGCAATTTAAGCCAACTTCCTTCTCCTAAGCCACGGGATCGAAGGATCGAGTGTCATTTGAAAGCACGCTGAGCCGACTTCTATGAAGATCGTGGGACCATTTTCCATGTTCTAAGACATTCCGACGGGTCGGGATTATTTCCTTAGCTATGTGCGTTCGTAGCGTTTAGTTTAGCCTACTTGTGCCAGTTGAAAACATTACGAGTTATTATGTGAAGGCTAAGATGAGGCAAGTTCACTGAAACTACCCCACCTGTGCGAGGAGTCGCCTCGGACGAGCGAGCCTTCGAGCAGCCGTTGCAAGGCTAAGTTCCAACGCCGTTGGCGTTTCGATTCCTTCCATTGACTTTACGGGACGGGGCACTACATCATACACCACTCAGGACATGTCTCGTCCTCGAGACTTTCCTGAAGGCAAGCCATCCTACCATTTCTATGGCTAAGATTCGATCGGGCCAAGATACGGAACTATCGTACACACTTCGCCTACGCATTTCTTCGATTCCGAGCCATGTTCTACTACTTCTAATCTTTTCTTCAACACGATTTTGAATTCTCGACACTCTTCCATTTCCCAAGTCTCATTTCCATTCAACATATCACTTGGCTGAATTGTGCACGCATTCCAGGCGTCCCCAAAATATATGCATTCAGCCAAGCCGCATGATAGAGAATTTGTCATTCTCACTCGGGTTGCATCGTACACATACTCAGACGTCCCTGAAATATATGCATGTCAGCCGAGTCTCGTGAGCAGGGTTTCCTATTCGTGATTCACGCTATCCATCCATGCCAATCCTCAAGATCAATCTTTCGATTGCTAACACTTGAAACAGGGCGTCTCGCCTAACCGCTAGGCCAATCTTTTCGAGGCTAAGTCAATGTCAGGAATGGAATCATAGTTTCCCAACAATAATGCCAAAACTGACCCCAATCCTAGGGTCAAACCAAAGTCGATAGTACGAGGTTTTCTACCCAAGATCGTGTCACTCAGATTTTTAAACATCGAGCACGATCACCTCTTCGCATCAATGCATTCGTTGTGCGTATTCGAATCCATTCAAATCACCAATTCTAACCAATTCATGTATTCGATCACGAGGTCGTCTAGCTTTGACAATATGTTGCGCCCCAATCTCATGCGAGTCCGATTATCCACGGTGGTTCATGAATCACCATGCAACGCACCCACAGAATAATCATTCTCATCGGGGCGTAACTCTTATTTGAGTCTAGACTCATTCATTCTCGATACGCGGATTGGACCTACGCAATCCTCGAGCTCAATTCATCAAGCACACGAAGTCATTCTCGAGTTCACCTTCACGTCAAACCACAAGTCGAAGCATACAAATTGCCATGTCATGCAAGTTTGATCACTCCCGCTGTATGAATCACCATACTAGCGCTCACGCGGAGTGATCGCCCAAATCGGTACGACGCATGTGCGAGGCTGGAGTTGCGCTCGCATAAGACAAGAATGTCGAAGTTGTGGTTATCGACGAAGCAAATCTAAATGTTTTATTTTTTATCCAAGCCAAGATCACCGTTTGATAGTCCGTTTGTCATCCGTTCAACTAGAAAAAATCCTCAAGCCAAGTTTATCTTTTCTTCGATACCTTTTAACATCCTGAGTATAGCATCCATCGGAACAATGACATTTGCACGATCGTCATTCGCCGAGTCAGAGTACCCTCGAGTTATCGTATATCGATCTTTGATACGCCTCAATACCATCGACGATATGCGTAACCTGATGATCTTCCTTTGCAACCAATTTCGAGTCGTGCGACTGATGCTATTGTCCGAACTGGATATACCATAATTTTCATTCGATTCAATCCAAGATCAAGTTCGATCGCTATTCCTCAAGCTCGTTTCAAGATCGTTGTTCAAAACCCAAGTCACATTTCATTTGAATCAATTCGAAATCGTACGTACGATCCTCTAGGTTTCCTCCATCAAGACATTTACTTTTATTTGTCGTTTCGAATCATTTTCTAACTCGCGTTGCTCATTCACAAGTTGTCCGAACGATATATCGTTCGGGACACACGAAGTCATGATCAACTAAGCGTGACGCGTTCTAAAGCTCTGTGCGATCGCATCGTCTCGCCGATGTACTCGCCATTACTCGTAATCCTCAATCTTGCTCGAATGATCTCCAAGAAAATCCATACACCACTCGGATTCGAGCCATCCGATCTAGTCCTCAATCACGTTCGCATCATTCGCTAAGACATGTTTCGGATTCGTTCGACGAATCCCTAGCGTAATCGCTCACGTCGCATTGACGTACTAAGTCGTTCGCACTAATCCTCGAAATCGAAATCCAATATTTCGTGTACACCTAAGCGTTAACTCGATAGCGTTCTTATCGATAGACACTCTAAGTGTATCTCCGTTCCCGACCGAACGATACCTGATATCGTTCATAACTCGATTGCACCAAAAGGTCGAGGTGCGCGACGCGCGGACTAAGTTGTGCCGCATAACCATCCCGTGCGGACTATATTTCGAGTTTGTACGCTCAATTGGTAGGGTCGACGCAATACTAGTCAGGCGCGCACGCGACATGTTAACTTAGCATGTGTTCTCTATCGAGTCAAGTTTAACATCATTCGCCACAAAGGCCAACCGATGTATTTGGCGATAGCCTACCGTTGCGTTTGGTTAAACGCTTGTACGAGATTTTGAAAATATTTAGACTTATTGTATGGACATGCGGAGGGACATTCGAGAGAGAGCACGCACTTCTTTATCAACGACGAGCTTTCAAAACTGAGAATTTCGACGTGAAGTCCAAGGACCTAAAGCCGTGCTCTGATACCATTTATGTCATGCTCCGCTCCCGTAGGAGCGATCGTCCTCGCTAAGGTGTGATGCCGTATGAGCCTAGATTGCGCTCGTATAAGGCAGTTCCATAACGGTCGATTACATCGGCGGCGACGGGGTCGTCGCACAGAAGTCCCAAGCAGAAATATTGAAACATGCAGCAGAATTTAAGAACAAGTACACAAGAATACAAGTCATTCAGAAGAAACTCTTTTTATTGATATTGAATACAAGATTACATTTGTGGGCACAAGGCCAAATTACAAGTCTCTCGTGCTCACTTTTCTCTCATTTACAAGTCACTCTGTTCTCTCTCATCTCTCGATACAATTGCTTGAGCCAGCGAAAGCTTCGAAAGGCGATGTCCATACATTATGTCCTGTATAAGTCTTCAATCAACACGACCGCACACTTCGAATTGCCAAGAAACTCCGTGCCTCGACGCATCCAAGCGAGCTCCGCGCCACGAGCTTCTACCTGTGCCTGCACATGAACACTGTGTGGGTGTCAGTACTCAACTGTACTGGTGGAGTGAGCTCCTCGTCCACCCATACAAAACCATACGTTTATTTACTTTGTGCAGCTTAAACCCTTTTAATTGTCTTTCTAGTCTTGCCTTAGGATGCATTTTAAATAAGACGTCTCGGCCTATACTTAGCGATGCAACGACAAGGTCGTACAACGACGGGGTCGTGCTATAATGCCAACGTGTGTTTCGATCGAGGCAGTGCCTCATTACTCAAGTACTTGACCGAACTACAACTCGGGACGGCAGGGTCGTGCCATATTCTATACGCAACTTAGACATATTCAAGAAAATGCTATGCCGAGGAGCAACTTACGCAAACTCGACCGTGCCAAGACCTTTGTTTAAACTCAAGCGCCTCTAGACCAATTCTCGTGCCAACGATTCAAGTGCCAAGGACGACAATGGGACGACTCGTGCAGGTCGTACCGCTAGACTTGATTCGTGCCTTAAGAACTGCTTAGACTTGTACATGCTTCAAGATTGAGGGCGTGCCTCGTAACTTATCAAGACTTATCCTGCTACTGCCTTGCGGCCTTCCTGTCTAACTCATTTGTTCACTTAGACAAGACTTATGAACCGTAGTGACGAATCCATGAATATTTCGACACCATCTAACGTGCCAAGTACGGTGCCTATGCTGCAGCCCAGTCTTAGGCCCAGACATTGTATTACAGACTAGACCAGCATTCAAGTTCTAGACTCAATCTAAAGGCATACACGCGGTGTGCCGCTATCTGTCGACACATCTAAATGAGGAGGTCACTAGCAATTTCAAGCTATCTTGGACTGGCTCGTGGGATATCGGCCTGTACCTACACGGGTAGCTAGCCCGGTGGGGCCGAACTCTCCC
The DNA here is from genome assembly GCA_029216955.1 of Iris pallida. Classification (NCBI taxonomy): domain Eukaryota; kingdom Viridiplantae; phylum Streptophyta; class Magnoliopsida; order Asparagales; family Iridaceae; genus Iris; species Iris pallida. The sequence continues at coordinate 1,727,435 of JANAVB010042820.1, forward strand.
ATGCAGTCATCCAGCATCCTACTTTGAGCCACACTCGCTTCCCCCGGGCCGAATGATCCCGGCACCCCGATGATTACTTGAGAAGACTACACCTTGTCGACAAGTTGTCCAATGACCATGCATACTCGATCTATCCAGTCCTTCCTTAACATGACCATGCTTTCCTTCTATCTGTCGAGACTCCCAAGCCGCGGGACCGATCTCGTGTGCGGGACTTATCAAGACTTAGCAAGACTCCCAAGTAGTAGGACCGATCTCGGCGACAGCCAGTCGCGTGGACTTTCTTTGTTTGTGGCAAACTTTTCACTAAACTGACCGTAACTCGTGCCTTAGACAGGCCTGGTTCTATAGGCGACGCTAACGCTCAAGTCATATACTTATACGACGAGCCTTGTTCTCAAGGGACTACGCGACTTAACAACCGCAGATAGAGCGGGATAGTACTAGAAATGGCTTTGATAGCCCAACGCAACGCTTGCCTACTTATTCGAGCAACGATTCGACGAGCGAAGGCTACGCTAAGCTCCGCGTCGAGAGAACGTGCTATGCACGGGGTCGACATGAACAACCAAGTTCGTGCCTAGACTTAGCCAACGAGCCGTGCAAGGCGACTTAACTTGCAGGAGGTACGAAGGCTATGCCAAGCCTTACGGGATAGGACCGTACATGCTTTATTAAGCATTCATGTGGTCGACGCCTATGATTTAGGCTTATTCGAGTGTTGGGGCAAAACGACGGGATCGTGCATGCTTTACCAAGCATTCACGCAGGCGACGCCTATGACTTAGGCTATTTCAAGTGTCGGGACAACTTAGCAATTTAAGCCAACTTCCTTCTTCCAAGCCACGGGATCGAAGGATCGAGTGTCATTTGAAAGCACGCTGAGCCGACTTCTATAAAGACCGTGGGACCATTTTCCATGTTCTAAGACATTCCGACGGGTCGGGATTATTCCCTTAGCTATGTGCGTTCGTAGCTTTTAGTTTAGCCTACTTGTGCAAGTTGAAAACATTACGAGTTATTATATGAAGGCTAAGATGAGGCAAGTTCACCGAAACTATCCCACCTGTGCGAGGAGTCGCCTCGGATGAGCGAGCCTTCGAGCAGCCGTTGCAAGGCTAAGTTCCAACGTCGTTGGCGTTTCGATTCCTTCCATTGACTTTACGAAACGGGGCACTACAAAAGAAAGAAATATATATGGAGCAACCTGAAGGCTTTATTGCTAAAGGCCAAGCAAACATGGTTTATAGATTAGTAAAATATCTTTATGGCCTAAAGCAAGCTCCCAAGCAATGGCACAACAAATTTGACAAAGTCATTATAGAATTTTGTTTTATGCCAAACGAATTTGACAAATGTTTGTATTCTAAAAATACAATTGGAAGTTGTGTTATCTTATGCTTGTATGTTGATGATATCCTTATTTTAGGATCATCACTGGAATTGATAAATAATACTAAGAATTATTTATCTAACCAGTTTGATATGAAAGATCTAGATGAAGCAAACATGAACCTAGAAATGCAAGTGTCCAAACGGAAAAAGGGTTATACTCTATCCCTGGCACATTCAATTGAGAAAATGCTAAGAAAGTTTGAGTATTTTGACAAAAAACCTGCCCTTACTCCTTATGACAGTAATGTTGTTCTCAAGAAGAATGAAGGATCACCTGTAGAACAACATAAATATTCAGAGATGATTGGGTCCCTTATATACATAACAAATAGGACTATACCCGATATTGTATTTGCTATTGAGAGACTAAGTAGATATACTAGTAACCCAAATCAATCACATTGGACTGCATTGGGCAGAGTATTTAGATATCTCAAGGATACTCTAGATTATAAACTTCATTATACCAGACACCCTGATATCAAAGAAGGTTACTCAGATGCTAATTGGGTAACTGATTCACATGATGTAAAATCTACTACTGGATATATTTTTACCCTAGCAGGAGCTGCGATCTCCTGGGGATCATGTAAATAAACTATCATAACTAGGAGTACAATGGATTCTGAAATGATAGCGTTGGACACTACTTGTACAGAAGCCGAATGGCTTAGAAATCTTATTATGTATATACTTGTTTCTGTTCATCCTGTTCCTGCAATTTCTATAAACTGTGATAATAAATCTGTTATTGAACTACTAAAGCATGATTCTGTGAATGCTAAGATGAACAGGCACCTGCAGCTGCGCTTCAAATCAATAAAGAGCCTATTAGGCAAATATGTGGTTCTTGACTATATAAAGTCAGAAAAGAACCTTGCAGACCACTTGACAAAGGGTCTGTCTAGGACATTGATCCTAGAATGATCGAGGGGGATGGGGTTAAGCCTATAGTGTAGTCACCAGCAGTGGCAACCCAACCGAGTCTGACTGGAGATCCCAAGAAGTCGGTTCAATGGGTAGGAACAAGCTGGACTATGTGACTATTATGGAACACTGACCATGAGATCAAATTCTCTTTAAATTAAAAGCCCAAGAGGCTGTACATGTGTACATTGATACCCCATCCCTATGGTGACAGTGTTCCTTGTGTGATATGGATAGAATGAATTTAAAACTATTAATAAGTCCAAGCATGATATGTAGGGTTGATTCCTATCACCAACCTTTGAGGACTTACCTATATGAGAGGTCGTGAAGGCCGCGACTATAAGATAGGGCGATCCTAAACAACTCTCATGAATGTGTAAAAGTGTGCATGGCCAATCAAACGTGCCACCCGATAGACCCAAGTACCTCTAGCATACTATGTGTGCTATTTTCTGAGTCTGGTTCAAGAAGACTGATTCAAGGCATAGTCCATGAAGCTCTTTTTTAGACAAAGACAATAGTCACTACGTGAGATTCAAGACACTAGTTCATCTCATTTATGTATAGTATACAACTATTTAGAAATTCTCTTACTCCTCCTTTACCTTTTCTTCTCTTTCCTTCCCTCTATTATTTTAGAACTTGAGATTTTGGGAGGAGGGATTGTTGTAGCTGCTATGCTACAAAAGCTTAACTTTCTTGTATTTAGTCCCACATCGGATGGGAGCCAACATCTAATAGTGCTCATATACATTCACCTTCTTTTTCCTCATTGAACTATTATGTGGATGCCCCACGGGCCACACGGATACGCCGTCGCCGCCGCCCGGCCCGACTCGGCTCGGTTCGGTTCGACACGCGTAACGGGTGTGGGTACGTATCCACATTTTCGGGCGTCGAATGCCGATTCGATTTTCTCTTCGGGTTTGGGCTGAGACCCTAAAATCTTTTTTGCTTCTATTCAAATTTTGACCATTACTATTCCTTTAAATTATGTAATGGTTGGATTTTGAATTCTGTCCAGGTTCTTTGAACCATGTATTTTTCATGTGGTGTAAACATTTCTGTAACATTCGTTTAATTAGTTATTAATCTGTTATAACTCTCCTAGCCATTTGCAACGTTGAAAAGTGCCTATATATATCATGTTCTTTATCTTCACCTAAAAGATAGAAACGATTCTTTCTACAAAACCTCTCTAAAATTTTTGTCTCCTGCGAATTGCTGCTATTGTTTTGTTGTTGCTCTGGACAGAGCTAAGTCGGGGTCATTCTTTCCGCGTCATGCGCGGCAACAAGATTCCGCTAGAGCAAAGATTTTACTACTAGGGGCGTTCGGATCCAGTCTGCACATAGATCCGGACTAACTCTTAGGGCAGTATTACGTGCGCGACTTTCCCGGAGGTCGGTAACATTTAATTATTTTTATTTTCTTACAGATTTAAAATGAAAATTTATTGAAGAAAATCCAACACTATTTTGCAGATATCCTTTGAAGACCATGCTCAAATTACTACCACCGATAATATTATCTTCGTGAAAGAAAGTGGTAGCAGTCTTCAACTCACTTCTTGTAAATTTTTCTGTAGCCTTATTACAACTGAAGGTTCTGACTGCAGATCCTCTCCATCTATAGCCTTGGACATCCTATACTTCCTTCGGTAGACTTTAATAGCAACAAACAACATTAATAACATAAAATTAAGAGTAAATAGTGCAATAACAATCACCCATCCTTTGTTAGAGGACATGCTGCCTCTTGTCTTGCAAGCAGAAAAAATTTAGAGCCACATAGTGATGGATTGCCTTCTAAACTAGAAGGATCCAAGTTCTTTAACACGCCTCCCTGGGGTACCTAGCCTTCAAATAGATTAAGGATCTGCTTGGTAACGATATTTTCATCGGTTCTGTGGTGTTTTTGAACCGACCGTTTATGAAAACCCATGTTTGTTTATTTTTTTGAGGCACTGGTTTTGATCGGCTCAAAAACCCTCCAAAACCAGTGTAATACAATTGTGGTTGGCTTTATAAACACCCCAAATCTGTAGGTTCTGAACAGTTTTATTTTTTTATTCTATTTTTATCCTTATCAAAAATATATAATTATAACTACTAATACCCTTCCCTATTTAATTTTATTCATGTAAAAAACTTTCAGAGCCGCTCGTTAGTGAATTACCAAGCATGGATTGGACTGGTTTAAAAGTGGCTACTTAAAAAGCACCGAAAATCGGACCTCTCATAATCGCTCATAACCGGTACTCTAAAAACAACTCATAACCGCTACCCTTATAATTGACAAGCTGAGACCCTAAAGGAGAGGGGGAGCTTGTTGGAGTCCAGTCTGGATTTGGTAATAGCATATTTATGGAGTACAAATATGATTAAAAATTTGATTTAATTTGACTTAGATGTCCATAATTGGTGCTGGGCTATTTTAGATATAACAGGATTCTCATTTGATGGATTCCTATTTAAGAGATCCTATTATAATCTAAAATAGGATGTTGATGGACTATTTTAGGTGCAGTAGGATTCTTATTTGAGGACTTCCTATTTAAGAAATCATATTATGACCTAAAATACGTTTTCCTTATCCTATATATATGGCATAATGGTGGAGGCACAAAGTACAACACAAAAAGTGGAGATTCGAGGTGCTCGTCCACAGGAAATCTAAGAGAAAGTTCTGCACTTTGCTCTAAGGACTTCGTCATCCAAGACAGAAGGAAGAAGAGATCTAATCGAGGGTTCGTCAACTTCGGTTAGGGAGATTTCTACGGGTTGGTGAGCGATTTCAATTATAATTTTTCTTTTCTTCTTGAGTGTGGTGAGGGGGTTGAACCTATTAGGGCAAAGGGTTCAACATTAGTTTTTGTCAATCTTGTAATTTTATCTGAGTTACAGAGATTAGGATTTGTCCAGGTGATGTAGTCATCACCATATACTTGTCTTTATCTGTGCTTGGTGTCCGTTAGACGGGGGTTGGTTATTTCAGGTGGGTTGGCTTAAGTTTCCGCTGCGGCAACGTCTCAAACACGGTATCGGAGTGCAGGAGGGCATATTTGATTCCTAATATCTAGTATCAAAGCTTTGGAGGTTCTGGAAACTATGTCTACGGAGCAGATGAACACTCGTATGATCACCCTCACAGGGGAAAACTGGGCGATTTGAAGCCAAGGATGAAGGATCTACTCTGGTACAAGAATATGCGTGGTCCGTTGGAGGACGACAACGCAAAGCCAATGGACAAAGCTGCTGAAGACTGGAAACGACTAGATCGGAAGGCTGTTGGATTCATCCGCCACTGGTTGGATGATTCGGTGTTTCACCACGTGTCCATGGAGAGTTCAGCAAAAGCATTATGGAAGAAGCTGCATTCGCTGTACGAAATGAAGACGCTGGCAACAAGGCGTTTCTTATTCGCCAACTCGTCAACTCGAAGTACACGGAGGGTGCCCAGTGGCACAACATCTGAACGAGGTTCAGGGTATCATTAATCAGCTGTCTGCGATAAAGATGGTGATTGATGATGAGCTTCAGGCCCTACTGCTCTTGAGTTCTCTGTCGGAAAGCTGGTAGACGTTGGTGGTGTTGGTGAGCAAATCTGCACCTGATGGAGTTGTCATGATGGAGGTAGTCAAAAGTAGCTTGTTGAATGAGGAGGTCTCGCACAAGCAAGTAGAATCATCGCAGGAGTCCGCTCTGGTGACTTCTTATGAAAAGGAATACCCAATTCACAGATAAGGACAGGGAAGAGTTCTCGAAATCTTGCGATTGTGGACCACAAGGAGGGCTGCTATCACTGTGGCAAAAGTGGTCATATAAAAAAGAACTGCATGAAGCTCAAAGCTGAGAAGGCAAAAGGCAATGACGATCAGGAGGATCTCACAGCAATGGAAGATATCATCGTTGCAGCAACCGATGCAGAGGAACCTTGTCGCATGTGTCATAACGACGACTGGGTCATGAACACGGAGGCGTCGTATCACGCCACTCCACATAGGAGGATCTTCACGTCATACCGCGATGATAGGTTTTGACGTGTGAAGATCGACGACTAGGGGACAGCTGCAGTTGTAGGCATCAGTAATGTGCACTTGACAACGGAGCTCGATGAGAAGCTCGTTCTCAAAGGTGTATGACATGTACCGTGCTACCACTTGGTTTCGGTAGGAAGGCTGGCAGATAATGGCTATCGCAGTCTGTTTGGGGACAAAGATTGGATGCTTGCAAAGGGTTCCTAACAGCTGGCTCGGGGAGATTTATGTTGTGGCATGTACAGGCTCAAGCCGCTGAGCTGTACAGGTAGGCCACAGACAGCGGATGGAGGCTCGAGAGGTGCTCGAGAGGAGGTGGATCGTCGAGAACTTGCTGAGGAGGGGCTTCTAGGTGCTTTGAGGGATACGGAGGATTCGGTTCGGCGAGACAAAGCGACGGATGGTGGTAAGTCAAACATTGAGGGTCCGTCTGTCGGTCCCATGACAGCTGGTCGGTCTCTAGGTGGGGGTTGCTCTACGGATCCGATTTTGGCGACAGGTGGTTTGCCAAAGCTTCACGGAGCGACATCGGTTTCAGCAGTTCCAAGCCAGGAAGGAGATCAAGGTTTGCAGGAAACTCAATCTGAGGCAGGAGCATCATCATTCACACAGTTCAGGAGGAAATATGGGTCATCGATGACATGCACAGTATGTGATATTCTGCTCGAGGACGCATGTGTATGGGGGAGCTTTAAGTTCAGACACGAAGGTGGGTAGGTTCAGGAGTTCGAATCTCCGGAGGACCGTACCGTCTGCTTGGTTGGGCCAGCCAAGGATGAAGAAGCTCGTCGAAACGTTAACACTTTTAGTGGAAGACAGAAGTCGGGGACAGGCAGCCGAGACATGCAGTGAGGCTGATCTTCAGGGACTTCGGTCTTGATCGTGTTATTGATATCGGCAGGATCCGAGTGGTGCAAGTGGTGCAACGCATGGCAGCTAGCATCGACGTGACGGTCGTGGAGCTGGAGACGAAGGAAGATGCAAAGCAGTTCGGGGGATCGAAGATCAGTGGCATGGGGGAGCAGGAACTCTGTCGCATTACGACAGGCATGGAGTCCAGTTGAGGAGCCATGGGGTCAACACCCTCGCATCAGACTGGAGGGAAAGATTGTTGGAGTCCAGTCTGGATTTGGTAATAGCATATTTATGGAGTCCAAATCTGATTAAATATTTGATTTAATTTGTTTTAGATGTCCATAATTGGTGCTGGGCTATTTTGATATAATAGGATTCTTATTTGATAGTTTCCTATTTAAGAGATCCTATTATAATCTAAAATAGGATGTTGATGGGCTATTTTAGGTGTAGTAGGATTCTTATTTGAGGGCTTCATATTTAAAAAATTCTATTATGACCTAAAATAGGTTTTTCTCATCCTATATATATGGGGTGAGGGTGGAGGCACAAAGTACAGTACAAAAAGTGGAGATTCGAGGTGCTCGTCCACAGGAAATCTAAGAGAAAGTTTCACACTTTGCTCTTAGGACTTCGCCATCCAAGACAGAAGAAAGAAGAGATCTAATCGAGGGGTCATCAACTTCGGTTAGGGAGATTGCTACGGGTTGGTGAGCGATTTCAATTGTAATCTTTATTTTCTTGAGTGTGGTGAGGGGGTTGAACCTATTAGGGAAAAGGTTCAACATTACTTTTTGTCAATCTTGTAATTTCATCTGAGTTATAGAGATTGAGATTTGTCCAGGTGACGTACTCACCGCCATATACTTGTCTTTATCTGTGCTTGGTGTCCGTTAGACGGGGGTTGGTTATTTCAGGTGGGTTGGCCTAAGGCCCCGTTTGGTTCTGTTTTTAAAAGCTATTTTTGGAGTTTAAACATCAAACTCCTAAAGAAATGCATTTGGCTCTCTGTTTTCAGAATCCACTTTCCCAAAAAAAATTTCTGAGATAGTGTTTAAACTCAACTTTTGAAAAACAGCTCAGAGCTGTTTTCTCAAAGCAATTTTCACAAAGTTTTGTGGGCCCCACCCCTCCCAAAGCTCCCAACTCCCTTCTCTCTCCTCATTTTTTCCCAACTCTCTTCTCTCTCTCTTTCTTTCTTCCTCCACAGAAAAGCTCCCTCCAGGACACCACCTCCACCACCTCTCCCACCATTCAGATCCGGCTCCACCGCCTCTCTGCGTGGGATGGACGACGCCTCCACCGCGTCTCGGCGTGGGATGGACGACGCCTCCACCGCCTCTCGTCTCCTCCCACCACGAGCTCGGGCCGCCTGGAGCTCGGCTCCTCCCCCCTCGAGCTCGGGCCGCCTCGAGCTCGGCCGCCACACGCTCTGTTCCTCCCGCCTCGAGCTCAAGCCGCCACGCGGTTGGATCCTCCCGCCTCGAGCTCGGGCCGCCACGCGGTCGGATCCTCCTGCCTCGAGCTCGAGCTGCCACGCGGTCGGATCCTCCCGCCTTGAGCTCGAGCCGCCACGCGGTTGGATCCTCCCGCCTCGAGCTCGGGCCGCCACGCGGTCGGATCCTCCCGCCTCGAACTCGGGCCGCCACGCGGTCGGATCCTCCCTCCTCGAACTCGGGCCGCCACGCGGTCGGATCCTCCCGCCTCGAGCTCGAGCCGCCACGCGGTTGGATCCTTCCGCCTCGAGCTCGGGCCGCCATGCGGTCGGATCCTCCCGCCTCGAGCTCAGGCCCCCTCGAGCTCAGCTCCTCCTGGACACAGAAATAATTTGCTGGACACATAATAATTGCTGGACAAAGAAAAAATGTCAGATATGGTGGACACGAAAAATATCTGTGATGGACAAAAAAAATATGTAGTGGACACGTGTGTCAGATATAAAAATTTGTTAGTTGGACACAATTGGACACAGAACAGTTCGAACACAGTTGAAAAATAGTTTTCTAAAAATATTTTACCAAACAGAATTTTTATTTTTTTTATTTTTAAAATCACTTTCCAGATGAAAGTAACCAAACGCAAAACAAAAAAAATTTCACTCTGAAAACAACTTTATAACTCATTTTCAGAAAATTGTTTTCAGAACAAATTTTCAGAAAGCCTATCCAAACGGACCCTAAGTTTCCGCTGCAGCAACGTCTCTGACGGTATCGGAGCGCAGGAGGGCGTATCTGATTCCCAACAGAGTTGTCTTAAGCATGAAAGGTTAGCCAAGCTTGGTGGAATCTGCCCAACGAACTCATTGTTTGAAAGATTCAAGGTGGTAAGAAAGTCCAACTTTGTAAAGAAATTGAAAGGTATTTGACCTGAAAGCCTATTAACGGAGAGATCAAGAGAATATATATTTTTACAGCCTTGGATAGCCGGAGGAGTATTTCCTGATAAATTGTTGTTAGAGATATCAATAGCCTGAACCATTTCCAAGCCACCAAGCTCATTAGGAAAGAGCCGACCAACATATTGTTCGACAGATTGAGATACAACAGCAAAAAATTTCATGCCTCTTATAACTGACCCAGGTACTGCACCAGTTAGAAGATTGTGGGTGAGATCCAAAGCCAGGAGTTCACTCGGATCGACCATGGATGTAGGCATTGAACCATTGAGCAAGTTACCATTGAGACTCAAATAAGAAAGTGCACGAAGCTTATAGATTGAATCCGGAATCTGACGCACAAACCTGTTTTCTTGTAACTCGAGTAGGTTGAGTTGCTTTAGCTCAAATAGGTGCTTGGGAATCGATCCATCAAGAGAGTTCTCTTTGAGAGAGAGTCCTTGGAGAAGAGAGAGTTTCGATATCTCCAGGGGAATTTTTCCTACAGAGTTGTTCCCACCAAGTTTCAAACTTAACAACGAGCTACGGTTGCCAATATCATCTGGGATCGATCATCCCCGATAAATGATTATCTGACAACTGTAGCATCCCTAAATTCGTGAGTTTGCCGATACCAGATCCTCGGATATTGTTTATACCAGTAACTGTAGCATCCCTTAGATATGTCTTCTGGAATGGTTCCTGACAATCGATTCATGCCCACAGAGAAAAAAAATGTCAGGTTCTGCAACCTCCCCCAGTCCCACAGGGATCCCACGAGTGAATTCGTTGTAAGCCATGCTGACGTTGAGCAGACGAGAGAAGTTGGTGATGGTGAAAGGTATAGGACCCTCAAATTCATTGTGATGAATGATCAATCTCTCCAGTTTGAAAAGAGATCCGAAGTTGAAAGGAGACTGCGCCTACCAGTCTGTTCTGGTGGTGGAGAGTTAGCAGCTTGAGGGAGACAAAAGCTACGAGTTGGGATGGTATTGAACCAGTGAGCTGATTCCAAGGAGATTGAACGTATGACTCGTAATGTGTTCTTTCATACAGTAATCTCTAGCATATCTACCGCAAGAAAATGTTAGATACTTAGCTGGCATAGAAGTAGTACAAAATCACTTTGTATTATAAGGTTGCAGTTGCAGACTTGCAGTAGAACAAACATGAAACTATTATTCCAAAAGCACCACGGAGAGCAACAAGATACCAACCAGATGCATGTAATAAGATACTATTCTCCATATTTCAAAACACACCATTTCCTATTACCATATGTTTATTGACTATTCTTTGAGCTAATTGATCATCATAAAATTACTGGCTCGGTGAACCAAAAGGACTCACTAAAACACAGGACACCCCTTCACCTTGATCCCTGGCTCGGTGGGGCAAGTCGCGAGAGGACAGTGATCGAGCTCCGTTCCCCACCAATTCAAGTTCCATCCATGGGTCTGCAGCACGACGAATAGCAGCACCCCCATGAGCGCTGTGCCCGCATCCAGAGCGGCCGACAACACGTAGTTGTACTTCTGCCACCACTGCTTTCTGTACCGGAACATGAAAAAGTTGAACACCGTCCCTGTCAAGATCCAAGTGACAATATTGGAAGGACTCGCAGGCGGCATGCCAGCGAAGCCGTGGATGATCACGGGCATGTTGATCAGCTTGATCCACTTCTTCTCGGGATAAACCTTGGTTAGAATCCATACGGGTACCGGTAACAAAGCCCCGACGAGGAATAGCCACACTAGATTATGGTACGTTTTTCCTGGACCGAAGAGTCTGGCAGGACCGATCAGACCCCAAATGACCGACATATCAAACGTGACTCTGTACTTGGGACACGTCCACGGGCTGTTTGCCGGCAAAACTTCGGTGTCACAGATGTTTTCGATGTGCCCGAGCATCCACCACGCGACTGCGAGATTTATTACGCTAGCGAACAGAGTGCCCAGTAGCTGCAACAACCCAACAAGTAATTAGAAAGATTGACGCTAGATCGGGGCAAAAGAACATAAATCTAAATGGTAGAAAAGTTAAATATTGTTGGCTAGCTGTACGGGCCTTACTTGTGCAGCAAACATGCATCGGGGCGGGATCTTCATATAGTGGCCGAGCTTGAGGTCGGAGAGGAACGACAGGGCGTTGCTGGTGCTGATATGGCCGTAGATCTTGAACAACAGATTGGCTATCGGCTTCCCCGGCAAAATCAATCCAAGAATGAACTGGATTACGATATCATATCCCGGTCGCTGATTAATTAGAGGTAGAGACAGGATCGATCGAATTAGTATTTTGTTTCGTCGTGATAGCTTGAAGGAATAGTTAACTAAAGGAAGGGATTAATTAACCAACCTGGTTGGTGGTCGCTTTAATGACTCCGATAGGAAGGGTGACCAAAAAGGCCATCCCAAAGCCGAATAACATACCCCACCATGGCAGTTGGACTATATCTCCCCATAATAAGGAGATCACTATGGATACAACAGCGCTTCCCAATAGAATTATGAGGAACCACCATTGAGGAACTTCTTCGTAATTCTTCATGAGCTTAGTGTGAATGTCTTCTTTCTTCCCATAGGAACGCATCATACCCGATCTGCTCTGTCTCCATAAATCACTGCAATGTTGCATGCAAATTGTAAATTTAATTGTTAGCGACGAAGACCACGGATAGTAGATAGATGTGAAAATGTACGTACCTTCCATGGAACAGTAGAACATGTGAAAACACTGCAGAAAATCTGGCAAAGCCCGAACCGACTACCGACAGGGCAAACATAGGATTGAGATAGAGCTTCCCGTAACTCTCATACGCGGCCTCGTTCAGCTCAAATTGAGGGGTCAGAATCTTGGTAACATCGAAGATTTTTCCATCGGAGGTGAATAGCTTGTTAGAGAAAAGGGGGAACTTGCGGGCACTAAAGGTGTTGAACTTCCAGTAGCACAGGGGGATTGCGATGTAGGTGAAGCAAATGAATCCGACTCCGGTGTTCAGAATAGTAGACCAAGGCGTCACCAGAGGGCTGCCGTGGTAGGCAGCTATGCCAGCCCAGTCGAAAGTGAACGCACCGATACCAAGGCCGTGATAGCCCGAGCCTATTTGGTGGGCGGTGACGCTGTGCGGCCACACCATGCAGACCCACGAGAAGAATGTCAGCACAGTGAAGAGATAGCCGGGGAAGACGTAGTAGACGAAGCTGGCGAGGAAGCAGAATAGAAAGAATTTCACCCTCGTTGGACCTTTAGACACTTTGTCCTTCTCATGGAGGGCCCTTGAATGAAATAGATTAAGTTTAATATATATCATGTACCTTACGTGTAATTTTGTAATCTAATGTCAGCATAAAATATTCACAGATCTCAATAAAAATGTAAATACATTAGGATGCATCAAAATATACAACATAAAAAAATAACTTTTTTAATTCTACATATCATGTACCTTATGTGTAATTAGGCGCAATCTAATGTCAGCATAAAATATTCTCAGTAGGACTGGGCACGGGTCAGGCCAAGCCCTAATTTAACGGACCCGGACCAGATCCGTTTATTTGCGAGACGGGACGGGACGGGACCAAATTTTTTTGGAACCGAATTGGACTCGGACCGACCCGCAAGTCCAAACGGGTCCGAATCATACCATCAAACCAGTTGCATATAACTTACCATATACTGATACATAATATAACTTACCATAATATACCATCAAACCAGTTGCATATAACTTACCATATACTGATACATAATATACATGAGTTTCAATTTCAGACTTGCAGTTAGACTAGATTAGATTACTCTTTGATATTAGATTAGATTCTTGTTTGCTATATATGTTCAATCATGTTTCTAGAGGTCACTTAGACTAGATTCGTGCAGTCTTATAGGAACTAAATTAATTAGTCCTCACTTTACACACCGTTCCAGCATTCCTAAATGTTTAAAAAATTGCATAGGTGGAAAAAATGTGAATGCATGCTCAAAACGAAAGTGGTCGATATGTGTAAACTTTAAACAATAGCACAGAACTGTCAAAGTAGGGAATGAACCATGATGGATGTAGTAAATCATACATGTTAGCTTTTTTCACCTATGAGTTCAGAATTAGGAAGCCAAGGGAGAACCAGAGAACAGAACATGCACCCATCACTAAGTTAAATAAACATGGTAACCACCCTGATGCAGGTTTCTTCACTAAAGCCAGCCTGTGGCAGTGTGGCGCCCGAAGTTTGGGGCCTTTGGGCCCTGTGCTATGCTTCCCAAAAAATAAAAATAAAATCAATATAAACAGGCCGGAGGAGGCCCTTTTATGTTAGAAATAAAACTCGTTCCGTCCCGTTTATGTTATAAGACCCGTCCCGACCCAGCCCATTTAAATATTTAATTTTAAGAACTGTCTTGTTTGAGCAATATACGGTTCGGGCTGGGTCGGAACCGCAGTTCCTGGACCTGTATGCCCAGCCCTAATTCTCATATCTCAATGAAAATGTAAATATATTTATACATTAGGATGCATCAAAATACACTACATAAAAAAATAACTTTTTATGATATTAAAATTCGATATATCATGTACCATAGGCAATCTAATGTCAGCATAAAATATTCTCAGATCTCAATGAAAATGTAAATATATTATACATTAGGATGCATCAAAATACTCTACATAAAAAAATAACTTTTTATGATACTAAAATTCTATGTTGCCGTGTCCAATGGCATAGCCACTCGGTCCCCTGTAAATTCAAAACTTTTTACCCAATAATTTTACGTCTACAAATGTGTGTAGTGTCTTGATCATTCTAGATTTGGGTCTATAGTTCTTGAGGTTCTTCAACGGTGCCATATTTAAGATGGCTAGAATTTTTTGATGATCCGTAAAAATCTTTTTACTTCTGAAGAAGAGTGTGTGCTTAAAGAGTTTGTATAAAAAATAATTTCGAGACATGTCCTAGCTAGCTAGATGTGTTAATTGTCACTGCTAGCCTATATATAACTTGTCCTTCTCTTTTATTACTTTTCGTCATCTTCTCATGACCTTACTCAATCTAGCTACTTATGAGTCTGAATTCAGAAGAATGGGGATTTCTTTCCAGCCAGCCCAAAGCATGATTATATTCTAGCTTCCATGCATGAGTTAGTTTCGACTTAGGTAACTTTTGCTTCGCAAAATCAGGATCTCAAAAAAGAAAATTTATTTATTTCTTGTATTTGAAAGCCAAAGAAAATGAGCATAAAAGAAAATTGTTTCCGAAAAAAAAAATAGAGAAGAAAATGGTCCCCCTAATCACCCCATGGATTTACTTTTCCACCCCCAATTATTCACTTATTTTTTTTCAATTTTCGGACCTCACCAAACATCGGAAAAGAAAATTAATTACAATTTTCCAAAGGAAAGGAAAGAGCAAAGAATAGATTTATGTTCCTTTCCTTTCCGTGAATAAAACGGGGTCTTTAATTAAAAATCGCGCGTTGAGTATCGCTACGAGGATCACGTCATTAGATGCGCAACGTTGAAATTGTCCTACAATGTAAGTTTTGTCCAGTTTTGAAACCATCGACCCGATCATCATTTTGCAAACCCATGATTCGTCGCAAGCTGGCGCATCTACATTGCGCCCCCCCAAATAAAAATTCTAGTTACTCCACTGCCCGTATGCCCAACCCTAATTCTCATATCTCAATGAAAATGTCAATATATTATAAAGCCGGGATGCATTAAAATACACTACATAAAAAAAAAAACTTTTTATGATATTAAAATTCTATATATCATGTACCTTATGTGTAATTAGGCAATCTAATGTCAGCATAAAATATTCTCAGATGTCAATGAAAATGTAAATATAAGCATCAAAATACACTACATAAAAATAACTTTGTATGAGATTAAAATTCTATGTTGCAGTGCGTGTTCCTACTCTGGTCGAGTAAGTATACCTGAAGAGAGAGACTTGAGCCAAATTAGAAGGCCACCACATTTCAGCAGGTTCTACGAGATATTTCCTAAAGATCCCAGCCCATCCATAACCCAACATCTGTAACACAACAAGAACTAATAAATACCAATGATGTAATAATAATGTAATTAAAGGACTAAAACCCTAGCTAGGTTGTATCAACCTGAGTGGAGAGCACAATTAATAGTGCACAAGCAAACCCTAAGGTCGATTGCTTGTAGAAGGCCTTCATGACAGTAATCGCGCCAATTGAATACGCATCCCCACCGCCATAGGACACGCCACAGTTGGCAAACACCGTAACTATCACATGCTCTTTCATGTTGAAAGGTCCGGGGTTCAGATTGAACCTCCACCGGCCCCCGAAGAGGTTGACCTCTTTGTCGGGGAGAGCCCACGCCAGGAACTGACCTGCCGGGAGGCTGGCGATCTGCATGAGGATGGCGGAGATGGTGAGCGGCTGTGTGCGGAAGGTGAAGAAGGTGTTTAGGAAGATGAGGATGGAGCAGAGGGAGAGGCCGAGGACGCAGGCGCGGAAGGTCATCGCAGGAAGGGAGGGGTCGTCAGTCTCCGGCACGAGGAGTGCAACCTCCTCGACGGGGTGCGGGGTGGCCCCGTGGAGCTGTGGGGAATCCTGGGCATCTTGCTTTGGTGCTGGCGACTTGGTTGATGTTTCCATTGTCCAACTCTGTCTAGTTGGTACTGCTCCTTTCTTTTCTCTATGGGGGATTTATATGCAGGGTTTTAGAGCAGAGGGGATTAATTAAGAGCCATATATAGAGTAAATTTAGATTGTGGAAATCGAACCAACTAGGATTTATGTGGTGTGGCCCACTTGTCAGTTGGTGGGTGAGTTTGTGGGTGTTTGATTTTTTGGTTTCATAGAGATTTTTGTATGGAAGAGTCACGTAAGACGTAGGTTGTCTTGTGCCTGCGTGTGCGTGTGGGTAGCCACTTGCATGGTTGTTGGTTTCCTTGTTTATTTTTTTATTTGTATTTATCCCCCTCCCCTCTAATCCTAATTGTTAATACTATTATCTCCATTATATTAAAAATTACTACTACCGTCTATTCTTAAAATGTAGGCATTTTTTATTTTATTTTATTTTATTTTATTTGGTGTGTGTATTGAAGGGGTTGGGGGTTCTTACTCTTTTTTTTTTGTGTGGTTTTTGATAGAATTATGAATAACAGGTTATGAAGTATTGAGGGCACTGGCGGAGCCAGCATAGGCCCAGTGGGGTCATGTGACCCCACTCATAAATAGAGTAAATTTAGATCGTGGAAATCGAACCTATTAGGATTTATGTGGTGTGGCTCACTTGTCGGTTGGTGGGTGAGTTTATGGGTGTTTGAGTTTTTGGTTTCAAGAAAATTTTTGCATGGAAGGGGCACGTAAGATGTAGGTTGTCGTGTGCCTGCGCGTGGGTAGCCACGCACAAGGTTGTTAGTTTCCTTGTTTATTTCTTTTATTTGTATTTACCCCCTCCCTTCTAATCCTAATTGTTAGTAATATTATCCCCATTATGGGTTGGGGGTTGGGATTCTTTCTCTCTCTCTCTTTTTTGTGTGATTTTGATACAATTATGAATAACATGTTATGAGTTTATATATATATATATATATATATATATATATATATATATATATATATATATATATATATATATATATATATAATTTTTTATTTTTTATTTTTTTCAATTTTTAGTTTTCAATTTTCAATTTTCAATTTCAATTTCTAATTTTTTTAATTTTTTAATTTTTTAATTTTTAGTTTTTTATTTTTTTTTATTTTTTTATTTTTTATTTTTTATTTCTTTATTTTTGTATTTTTATCTTGTGTCTTAACTATACCTTCAACTGTTTCATGTCATAATTGTACTCTCAAACTGTTTACCATGATATAGTGGTCTCTTTTATATTATGTTATATTCATCCTTTCTTTATTGCTATTATGTGTGCTTGTATATTATATTGTGTAATGTAGTTTATGGTGATCTTGCTCCAATCCTGACTGGATAACTATTTTTCAGCTTTAGACGACGTGGTTTGCCCCGAGGTTTATATATATATATATATATATATATATATATATATATATATATATATATATATATATATGGGAGCGGATCAAAAGTCCCCCTTAGAAAATCTCCTAAAAACTCCCTCACTCTCAGTCGTCCATTTAATGTTAATATTAATGTTAATATTAATTTTTATTTTTATATTTATATTAATATTAATGTTAATGTTAATGTTAATATTAATATTAATGTTAATGTTAATGTTAATGTTAATGTTAATATTGGGAGCGGATCAAAAGCCCCCCTTAGAAAATCTCCTAAAACTCCGTCACTCTCAGTCGTCCATTTAATGTTAATATTAATGTTAATATTAATTTTTATTTTATATTAATATTAATTTTAATGTTAATGTTAATGTTAATATTAATTTTAATGTTAAGTTTAATGTTAATTTTAGTATTTAATGTTTATATTAACATTAATATTAACATTAATATTAACATTAAATGGACGGCTGAGAGTGAGGGAGTTTTTAGGGGGTTTTCTAAGGGGGGCTTTTGATCCGCTTCCTATATATATATATATATATATATATATATATATATATATATATATATATATATATATATATATATATATATATATATATATATATATTTGTTAGGTAAAGTGCATTTAAACCCTCCTTAGAGTTGTCTCGTTCGCAAAATAAGACATTTTAGAAAACTTAAGCAGTTTGCACCTCCCGCAAAATCGTTTTTGCTCGGAATGCCCCTTTCCGTCAAAATGACGTTAGAACAGCGGTTAGAGTCCATATTTTGGATTTAAAAAAAGTGCACTTCCCAAAATACCCCTAATGCTATTGGTTACATTGTGGCTGCTGCTCTCTTTCATTCTCTCTATAAGAATGTTTGTTTGAAACATAAAACCTAAGCTTTATATTTTCTATTTTTTGACCAGTTGGTTGGAAGGAAAAATAATATTTAATTTTTTTTATATTCCTTTTTTTTTACTTATTTACTCTCATTTAATGTATTCAAGCTTTTTCTTACCTACAGATCTCAAATCCAACTGCAAATTTTTTTTATATTCTCTTTTTTTTTACTTATTTGCTCTCATTTAATTTTTGAAGCTTTTTTACTTATTTTTTTTTCTCAAGACGTCCAAATAGAAATTATGGAAGAACAATTTATTGCTATTGTGGATTAATTAGCCCATTGAAAATAAATTTAATATTAGTTACAGTAATATTTCGTCCAAATAGAAATTATGGAAGAACAATTTATTTTTGGATTTTTGACACGTTTAGTAATATTTAAGTTATTTGTTTAAGTAATACATGTGATGAAAATAAATTTGTACCAAGATTTGCAATTTCAGTTAGAATTAATAAATAAATAATTACGATAATAGTCATGACTAATAAATTATTAAGTAAGACTATAATGATGATTATAATGATGATTACTAAATTATTAATTAAAATTATTATAATATATAAATTATTAACTATAATTATGATTAAATTATTATTAATTAATATTATAATAAAATTGTAATTAATAAATTATTAACTACGATTATAATTATTAATTAATATTTTAATTATTATAAAATATTAAATAATATAATATTAGTTACAGTTATCTAGCTCCAAATACGATTTACAAAACATGCCATAAGTTAAATGGCTGGATAGTTCAGGACTAACCGGACATTTGTTAAAAGATTTATTTTTCCAGAAAAAATTTAAGATGAAAACCTACTGTTTAGATTATAAACATTTATTTTCGATAATGACGTCAAGCATGAGAATTCTATCTTTTTAGGAACGGGCGGTTATTTTAATAATCTTTTTAATATTTTTGTTTCCATTTTTTTAGTTCTTATTTCATTTCTTTTTCATCTTTTTAATAATCTTTTCTAGTTTTTTAAGATTGACTTTTATTTTCAAATTTGTATAGTTTTTGTTTTTGTCTTTTTTCATTGTTTAAGATTTATCCTGATTTTTTGGTTTTTTGGAATATTTTTTCTATTTTTTATTTTTTTCCATATTTTATTAGTACTTTTTTTATTTGGTATTTTTTTTCCCAGTTTTTCATTATTTCTATTTTTAAGAATTGATTTTTTTTTGTATTTATCAGTTTTGTTTTTTCCAAAAATATTTATATATTTGTTAAATAAAAAATAATTTATGACAAAATAATTTTAAATAATATTTATCCACTTTTTTGACGGAACTAACCGTTTTTAACAAGTTAATATTAATTAAAATAATTTTAAAAAATAATTTTACTAGCAAAGACCATTTTTTTTTGTTAATATTTTCCACTTTTTAACAAGTATTTTTGCTTAACCGTTTTTTAACAAAATAATTTTATAACTAACCGTTTTTAACAAGATAATATTAGATAGCCCAGGGATAAAATGGTCAATACAACCCCATTTTAACTCCCGTTAACAGAAAAGTTAGCTTAGGGGGTGATTTGAGCATTTTCGTAACCTTTTGGGTTTTTCAAATCATGGAGTCTTTAATTGCGTTTTCGTCACATCTAAGGAGGGTTTAAATGCACTTTACCCTTAGTTGTTTTACTCCCAGCTACTTATATTACGAATGAGTAAAAATTTAATTTTTACTCGTTTTACTTGTAGCTGAAAGTAGCTAATTCATATCATAAATTTTGTCCTTAATTGTAGGATTGGGCACGGGTTGGACCGGTCCCAAATTTGATGGACCCAGACCGGACCCGTTACTTGACGGGACGGAACGGGACGGGTCCAAAAATATTGGAACCAGACTCGACCCGTTCAAAACGGGTCCAAAACGGAACGACCCGCGTGTCCAAACGGGTTCAAAAAAATTTAGAATAGTAAACATTTACATATGTTCTACTATCTATAAGAACAAAACACATATATATATATATATATATATATATATATATATATATATATATATATATATATATATATATATATATATATATATAGTTATTAGTTGTTTTACTCCCAGCCACTTATATTACGAACGAGTAACAATTTGATGTTTTACTCATTTTACTTGTAGCTGCAAGTAGCTAATTCATGTCATAAATTTTGTCCTTAATTGTAGGACTGGGCATGGGTCGGACTGGTCTCAAATTTGATGGACCCGGACCGAACGCATTACTTGACGGGACGGAACGGGACGGGTACAAAAAATATTTGAACCGGACTCGACCTGTTCAAAACGGGTCCGAAATGGGCCGACCCGCGCGGGTCCAAACGGGTCCAAAAAAAGTTGAAAAAATTTTAGAATAGAAAACATTTACATATGTTCTACTATCTATAAGAACAAAACAAGTCTAACGTCTTTCCAAATTTGTAGAATTTGTTTACTAAATAATAACATGTTTTATTATCTATAGACTATAAACAAAAATTTCCAAAAAATTATAAAAAAATACATACTCCTAGAAACGGGTCGGGCCGGGGCCCCTATTTATTTTGAAAATAGGACCCGCCCGACCCGTTAATGTCACACGTCCCGTCCCGTTTAAATTTCAAATTTTAGGAACCGGCTTATTTGGGCATTTTACGGTTCGGGCCGGGTCGGAACCGCGGGTCCTGGAACCGTATGTCGACCCCTACTTAATTGTTTTTAGATTGCATGATTTAATTCGCTCTAATATTACATTCTTCGATTAAAAAATTATAAAGTCAAAGTAAATTATTTTTAATCTTATTTTTCCTTGAGGGAAAAAATAATATTTAGAAGACTCTAGGATGACAAGGTTCATGTCTAAAATTGTAGAATCAAAGTATGAATTTTAAGATACACTGAATCTTCTCGATCAAATGTTCAAAATTGATCAAAAATGTCTTGTATGACATGACTGAAATGATACTGAAGTTTATGGTACTAATTATATTGGATTAGAATTAATGTACACTTTAATAATGCCAATCGTATTTGAAATGAAAAAAAAAAAAAACAGCTACAATAGAAAAACTAGAATAAACGACCAAAGGATAAAAAATAGGATTTGTGACTAATTTGTGCAATTATTTTACTCATACATTTTTTGTAATTTTTTTTAATTATTATTTTTAATCGATTTTAATCCCGCTGCATTCAAATTCTGGCTAAGCCACTAATTGATGGTAGTATTGATTTTTTAAAAATAGGCGGATTATAGTAGCAACAATTAGAATTGAGGGTAAATACTAGGGCACATAACTGTATTTCTTTTCTCTGGGGTTTATATGCATGGTATTAATAGTACCAAGGGACACTAATTGAGAGTCATAAATAGAAGGAATTTTGATTGTGGAAATCGAACCTCCTGGGATCTTTGTGGTATGGCCCACTTGTCGGTTGATGGGTGAGTTTGTGGGTATTTGTGTTTTTGGTTTCATGAAGATTTTTGTATGGAGGGGCCGCATAAGACCTAGGTTGTCTTGTGCCTCGTTTGGGTAGCCACGCCACATGGGTTGTTGGTTTGCTTGATTACCAAATCTTCCAAATTTAAATAATAATTGGTTGTTTGATTATTATTATTTTTTCACATAAAATAATTATTTTTTATGAAAAATAATATTATTTTTTGAGTAATTATATGGAGACATATTTTATTGACATACTATGTAGCCACACTTATGTAGCAAGTGATTTGGCATCCGAACTAATTAAAGACCCATTAGTTAATTTTTTGGCATGTCCAATTTTGTATGTATGAAATATTTCTAATTCTTGGCAGGTGCTGCAATTTTGCATGGCCAATCAATTTTGCATGGCTAGTTAATGAAGGTTTTTTTTTATAAGATGCTGCATAATAAGGTAGTTATAATTACATGGAGAAAATGTTTTATATTTTACCAAATTTTGTTATATTTTTTAAAATAAAATATTTGCAATAAAATTTGTTCTTGCGATATTTTTATAATTTTTTTTATTTTCTTCTCTCCATTTTCTTCTTCTTCTCATCTCTATTTTCTTCTCTAACCCCACCATAAGAAGAATAAAGAAAGAAAATCCTAACCCTATAATTTGACGAATCTAGAGCCCATTTTGAGGTTCTTTTTCTTCATTCATTTGTATTTCTTGATATGTTTTCGAAATCATCATAAAATATTTTTGTTGTGCTATTTAATTAAGGGTTTTGTTTTTGCGATTTTTTTTCCTTTTTGTTGCGATTTTTTGTACTTTTGGGTGCTACTTTGTTGATTCTTAGCCGTCTTCAACTCAAAGATTTTTTTTATATTTTTTTTACACAAATGGGATTTCGTTTAGGCTCTGTAATCTGATCTTCTTCTTCTTATTCTTATTTTTATTTTATTTTCATCCTTCTCTACTAAATCTGATGTATATATGGACTTCCTTTTGTGTTATCGTTCATTTTTCTCCCATTTTAAATCTTGATTTTTTTTTCCTTCTAATTTAGATGTACTAATTCATTATCAATTACTCATTTTCAATTTTACTTCTGTAGGAATCAAGTATGATATTGAGTGAGCATATTTTTGAAAAGACCAAATGGAGGTGGTAACTTATGGTAACGAGTGTTTGGTTGATGAAATTGTTGAAGAAAAGATAACAGAGCCAAAAATAGGAATGATATTTGATACTCTTGATGAGTTATTTGATTTTGACAATGAATAAGGTAACCAAAAAGGTTTTCCAGTGAAAAAAAGATCAACGAGAAAGGACGACGACATGATGATGATGGGGAAGTTAGATGGGTTATATTCTCATGTTCTAGGTCAGGCACATCAAAAAGCAAGTGCAAAAATACCTTTAAGAAATATCCTATAATTAAAACTAATTGTAATGCTAGGGTTAGAGCTGCTTTAGAACCCGATGGCAAATGGCGAGTAACATCTGTTTACTTTTATCACAATCATAACTGTTGATTCCAGGAGAAGCCAAACATTTCAAAAAAAGAGAGAATAAAATAATCAAACCTTATGTAAAAAGGAGACTTGAGATAAATGACATGAGAGGTATCAGGCCAAATAAATTTTTTAATTCCTTTCTGGTGGAAGCTGGAGATCACTGGAATGTGTCATTTTTTACATAAAGATCGTTACAATTATATTAATAAAATCGGAAATTTGAGACTTAGGAGTGGAGATGCTACAACAGTTCAGAACTACTTCTTGAAAATGCAGGCGAACAATAGAATTTTTTTAATCTAATGGATTTAGATGATGAGGGTCGGTTGAAAATGTCTTCTGGGAAGATGTAAGGACTAAGGAGTATGTCACCATATGAAGAGTTTGAGGATGTCATAACATTCGATACGACATACTTAACTAATAAGTATGAGATGCCATTTGCTCATTTTGTTGGTGTCAATCATCACAGCCACTCGACACTTTTAGGATGTGGGTTAATATCGAGCGAGGATGTCGACACATTTACTTGGATTTTTAATGCTTGGCTAGCATGCATGAATGGACGTGCTCCTACTGTAATCATTAATGACCAGGACAAAGCCACGAAAAAGGCCATTGAAGTTGTATTTCCTAATGCGCGACATAGATTGTGCTTGTGGCATATAATGAAAAAGTTGCCTGAGAAACTAAAGAGTTATAACCAATACGAGTAAGTAAAGTTTGAAATGCAAAATGCAGTTTATGATTCTTTGACACCTAAAGAATTTACAGAAAGTTGGGACAACTTCATTAAGAATTTAATTTGAATAAGAATGATTGGTTGATTGGGTTATACAATGAAAGAAGTCGTTGGTTTCCTGCATTTGTTAAAGACATTTTTTGGACAGAAATGTCAACTACTAAACGAAGTGAGAGCATGAATGCATTCTTTGACGGATATGTGAATTCAAAGACTACTTTAAAACAATTTGTTGAACAATATAAGAATGCACTTCGAAGCAAGGTTCAAAAAGAGGAGAAATTTTGAGTTGCACTCCACTCGCTTTACCATAATTTAAGGTGCACCATACCGAATTAACATAACGCATGAAATCTTCTATTTTTAACGAAAATCGTCGATGACTAACAGTCAACTCATTTGCCCTACATTTAAGTGGGTTGCAACTTGAATTATGACCAAAATATCGTCAAATAAGTGGGGTGCACCTTGAATTGTGGTAAAATAAGTGTGGTATAACTCAATATTCTCTTTTTATTTATGCAGGTCAAAGGAGTTGACTGTTAGTTATTGACAGTTTCCGTTAAAAGTGGAGATTTTTATGCATTATGGTAATTTGGTGGGTGCGTACCTTAAATTATGGTAAAATAAGTGGGGACAACTCAAAATTTCTCAAAAGAGAATCAAGATTATTTCAACTCCTCAAACTGTTTGATCCCATGTATTACTCGTTATGAGATGGAGAAACAATTTCAAGATACTTACACCATCGCAAAATTTAAGGAGTTTCAAAAACAGCTAACAAAGCATATTATTGTACTGTGTCTTCAGTTAAAGAGGAAGGAGGATATCATGTATATGAAATTGAAGAAGACATGATCGGAGAGAAAAATCAACAAGCAACTTTCATAGTTTGCTTCAACCAAGATGATTGTGATATCAAGTGCAATTGTCGCTTGTTTGAATTTAGAGGAATCTTGTGTAGACATGCTATTACGGTCTTGAGTAAAATGTAAGTATATTCCTTGCCTGAGAAGTACTTACTTCAGATCATATGGAGAAAAGATGTCAATAGGCAAGTGCCACATGAAAGTTAAAATCTCATACTCTGATTGGATAATGAATCCTGAAAATGAACGTTTGGATATAATGTGTAATGCATTTTACGAAGCTGCAGACTTGGCAACCGAAGAGGAAGTTAAAACAAATGATGTTATGAACTGGATTAAGAGTTTAGTTAACAAGCTCAAGAAAAGGTGACAGGGTATGTGACAGTAGTCAGCCAACTACATTAGAAGACAATCAAGTTCAAGCATCATCACTTGTTGCTGATATTAGTAACACCATAAGCAGCTTCGAAGTCCTAAAGCTGTCCACGGTAAAGGACGACCACGTAAAACAAGGATAAAATCCAAGATGGAATAGGCAAGAAAAAGAAAAAGAGCAAAGAACAAAAGAAAAGAGGTGGAACAAGCTGCTGCTAAGAAAAAAGAAACAAAAAAACAAAGAAAAAGAGGTTAGAATTTCTCTATTTTTTTATATATTTCATGTAAAAAAGTTACTATTTTACTTTGCAAAAGTGTCATTTAATGTATATATTGTGCATGTTTCAGCCTAATATTGTCAAAAAGAAAAGACAAAAGAAAAAGATAGAAGCATAGAAGCGCAATGAAATAATTAATTGAAAGCCAAATTGGACATGAACAATTTTGGCAAGTGAAATAATTAATTGGCCATACAAAATTACAGAACATGCCAAATTTTCAAAATGATTACTTTTTCAAAAAATTATTACTTTTATAATAAAATAAAATAAATATACATACTTTGGTAGTAGTAGACCAACAACTTTTTATATGAGTACTTGAATTTGATCTCTATAAACTATAAATTATGGCTTTGGGTATTTTAATTAGAGAAATTTTGAGTGACACCCACTTTATTTAGCCATTTTTATGGTGCACCCCACAAGTTTACAATAATGTACAACACCCCCCACATTACACGTTTTTCGTTCAAAGTTAACAGTTGACCGCTTTTAGATATAATTTAGGACCAAAAAGCCCCTCACGTGTTGAGAGCAGTGAACTTAAAATTGAAAATCCTAAATTTTCCTTTATTCTCTAAACGACCCCACTCTTTCCTACAGAATTCCAATCTCTCTCTCTCTCTCTTGTTGGTGTTTTTTGCCTTTGGACTAGAAAAGATAGTCCCACATCGGCTACACCAAATGGTGAGTATCTCAATATAATGCATTGCTTGTGTTGAGGTGTGCACATGAGGTGTAGTGGGGCACAAGTTTGTGCCATGTGGGAGTACTTTCCTAGAAGGAAAAAAGATTAAATCCAACAAGGATGCAAGTTGATTTTTGTTGTGCGGACTCGGACTCGGACACGGACTCCAGGATGTCTCGTGCATGCACGGGAGTGTTCGGGGGGTAGGCGTGGACTGGCACACTTCTATGCTGATTGTGGGATGATCTAAAATATCAAACTCTATTTTTGAGTATTGGTATTTTAGTCCCACAGCGGATAGGAGAAGAGGTGAAGTCTCAACTCCACTCTATAAATAGAGCCCCTTGGCCTCCTTTGAAAGATGCACCAAGAAGAGAGTTAAGGGAGTCTGTAAAGTCCAAGAAGTTCCTCCTGGATCTCGAAAATAATCAGAAGGTGAACGTTTGTTGAACCTCTGATCTCGACATCGAGTCTACCATCTTTGATCAAGCCCCGAGAATAACAATCTCAAAGCAAGATCCTTGTAGATGGAGAACTCTCGTGCTTCTCTCATCGATACCAGCTTTAACAAGTTGGAGAAATTCGACGAAGAACATTTTCAAATCTGGAAGAGGAAGGTCACCCTTAATCTTCAACTCGTGGACGTAGACCATGTATTGATTGAGGATGAACCGACAATTCCAGAAGGAGGAACTACCGATGCTATTGCTGTTGCACTCGTCAAGCAGAGCAAATGGAAGAGAGAAAACAGTATATGTAAACTGCTGATTCTCAATTTTATGGAAGACTCTCTGGCAGAGTCATATTCCAAGAAGGTGAAGGCCAAAGAGATCTGGGATTCTTTGGGTAAGCTATATGAAGATGATGAGAACAGGTCCAAAAACTTCATCGTCGATGAAGTACCACACGTGGCTCTTCGAAGACGAGATGACGATGCTACCTCAAGTGAAGGAATTCCTGAAGTTGCACCAGAATTTAAATGACGAGAAGATGCCCCTCGTCGACAAGTTTGTCGTTGGAGGGATAGTCTCGAAACTTCCTACTGGTTGGAGCAACTTCTATGCTAGAATGCATCAGAAGAAGCTGGACATTAGCTTGGAAGATCTTCTACAAGAGATCCACGTTGAGGACGAAATGCGATCTCAACAGAAGATGGACTCTCTGTCCAAACAACTGGCTAAGGCCAACTTGGTGCAGACAAGAGAGTTCATAGGGAAGCAGGTGGCTTCTCATCACAAGAAGAAGGACTCCACTAATCTAAAAGTGAAGGGTCCTTCGTTCAAGCTGTCACCCCCAGTTTTCACGAACAGGAGTATTTTGATAATTTTCCACTTTAATTTTTTTTTTGAATTATTTATTTATTATTTGTATTATTTTGGGGTTATTTCAGTCGGGTTCGAATTTCAACTCATTCCGACTTATTTTGACTTGTTTCGGGGACCCGGGGTAGTTTTAACCTTAGCGAGCCCACACACTAGTTAGCCATGGTCCACAATATTACCATCAAAAGTTAGAGGGATTAGTCATGACCCCATGGATTAGGTTAGACCTAATTAGAACTTTAGATTTACATTTTTAACCCCCAAATCCTAAGCAAACTTGTATAGAGCTAATAAAACAATAGAGGGGCAAACTTGTAAATAGTGAAAAAGGGGGTATTGGAGCCTTGTGGCCGGCCACATGTAGGGGGTGGGGAGGCACTACCAAAATAAGTCATATTAGCGACGTAATTAGCGACGTTTATGAAAGACGTCGCTATATTTTAGCAATTTAGCGACGTAAATTTATAACGTCGCAATACGTCACTATTAGCGACGTTCAACGACGTATTGCGACTAAGTTTTGTATTATAAAAATGTACGTCGTGGATATGTCGGTGAACGTCGCTAAAATCACTGATATTAGCGACGTTTACCGACGTCTTCGTATGACGTCGCTAAATATTTCATATAGGGTTCTGCTGGCCAGATCGATTTCATTTTTTTACCCAAAATTTTATTCTCCCGCTCGAGCCCCAAATCTTTCTCCCTTTCCCCCTCTCGTCTCCGGCGACCCCCTCCCACCAGCGACCCCCCTCCCACCAGCGAGCCCCTCCCCCCGGCGACCCCTCCCTCCGGAGACACCCCTCTCCCTCGTTCCCTACCTCGGCGACCCCGCTCGCCCACTGGTGTCCTCGTCCCTCTTGCGTCCCCTTCCTCCGGCGACCACCCCCCCCCCCGCGGCGACCACCCCCCCACACGGCGACCCCCCCTCCCTGCGGCGACCCCCTCCCCACGGTGACCTCTTTTCCCGCGGCGTCCGGCGACCCTCCATCGCTCCTCCACCGTCAAGTCTCCTCGTCGACGTCGACCCGACTAGTCCCCTCTGCCGCTGCTCCATCCCCGACCCCGACCCAATTCTGACCAAGGAAGGTAAACCCTAACCCTATCTCCCTCCTCCTGATGTGCTGACATAGACACGATACGACAGGCTGACACGACACAATATTCGTACACAATATTGTCAATTAAG
This sequence comes from Iris pallida, assembly GCA_029216955.1. Classification (NCBI taxonomy): domain Eukaryota; kingdom Viridiplantae; phylum Streptophyta; class Magnoliopsida; order Asparagales; family Iridaceae; genus Iris; species Iris pallida. Next base: position 1,756,361 of record JANAVB010042820.1, read on the forward strand.
TAATTATTTCGAAGGTAAAAAAATACTAGAATACTTAAAATGTAGTCTACTACCAAATATGAAAGCTTTCAAGGAGAGTCGTATACACTGACACAGAAATGACTCTTCAAAGTCGAGAGTTTTGAAATACTAGATTAGTATTTGTATGTATATGATTATGTGTGTGTGAGTTATTAGTGTGAGATGAAAAGCGGGGTATTAGTGTTATTTTATATGTGGTAAAGAGTATATTTGGCATGTATCGATAGAAATGAAAGAGATTACTCAAAATAATTGTCAGTTTGAGATAGTTGCATGAATAGGTGGTCTTCTAAATATGTTGTTGCTTAAGCAGTTTATAGCTACAAAATGCGTAAGTGCAACATGAAAATCTCATCTGTTAAATATGTTACCTAAGAGCATCATTAGTAAGGCTCATCCCAATTTCTAGATTCTAGATTTCAAATGTAGGAGCTCATTTTGTAGAATAGTAAGACCCATAGGTTTTAAATTATAAAATGTAGGAGAATGTAGGAGATTCACAACTCTCCACATTTGTTCAAGACATAACATTCATTTTCATAAAAACTTTCATAGATAATATAATATATCCCAATTGTCAAAGATTCTGTAAAGTCAGTCAGAATCACAAATATGAAGCATCCATCACAACTACACAACATATCCAAAACACAAAAGAATTGACTTTGATGAAAACTAGAGCATAACCTCTAAATGAAAACATGAACTAATTAACACATAATCCATAAACTTTTAAATTATCGCTATCGGTATCGGACTATCGCTATCGGTATCGAACTATCGGTATCGATCGAACTATCGGTATCGGACTATCGCTATCGGTATCGGACTATCGCTATCGGTATCGACCGTATATACTTAGTATCGGGCGTAGCGGATTAGTATCGATCAGTATATAGGTTTGGGTTAAGATCAAGGTTCAAAGTATCGGTATCGGAATAGTAGGCCGAATAGGAGGCCGAGATAGTCGAATGAGAAGAAGGGAAGAAGGGAGGAGCAGATGGGTCCAGAGCCATGGTGGAGGAGGAGAAGTAACATGAGAGCAGTTTCCGCCGTAACATCTCCTGGCTCTGCTGGCAACTGAAGTCCAGATGCTACAAAGGACGATCCTTCGCTGAAATCGACTACAACACCCATCAGTTCAAGTTCATTCCTATATGAGTAGATTCCAATGCCATAGAAGTCATCAGTTTGTTGACCTTCCTCTATGGCATTGGAATATACTCATCTAGGAATGAACTTGAACTGATGGGTGTTGTAGTCGATTTCAACGAAGGATCGTCCTTTGTAGCATCTGGACTTCAGTTGCCAGCAGAGCCAGGAGATGTTACGGCGGAAACTGCTCTCATGTTACTTCTCCTCCTCCACCATGGCTCTGGACCCATCTGCTCCTCCCTTCTTCCCTTCTTCTCATTCGACTATCTCGGCCTCCTATTCGGCCTACTATTCCGATATGCGTTTGATACGGTCTACCTAACCTATATACTGATACTAATCTGATACTCTCTGATATTAAGTACATCCGGCTTACTAGCTAGCGGATCCACCAGTTACATGATTATATACTAATTATGTTTAGTTTGTCTTACGATACAGATTTTCACATCCAATGTAATCCAGTTGACCAATGTAACCCAAGATGTTGTCTTATTGACCTAGTTTAGCCTTGTTTTACTAGATTGTTGATCGAGTTGACCAATAGTTGACTTTGACCTTGATTGGCCTAGAAATCATATAGAATTGCATGTATACTTCTTTTATTTTATATTGACTTCCATGATATGACAGCTCCTCAAAAAAAAGAATCCTCTACTAGACATCGCACTCTCCTTTTCAGAACATCAACTAGTATTACTACCTTGATGTATATATAAAGTATGCATGTATAATAGTAGGTAATGATATGCAAAACTGAAAAGATAAATGCAATGCATGAATGAATGGATGAAAAGATAAATGCAATCCATCGGAAAAGCTTTGACACTTGCATATCATTCACTACCTTGATGTATCTATCTTACAGAATTATGGAGCTGAATTACTATCTGCGGAATCGGACTTGGATGTACAACCGTCATCCTGATGACATGTGCGGTGTGCGGGATGAATTCATAGAGGGTGTACACCAGTTCCTGCAGTTTGCCAAGGCGTTCCCTCAGTACATGGACGGTACCAAAATTAAGTGTCCGTGTGTGAGATGTCGCAACTTGAAATATCATCCAGAAGTGGATGTCACGTATCATTTGTACTCGAAGGGTTTCACGCCGAATTACTATCAGTGGAGCGAGCACGGAGAACTTGTGTCTTTAGCATCGGAGTACGAGCCTTATGTGGATGTCCACAACAACGCTCCTTACGACGATGGGTTGGTGAACATGGTTTTTGACGCGGCCGGGCCTAGTTTCGATCCGGATGATCATGATGCACCTGAGGAGGCACCGAACCCCGATGCTGCACAGTTCATGGAGTTGCTGGAGAATGCAAGGACTCCATTATATCCTGGTTGTGAGGATCATTCACCGTTGGAGGTGGTTACAAGATTGTTGAGCATCAAGTCCGATTTTAACATGTCGCAAGATTGCTACAACCGTATTATGGAGTTGCTTATAGAAATATTGCCTGAGGGTGCGAAGTTGCCTAAAGACTTCTACCGGTCTAAGAGGATGGTTAGATCGCTCTGGATGGGATATGAAAAAATCGATGCCTGTCGCAACGGGTGCATGTTGTACTACAAAGACGACAAGGATGAAGACGCCTGCAGATTTTGTGGTGTCGATCGCTACAAGGCCTGTGGTAGAGGAAAGTCTGTCGGTGCCAGGAAGCCTACCTCTTCGATGCACTACTTGCCGTTGACGCCGCGTTTGCAGCGGTTGTTTATGGCGAAGGAAACTGCAGAAAACATGAGTTGGCATAAGCGGGAACATACCGAAGGAGTGTTGGATCACCCATCTGATGGAGAAGCATGGAAGCACTTTGATCGAGAGTATCCAGATTTTGCTTCTGATCCGCGTAATGTTAGATTGGGTCTCTGCTCTAACGGTTTTACCCCATTCGGACTTTCGGGATCCCAGTATTCGTGTTGGCCTGTGATCGTCACCCCGTATAATCTACCGCCTTGGATGTGCATGAAGACTCCATATATGTTCCTCACCGTTATTATCCCAGGTCCGAACAATCCGAAAAGGAACATCGATGTTTATTTACAGCCATTGATTGATGAGTTGAATCAGCTGTGGGAAGTAGGTTCCAACACGTACGATGTATCTAGAAAATAAAATTTCCAGATGCAGGCAGCACTTATGTGGACCATCAACGACTTTCCGGCCTATGGAATGTTATCTGGATGGAGCACGCATGGTCGTCTTTCATGTCCGTGTTGCACGGACGACACTAAGGCTTTCCGTTTGAAACACGGAGGCAAACCGTGCTTCTTCGATTGTCATCGACAATTCCTGCCGAAGGATCATCCGTACCGGAGGAACAAGAATGCTTTTCGTGCTGGCGTTGTGGAGAAGGGTGATCCACCGACAAGGTGGTGCGGAGCCACGATATGGGAGGAGGTTAGAGATTTACCAAGTGCTATTGAGCAGCCTGCTACGGGCTACAAGTATGACGGATTTGGTCGCACTCATAACTGGACGAAGAGGAGTATATTCTGGGATCTGCCATACTGGAGCACCAATCTGATTAGACATAACCTTGATGTCATGCATATTGAGAAGAATGTGTTTGACAACATAATTAATACTGTAATGGACGTAAAGGGGAAGACGAAAGACAATCCTAAGGCTAGATTGGACTTGAAAGAAATATGTAGACGTCCTGCATTGCATTTGATAGAGGACGGGAATGGGAAGTTGAAGCAGCCTAAGGCAATTTTCTCACTGGAGAAGGAGGATAAAGTGAGGCTTTGTAGGTGGATTCAAGGTCTGAAATTTCCAGATGGGTATGTTTCAAACTTGAGAAGATGCGTCGACCTCAAGGAGAACAAACTGACAGGTATGAAGAGCCATGATTGTCACGTATTCATGGAGCGGTTAATTCCGATTGCATTTCGGGAATTCTTACCGCAGGCAGTTTGGGATCCATTGACGGAGCTTAGCATATTCTTCAGGGACCTTTGTTCTAAGAAATTGCTCGTTGATCGTCTAGAAAAGCAAGAGAAGGACATTGCGGTAACACTGTGCAAGCTAGAGAGGGTGTTTCCTCCTGGATTCTTCGACTCTATGGAGCATTTGCCGATTCATCTTTCCTACGAGGCACGTGTTGGTGGACCCGTCGAATATCGATGGATGTACCCGTTCGAGCGACATTTGAATCACCTAAAAAGAAAGGTAAAAAATAAGGCTCGGGTCGAGGGTTCTATTTGTGAAGCCTATATTCTCGAGGAGATTACAAATTTCTGCTCCTCCTATTTCAAACCTCATGTTGCTACGAATAGAATGAGGGCTCCGAGAAACGACGATGGATATCAAGAATTTAATGATGGAATACTGAAAGTATTCAATGCGTCCGGAAAGCCTTCGGGGAAAATGAAGAAGAGATATTTGAATGACGAAGAGCTAAGGGCTGCTCAGTTGTATGTATTACTCAATTGCGACGAGGATGAAGTGGAGAAGCTAGAGGGGTAAGTAAGGAATGATGAGTTTACGTCATCTCAATGTAATAGTATAAGCTAATATTATTGTACTAATCGTTCTAATGCTTCGTTGTTTTCCAGCACATATAATGATGAGTTGAGGCTGGTTAGACCCTACCTAACAGACGAAGCATTAGAAAAAGAAATGAGACGTCATTTTCCTTCTTGGTTGAGCGAATATGTAAGCAGTTCGGTAATATTTACTGGCCTCTTCTAATGCAACTGCGCAATAAATAACTTATTATCTCTTCTTTGATATTCAGGTCGATCGTCTAATTTCACCCGAGATTGAATTAATTAGAACTCTTGCCAAGGGACCAATTACTTTTGTTAAAACATGGCCAAGTTATTGTGTCAATGGCTTTCGGTTCAAGTCGACAAATGCTCCGATCAGAGACAGCTTCCTGGATCTTGATTCCACGAAGAACAGTTGTTTGTGTATCAAGTCTTCGAACTAAAAAGACGTCGATCCAGGAAATGATTTCTTTGGCATCTTGCGAGAGATTGTGGAGTTGTCATATAATTATGGCAGAGAACCTGCAAAGATCGTGTTGTTCAAGTGTGAATGGTTCGATCCGATTGAAAATCAAGGCTGGAAAATTGACAAGCATGGTCTTGTGGATATAAACTACAAGCGTAGATATCAAGGCTACGAACCGTTTGTCCTAGTAACTCAGGCTCAGCTCGTGTATTTCACAGCTTATCCGAGACGGGGAGCAACGAAGTCTGACTGGTGGGCAGTATGCAAGACTAAAGCTAGAGATACTTTTGATGTTGATGAAAAAGCTTACCAGGAGGACGAGCTACCTCCTGTAACCAATATTGTCGATGTGGACTCCACGGAAGTTACGCATTACACGACACATAATGTAGAAGATGTAGAATTATCCGAAGAGGAAGACGAAGCAGACGAAGGTGAAGACGAAAGTGAAGATGAGGAGGAAGAGGAAGATGAGCTCGAGGAAGACGAACAAGATGATTATTCTGAAGATGATTGAGAGAGATATACTTATCTGGACTTAGATGTTTCTTCTAGAATATATTATCTGGACTTAGATGTTTATTGTAGAATGTATCATCATATGTTACCTTGGTTATTATCTTTGTTGTACTGTCATATTTCTATTCTCTATTATTTGTTGTACTGTCATATTTCTAGTCTCTAATATTTGTTGTACTGTCATATTTCTAGTCTCTATTATTTGTTGTACTGTCATATTTCTAGTCTCTATTATATCTTGTACTATCATATGCTGTTATCAGGTATGGCAGGTCGTCGCGGACATTTGCGAGGGCCACGAGGAGGTCGGGATCCTCCGGTACTTCCTACAGGTACTGCTAGGGGACGGAGTTTGCCTTCGGTACCTCCTATTGGTACCGGCTCTGGATCCTCGTCGCCGATTACTCCTCCATATCGGACAGTAGCTGGGCCGGTTGGGACGACGTCACGTGGCATATCTCCTGGGACGAGTAGTTCCAGACCTGTTGAGATTGCTCCCCCGTCTAGCGTTCCTGATGTTGATACGACGATGGAGACGGATGAGCAGATGGCCGAGGAGGATGCGCCGACGGCCGACCAGCATCATGAAGATGATGCGTGCGCACCTCCGGAGGAGGGGAGGACGGAGATCTGGGCCGACGGTACAAAGTAGGTATTTTGGTTTATGATTTTTTTTTCTTCTGTTTTTATCATAAATTAATTTTTTTCATGAATATAATATGTATGTATAGATATCGTCCTCCAGGGGTACAGAGACGTCTAGGCGATATGCTGAGGCATAATTATGGTGGTCCCTGGATTAACTACTCTGATGCTCCAGACGAAAGGAAGAACTTCTGGTTTACGCGCTTCAAGGTTAAAATAGATTTGTTTTTAACATGAATCATTTAATTTATGCATATTATATATAACTGATAAATATTTGGTTTCGTACTGTTCTAGGATATGTTTTACTATCCGCCGCACCGGGCCGAGCAGATCGAGGGGATGTTTCCTTCCGTCGCTGCTAAGCTGATCCGCGACTCTATTAATGATCAGAAGGAACGTGATCGTGTCGGAAAGCCGATCAAAGGTTGGATCACCCCTGATCAGTGGAATGAGATGAAGGCTCGATTCAACGAGCCAAGGTACAAGGAGAAGTCGGAGAAGGCTAAGGCGGCTAGGCAACATGCCTCGAAGTGGTGCGGTGGGTCGATTCCGATGACGGAACATTTCCGTCGTCTGGTATGTCTTTCTCTTTTAGAAATATTATTTTAATGCAAATCCGATAAATTATTACTAAGATAATATATTTAATTACAGGTAAGGAAGGTCGGTAACGCCGACATGGTGACCGTCTTCCTGGCCACCCATCGGAAGGGCGGAGTCCTTATTGACGAGAGGGCCGAGCAGACCTATGTAAGTATTACAATACGTTATCTTAATTTAATACTTCGTGTCCATTTTAATATAACTTAGTAAATATGATGCAAATAAATATTCATGAAGTTAGTAAAATAAGTACATTAATTAGAAATTAGAAATCATAGAGTACTATCCATACTTTCTAGGCCGAGTATACGAGGCTGCGGGAACGGGCGGCTGCTAGTGCACCTGATGCAGGAGAGGCCGGTACTTCCTCGCAGCCCACTCAAGCTCCGTCGGCGGACGAGCTATGGATGACCGCCGCTGGTGGCCTCCGTAGGGGTACGTACTACGGTACGGGATCCTATGGCGCCCTAGTTGCGACCCAGTCCTCTAGGACATCTCCTGCTAGTGTGCATGGTCCACAGCCGTCCCAGGAGTCTGCCCGAGTCCACCAGATGATGGAGTCTCTCCGTGATGACCTGCTACGACGGATCGAGCAGCAGTCTCAGCATCCTACGGACGATCCTGCGCTGCTAGCACGATTGGATGCGCTCGACCGCGGCATTATAGACCTCAGGGAGACGACTGAGAGGACAGAGCGCGCCGTTGGAGGGTTAGAGCGCACGGTGACGGAGTTGCAGACAGGACAGGTGACCATGGCCGAGACGGTGAGATTGGCGCAGGATTCGATGGTCCAGAGCAGTGGTAGAATGTTATCTATCATGGATTCATACAACCAGCGACTTACAGCGTTGGAGCATGCTGGTACTCTGGGTGCGCCTTCATCGTCGTCGACTCCGCCGCCTCCACCGCCTTCTTCTTCGACACCGACTCCACCGACGTCACAGCCTGGCGCTCCATCTGTATCGATTTCACTTGCGGAGTATGAGGAGTTTTTACGCCTTCGTCGCGGCGGTGCCCCTCCTGCACCAGATCACTAGTAGTCCTAGTTAGGACTTTTGTTTGTGTTTGTATCATCTTATGTTTGTGACTTATGATTGGATGTTTGTATTGGATGTTAGTTGTGTTTGTATCGAATTGACTTGTGACTTGTTTGGATTGGATGTTAATTCCTTCGTCGATAAATGTTAATTGTGTTTGGATTGGATGTTAATTAACTTAGATTAAAGCTATCTGTGATTTGGAATTGTGAGTGGGGGTTTGAATGCGCTGTGATTTGGAATTGTGAGTGGGGATTTGAATGTGTACCTATATGTGTTTTATAGAATTGTGAGTGGTAATATAGAATCTGTGTTTTATTTTTTTTATTTTTTTTACAACTTTAGCGACGTTTAGCGACGCTTACTGACGTTTAGCGACGTCTTTTTCTGACGTTTACCGACGACAAGCTGCAAATAATATATTTTTCCGACGTTTTACCGACATTTACCGACGACTAACTGCAAAAAAGTACAGCTCTCCGACGTATTTACCGACGTTTACCGACACTAGCTGCAAAAATGTACAGGACCTTTACCGACGTCTAGCGACAACATTCACGTCGCTATATTACCGACGAAACGACGGTAGACGTCGGTAACTATTCCAGGTCTTTACCGACGTGTAGCGACTACATATACGTCGCTAATATACCGACGGAACGACGATAAACGTCGATAACTCACCGACGTACTGTTACGTCGCTGAATGTCGGTAATTGCGACGTTCAGCGACGTTTTTGTAATCAGCGACTAAGGAAACGGCGACAAAACCTAAACGTCGGTAAATACGTCGGTGATACATATTAGCGACGGATTTTGTTGTTTTTCGACGTTTTTGGGCGTCGCTAAAACCACTTATTTTGGTAGTGAGGAGAGAGAAAATCACTTTCATTGTTCTCATCCACATTCTTCTTCTTCTTCTCCAAAGGTTTCTTCCCATTTCTTGAGAGCTCCACATTGTTCCACTCTAAATAGGTAAAAACCCTTCTCTAAATTAGTTTTTCCTTTCATGTAGAATGGTTAGGAACCCATAGAAATGTGTCCCATGTTGTGTCTCCATTAGAGACATTTTGTGTCCTTTTGGACATTTTTTAGAGGTGTCCAAATTGTAGGATCGTGTCCTAATAGGAAAATCCCCTATTTGGACACATGGATATTGTTGTGCATTGG